>OY796678.1:12821085-13330576 GCA_963680715.1 Tetragnatha montana
TGGTCTGAGCTAGGTTTAAGTACGAGTATCATCTTAATCTAATAAAATAAAAGTCGAAGTATGTGTGTTTGTCTTTTATACAAATCTACAGTTTCCTTCCGATCTGCACCAAACTTGGTATACATACGTAAAAACATCCCATTTGAAATTTAGGCTATGTTACGAAGTTCTAGAACCACCCCTTGACCCTCTTTTGACCGTTTTTATGGTCATTTTGCTGAAATAGCTTTATTTCTGCTCAAAAAGAGATTTGCTTACCCCATTTAGGGAATTAAACACTGGAGGTCTCACACTGGGGACAAGGTCGTCACTCTATAGAGTGACGACCTTGTCCCCATAGAGTTTATCCCCCTCACACTAGTAGAGTTTCAAAAGTCCCTTACACGGCTCTTATTTGGAAAATTCCTCTAGGACAGGGGTCGGCAACCTTTTGAAGCGGAAGAGCCAAAAGTTACAATTTACAAAATTTACCAGTTTTTAAAGAGCCCCACTAAAAATTTTCTTTTCCAAATTATATAGTATTTGCTGAAATATATTAGATTTTTGACCTAAAATAAAGAGCTTTAAATACGTAATAATATAAAATACATAAAAAGTAGTAAATAATATTATAAAAACAAAAAGGGGGGGTCTGGGAGTCCTCCCCCAGAAAATTTTTGAAATTTGACCCAAAAAGTAGGGTTTTAACTCGTTTTGGTCCGAGCCCCAAGGCGTAGGCTAGGCCCTATCCTAGCAGTTTTAGATTTAGTGAATTTGTTTCATTGTGAACCATGAAGTTGAATTTTTCGCAGCCATTTGTCTTCCAATTCTGAATAATCAGTGCTTTTTTCATTGTGGAATGTTTTTGTTTCACACAAGCGATTTGTAATTAAAGTTTAAGGAAATAAAAGCTATTGGAAAAATTAGGTACTTAAAAATATATTTTCTTGTTTTTAAGGGTTTTGATAGTAAATTATTAATTTTTTCATATAGAACTGTATAGCCGCAACTTTACATCAAAAGAGCCGCAGGTTGCCGACCCCTGCTCTAGGAGAGGGTCATGGAAGTAGGTTCTACGAGACCATGGATATAATCCATTGAGATGACTTACACCGCCACTAGGGACGAAATAAAAAACTAAAGGGGATAGATCAAAAACTTCAATACGAATATTGTTCCTAATATTATAAAAATTCGGAGAAAAAATTGTCATGAAAATATTGATGTAGGTGTTAACATGATAAAATAGCACTTTTTTTCAGGCCTCAAAAATAAAAGTTTGAAAATGTGGAAGTGTATTTTTTCATTAAATTTTGTCTTTATTTTACTAAAATAACATAAAACTGAAACGAGAAAAACTGATTTTTTATTAAATAAAATTAACGACATCTGCTTCCATTCATTTTAATTCTCAGCGCAGTATAAATAGTGGCGAAAAATATCATTATAAATTTAGTGGTGACTAAAAGTAGTGATACTAATGAAAACTGAACTTATTATATTCATTCTATCGTATAAAGCAAACTGGTTTAAAAATCTACAAAAGTAATTTCAGGGATTTTGTGAGGTTTAAGCTCCTTCCTTGAACTGCGCATATAAGTAAAAAAATCAATCAAGGAACCTACTTTCCTCCCGTGCATATAACATTTTACATTTCTTACGATACTTGTGTACCTATTTTGTAATGATAATAAGGAAGTGTCTATAAAATGTAATAACAATATAGTATATCATTTGTTAAATGAGCTACTTTCTGTTGTTTAGAACTCTTTCCTCAATACGTGATTGTCACCTCGGTCCTCATCAGTGTCGTCGTTGTGTTCATCATCATGTCATTTTTCATTTATAGGTGAGTGGAATTTTTATTCACATCTCCATCCGTTCCCCAACAATGTCCACTTAGACTTTTTCCCATCCGAAGACTATATCTAAAATTACAGCTTTCCTTTTATTTATCGACCACTGCTGAAAACCCTTTATTTACTTTCCAATAACAACTTTGCAGTTTTCGCTTATCCGACACCCACAAACATTGTAGTAATTTTATGCGGCAAAAACCACCTGAGTTATTCTTGCGTAGGAATTTGAGATCTTATCTCATTTAATTGATTTCAAATAAGTGTATTACTCTTAATTCCCATTTCACCTGTAGGTATCGAATTCAGAATTAATTTTATCTGTAGGTACTTCAGAAAATAATAAATCCCTCTGGGTTATAAATGTATTCTTTAGAATCTATATCGGGGGAAATTCCACATAAAAATTCCCCACAAGGAGAATATGAAAAACAAAATATTGATTTAATTCGTTTTCCACATCATTATCGATTTGGTTTTAGAGCTTTAATATGAAATGCTAAGTAATTTCTTTCCAAAAGAATCGATTTCTAGAGTACCTAATTTCACATCAATAAAATTCAAAGTGAAGGAATCGATCTCCATTTTATATCGTTTCGTTTTATGAAGTATACGCATAAACAATTTTGTGTTTTTAATTCGGCATTATTTGCCTCGTTTTATACTTATGCCTTGTCCTTTATTACTCATGAATGTTAATACATTTAGGTATCATTTGAGAATTTTAACAGTATATACCATATCTAGTAAATATGTGCTTTTCAACTGTTTCATATGTTTCTGAAGTGTTAGTGAAAAACCTATTTTTTGGTTTTCTAAATTATCACCAAAGGTTCTTTAATGTGTTTAAATACTTAGTACGAAAGATTTTTTCAGAAAAAAAAGTTTCCTGGAGTGATGGCTATTTTTGTGTCACGTTTAAGCGCCATTTTTAGAACCCGAGTGGGAAAATGGTTCTTTGCGTTTAACGTTTCTGGAAAAATTCTGCTAAATATCTTCGTCCTATTTATTACCTTTAAGGTTTACATTAAGTCATGCATTTGATAATTTTCGAGAACTTTTACGAAGTACGTCAAAAAATGATCCCTGCTAAACAAAAAAGGGTGCCATTAGTTTGACGCAGAATTTTGGCAACTTCCTGACATGTGTCAAACGTTTTGCTTGACATGTTGTTTAAGCATCATGTATGAATTATTATTCCAAAAAATAATAAATTACTCTCTAAGAGGATTTCCAGAACATCACCCTAAGGCGCAGCTTTTTGAGATTTTGAAGATAAAAATCTTAAATCGTTTGTAAAATAAGCGATTTACACCCCCAGGAAGGTTATAGAACTCTTTCATATTACGATCATGTTGGCACCTCTCTATTTTCATTGAAAAAATATTAACAATAATTTATTTTCTCATCTGTTTAGTTTATCGACTTCCTACTTCTCTATTAAATGTTACATTAGATTCACATTTTTTAAAAGTGATTCCTTTATTAGTGCCACAATTTGGTGTTGTTGATGTGATAATTCAATTTCATGTGATAATATATATTTTTTAAAGTTTATGTGTTATGGTGGTGAGTGTGTTGCAGGCACTTCCAGTTGGAGGCGGAGTTGGCTTCCATGACGTGGAAGATCCGCTGGGAAGACATTGTGGACCCCAAACACGGGATCAAGAAGAGGTCAGGGTCACGACAGAGTTTGAACAGGAGCATCGGGGTGAGCAACACACTACTTCATTAATATATAGAGCAGTGAAATTATAAAATGGAGAGGATTTGTGTAGACAACCCAAAGACAAATTGATAGTGTTCGGCAACTAGTGGTCAAAAAATAGTTAACTATTTTTTCCTGGAACTAGTTGCAACTAGTAGTTAACTATTTCCCAAAGTAGTTAACTACTAGTTGACTAGTCTATTTAATTTCATAACCTACTTTTTGGCAAAATTCTAATACATCTATCTTATCTATGTCACAAAAAAAACGTTTATACTTCGTGCAAAAATGGTCTTTATTTCTGGTTATGGTATTTGAGTACTCTACCTTTGATAAAAATTTTAAATATCCTTTTAAATTTTAAATAAATTTTTTTTTGTAGTTGAAAATTTGAAAGTAGTTTTAACTAGTAGTTAATTAAAAAGTAGTTAAACTAATAGTTGAACTACTTCAAACTAAAAGTAGTTAAACTACTAGTTAACTAGTAGTTGATCGGTAGTTAACTACTAGTTGCAACTAGTTCTAGTTAACTAGTGCCGAACACTACAAATTGATTTGTTTGCCGCAGCAATGAGTTAACTCCACTAGAATGAATATTTGAAAAGTCATTACTTTTCTAATCCAACACTTTGTTTTGCGGTAAAAAATGGTGACCACAGTCACTAACTCATAATATATTGTAGTGAACAGCACTATATAACAGCGACCACAGAGTACTAGAACAGAGAGTCCACGGCCATAGGCCATAATGGAAATCGAAAATCATGACATCTTGTTACAGGTTGGGAGAATTGTGGCGCTGGGATCGCACTAAACTCACTAACGTCTGGATCCAGTCTGAATCGTTCGCCGGCTGCCTATGGGAGATCGAAAACACCTTTTTGCGCATGCGCTGAGTTCTAATTTGGCGAGAGATTTAAGCGGACGGCATACGTTTCAGAATCTAGTGTGGCGCCCTCACATCAGTAACGCATTTGAAAATAGCCTCGTGGACCCTCTGTTAGGATATTTCTCTGTGACAGCGACTAACGTTTCCTGCCGCCAAGAGGTAGCGCCTTTTGATTTGGATTCTGATTTTGGAGTTAACTCTTTGTTGCAGCAAACGCCTTTTGTTCCTCAATGAGGGAATTGCACATTTTTTTTAAAATTTTATTATGATAGAGGATTAAAATCCATGAAAAATGACGTACAAATTATTGAAATCGGAAAACTATTCCCCAAGATATGAATTTTTAAAATGTCGTTTCCAGTATTGGCGGGAAAAACAGTAATTTCGTTATGGCTGCTGTGTGACGTCACAGCGCTTGGACCCGCTATGTTATTGTATGCTTAGCTTGCTTCATTCTGCTATTCTTCACAAAGTTTTAACTGAAAAACTATGATATTTTTAAATATTTTAAAGACACATACAAATATTTTTTATAAAAAGATTGGCATTTTGTTTTTCAAAAAATATAAATTGGTTTTGGAATTATTAGGATTCAAAGTTTTAATTTTTTCTTTTTCTGGCCGTTCACTAGAGAAACAGACGAGTTTTATGCGTGTTTTTGGTTTTATGATAAGTCTGATTTCTTTTATTTTCAACAATTCACTAGTTTCGACGGCGCTGTGACGTCAAATCCCGTTTTTTGATCACACGACTTTACTAGTGTTTTGGCAAAAATAAAATCGAATTTTAAGTTATTTAAAACATATTTTTGAACTTTAAAATCTGATATTTGAGAGTTTTAAACTATAACGTATCAAAAAAAGTGTAAAGTTAAGGAAATCCCTCACCTATGCAATTCCCTCATTGGAGGGTTTGGGACAAAAAGGACACAAGTGGCATACCATTAAAACTATACTGATTGTGATGGGTACGATAAGTCGCCAAATGTACGCGGGTTGGCAATTTTCAGGCAAGTCTTTGTCGCCATCTCTTCTAAGGGAATTCTGAGAGAAAGTGAAAGTTCTTATCGAGAGGAAAAAGAACTCGCCAACTCGAAGTTCGCTAAGAAAACAACTCCAATACGAAAGTGAATATGAAGTATCGCCTGTGCTTCTTGTGATTTAAACCCTTCGATTCAGAATCAAGTCGCTAGAGCGCAAACAAACAGTTTTTTTTGTTATATAAGATTGGTTATTCTGGCCGAACAGTTTGGGAGTAGAAATAAAACCATAGAAATAATACCATTTATAATGATTTAAGTTTATTTAAAAAAAAACTGAGGTTTTTTTTCCCAAAAGAGGATGTTGTATTCAAAATGTTACAATAATTGGTTAAATAAAATAAAGCAGTAATGCATTTTGCAATTCACTGTAAGGTAAATGTGGGTATAGTGGACACTGTCCCAATAGTGGCCACCTAGTTGATTAATTTTAAATAATAAGAATTCGAGACATCAAATAGCGTTAAAATTCATAGGCATAGTAGATTATGCTACCAGGTAATTAGTTAAATAATCACCGATACCATAGATCAGCATGGGAAGGATATTTAAGTCATTGAAAATAACACCATCGGCCGACAAACTGAAATTTGATTTTGCTTATTGAATCGCGTTAGGAAACGGTTAAATCGGAACTGATTTTTTAGTATTTATTACGGTTTCATTGACTTTTAAATTCATTTTAAGATTAAGTAGAGTGTATACAATCATACTGAAGAAAATTTATTTAAAAATTTTTACTTTACGAGGATTTAGGGGGGTGGCCACTTTACCAACACAGAATCTTAGATTTTCCAATAGTGGTCACTGCAATGGCTTTTAAAAAAAATATAAATCATTTTTAATTTGAATCAGATTTTCTTCAGAAACTGTTGATTATGCTTTAAAACGGGTGTTGTACGAATTAGGTTTCATTCTGGCTTCGGGAAATTCCTCTCAAATCAGCTACAACGTAGGCTATGGGCCGGAAACCATTAAGTCTGTTATTCTAAGTCAAATGAAACTGATTTTATTTTAATCCAAAATATATTTCGCTAGGAAGCAAGACTTTTTTAGAACTAAACGACCATACCTACTCAATTTCATGCATAAACCCCCTCATATAGGCAGAAAAAGAGAGGTGTCCACTTTTGATGCAAAGGGTGTCCACCATAGAAACATCAGATACATCGATGTGGCCACTATAGAAGCAATTTGGAGTACTTTTAAAAAATTCATTAAAAATACTTTCTCCGATCTAATTACAGTTTTAATTGGTAAAATCGAAAGAAGAAGATCCAGTTGATCTAAAAATAGGATGGTAACCATTTCCAGGCAAATAGATTGATATTTATAGAGAATTTAAGCAAAACATTTCCTTAAAGTGTCCACTATACCCACATTTACCTTAATTAAATTACGGTAAAAACATAATTGTAGGAAGGGATCTTATTCTTAATTTAAATATGCGTTTGTTATTTTTATTTTGGTGACCTTAAAAACTTACGAGTTATATCTCTCTCACCCAGGTACGAATGTTTGTCTGGTAAGTTCTGATAACACACTGAAAGTGTTTTTATTCACCACATGACTCTTACAAACTCGATAAAAGAAACTCCGGATTCAATAAATAAAAAGATACTGTAAACTCCGATGAAACGACTTCCAACAGTTCACAAACGAAAGCTACTCTCTCTTCTTCCACCCACACAGAGAATAGCGAAATCTTTTAATCCCCAACTGACTAACATATTCATTACACCTCTTTAGAGTTTCAGCCCAGTTTGAAACCATAGAGGTAATATATATAGGGTGAGCATCAAACCTCTGTTTTTATTGTAGAGAACGTGTGTGGTATAGTCATATTGAAATACATACACACATTACAATGATCAGAAACAAACAAAACATCTTGATTTCTTGCTATGAAATTACGTAAACCATTCTTAAATTCTGCTTTGTTGTTAGTGTTTTCAAGAATTTCATTCAGTAATTTATTAAAAAGGAAAAGACCAAAGAAAACATGTGACTTAGGAAATATTTCCTTATTAATCTTAGACTTTAAATAATTTTCTTTAGAACTTCTGAAATTCGAGATTCTATGTATGTTTAAACTCATAAAAAGATTTGTTATTAAAAATAAACAGAAGTAGACGAAGAGTATAACTCTTTTAACTATCAAACTTTGACATTACCTCATGCTTCTACGAAGGGTACAATCAAAAACACTTAGCAGTAATTCCTTTCAAAATGTCGGTGTTCTAAAATAACCGCAACAAAAAAAAACAACTGTGAATAAATTCCTTTTTTTAATTGAATGATTCGACATTTTTCTGATAAAATATCTGGGGGAAGAATCCACTAGTATTTGGGAAGATAACCGAAAGAAGTAAATTGAATCAATTAAAACATATAATTATTTAAAAAATAACTTTGATATGGCCAATACCATCACCTGGCCAGAAGCTTTTCCTGTTACTAGCTGAACCTGCTCTTTCTGTTTTTCTTTCTTAATAATATAACAATAACGCTTCAATAACAGTTTTCAGAACCAGGATTGAGCGTTTATGTAATTTTTAATCCCAAGGGGGTTTTGAAATAATTCTAGCTTGCCGTGTTCTGATTGGCTTTTTTAAACTTCTGGAATATTCTGATAGTCATTTAGCGGGAGATATCGGTAAAGTTAACAAGAACACATATTCCGATGAAGTCTTAGATGATAAATTGGAACTGCCTTGAACTACTATTTTGTATTTTAGTTTCTTATTTTGACAAGGTTCTATATACTAAGCCTAGTGATATTATTTTAACTTGTTAATAGTACTTCGAATGAACATCTTACTATTTTTTCATATTTCCGTTCCCATAATATTGTCACAAGTAGAATATTTGGATGAGAGTTTCGAAAAATGTACATTCAATATGCCTTAATTGTAATATATTAACATAAATCGTCTCTGATGAATCAAAATTGCAAAGTCAACATTTATATGAATTGCAGTAAAACGAACTAGTTAAAATTTTTACTTACTTTACAAATTTTAAAAGGTAGTTTTGATTAATTATCCTTATTCATAAACTGAAAACATTTACTAAACATTCAGTTTAATTTAGAATTAGGTCTAAATAAAATATCAATGAAATTTACAACTCCTGTTCATCGAAAGGAAAGGAAACTTATTTCAAAGAGCAATAAACAAATTAGAAGCCATTGATATATGTTAAACTTACGGTTTATTTATATACACATGACCACTTTTTTAGTCAATAAAGTGGTGAACTTAAGCGTTGTGTGACTTGCTAATTCTTTGTCATTCAGCATGTTGGCACGCCAGGTTTCCAGGACTGCACGCTATCTATTTATTATATATCTATGCTTGCTACCTTTTCCCACCAGAACGAAATTACGAAAGAACACTCCGCCATTCTCAAAAGATACTAACACGTGCGAGGGATTTAATGAAGCTATTTATCCCTCCAGGGGAGAAAAAATCCTGTCGAGGGAATTGTAGTTCAAGAGATCAGTGCCGAAACTCTAGCAGTAGCAAAGGAAAAGAAGAGGTTAGGCGAAAAAAAAGGAAAAGCCGCTGGAAATAAAAGCTTCGTTGACCGTTGAAAAAATAAAAAAAAAGATCTTAATCACACAAGTTTAAAGAAAACCTAGGTACAGACTATGTTAAACCCGCATTTAGTAAGCTTATAAAAAGTAAATAAATGGAAATGACTTATTTCTCAATGTTGGTTGGTTGTTATTATCTGTAAATCTTAGAAAATAAGTATGGTTAGCCCGTAGTTAGGGATATTGGTGCCATGAAAAGCGCTGCCTGATTTTGAAAAGAGGCAAAAGAAAATTTTGATTGGTCAGCTACCCGGAAACCACAATGTAAGCGTCGCTGATCGTTTCCATCTGCGGCAATAGTCACTACAAAGTAAAGTTATAAAAATATATAAAAAAAAACTACGTAAGAATATTGCCATAACTCTTTCTGTAATAAACTTCTTTATATAATCCTCACCACTAAATAAAGTAAAAAAATAATTACTAATATTAATCAATGAACGTTATAAAATATAACTTAACTCAAGGTAGTAAGATTTTTAAAAACCTTCCTAGCACGGGGTAGGTTATTAGAACTAATTATTTATTTATTAAAACAAACACTAAATTTATTGGAAAAGTTTATGTAATTTTAACTCGAAGTTGGAAATTCAAATTAAAGATTTATATTCTTTTAAGTTTCGAAATTAGGAAGGCTATCGTTGAAAATGGTTAAATATTGCTTGGAACATGTTTTCAATCAATATTCTAATAAAAAAATTAATCATTCTCAATAATATCTGTAATAAATAAGTTTTTTTGGCCAATGGTTTCCAAAGGAAACATTTAAATCGCTCATTTTTTTGTTCCAAAACCACTCATTTCACGAAGCGGTCTGTAAAGAAATGCTAACCAGAAGATTCAAAGCTCCCTAGATTTTTTTAAAAAATAAAAGAGGTCAAATTTTCAAAACAAATAAAACTAGGCAATTTAAATTTTTTTAGATTAGATGTTTTTCATTTTGTTGAAAATAAAGGATAAAGATATCCGAATACGCCGTCTGACTAAAGGTGTCTGACTGATAGGCTCCGCCCACTGACCGGTCTGCTTATATTTGCCTGTGGCTAAAAATAGTTAATGAAATTGCTTATTATTCATAAGATGGGTAGCTGCCCTTTGCCCCTCCCTAAACCCCTTATGAGCCTACTATCCAATTTTCTATTATATACATTTCTTCTATCTTTTTTCTTACCAGTTCCTAACTTTTCTTTCTGTAGAGTTCATGTCCATCTGATGCTTTGTCCATTGCTGATATCAACAGGCAACAGGTCTTCGTGCGTAACGGATATTACAAGGTAATCAAGTCCTGATGCATGCATATAGTACTAGTGACCTTAAATTAACATACAGGGTGTTTCAACAAGTCCATCAGAACTCTGCACAGAAAGAACCATTGCATGGAGTAGATAAAAATCCCCAAAACCTCATTCCTTTACCTAATTTCTAACCTAACTAATTCCTAAACCTAAAACGCCAAAACTTCTAACACATACAAAAACCGACCAAAGGGTCCATAACGCTATTTTCTAATGCCATCTCACGGTAGAAGGCAGCACTGTTAATGTCTGTGATTGGCAGATGGGTAGGCAGTACAATTTGGTAGTCACAGCTGTGATTGGCTGTGACGTGTTCATTCAATCTGTCACTTTTAGAGGGGTATAAAGGATTGAGATTCTTTTTCTCCGCCTCTCGTGACGTCTCCACCAGGCCCCTGTCACATGGCATGATACCCAATGTTTTTTTTTTTCGATAAGTTCTTCATGAATATTTTTAGCGTCAATTATAATATCATGTTACGTCATAACTTTTTCTCTCGCTATTTCCACGAACACTATTTTTCGTAGAGGTATATCGTTCTTTACACATAATTCGGGGTAAACAATTTAGAATCACCCTAGTTTGGGTTGGTGGCGGAGCAATCCTGAGGAGCTAGATCCCAGGCAAAAGTTGACAAAACAATAAAAAGTGGGGCTTTGGCGGCACCAATATAATAGCGATTTACTTTACTTTTAAACTGTGAAAAATCTGTGTCCTGAAGTGGTGGTTTAAAAAGCTATTATTATTATAAATTCGACTGTAAAAAATTTTATTATGGTCCCAATTTAAAGACGTATACTAAACCTACAAAAACTGTTTGGTAACGGAATGCCTTGCCTTGATGCTATAGATATTCACCAGTAAAAAAGATATAATTAATAAAATATGTAATTTTAGATTGAAATAGTCATCAGGTCCCTCTGGTAATCTTGGTATATTATTTAAAAAGAGATTGGGTTTCGTCCTTTTCTCGATATTTGTAGAAGACTGACACAAACCATTCCAGTGTAGGCAGGTGAAATACGAATCCTATTCTTATTCGGAGATTTTCGCAAATTTGATTAGAAATAACATTCAATGAGTTTTTAAATTTTTGGAAGAATGGAATTCGTTTTGAGCAGCTATTGATTTCGTTTAAATGGGTTTCTTTTAATTTCTAACTCTTGACCACCGGTCAATACCCTCTTTTGTTGGCTTGAATACTAATTACTGGCTAAATATAGTCATTTCGCCAGGAGAAAAACTTTTGACGTCTTACAATATTGTTGCGATTGTTATGATGGGAAAGGATTTTTCCATTCAATATCATGGGTTCAATTCATAAGCAATGGACGAACATTTTTTGCAAAATCTGCATTTGGCTTTGTACTTCTTTTAAAGTTTTGGTTTTTCAGTCAAAATTTTTCTCCTGGCGGTATGGCTTTACTCTCTAGAAAGCCAGAGCTCTGTCCTAGTCAATTATGCTTATCATTATGCTACTCTTGACCACTGGTCACTTCTTAATTGCATTAATTAGAAATTTAAATTAATTTGTCTTCTTTCTCTTATTTATTTTGCTGCAAACTAAGCCAATACATAATTTGTTTTAATTTAAAAGTGTTTTTACCTTTTTTTTATTCAGCTAACATTGCACGACATTGATACTCCATTGATATTCATTAAACTGCCATTATGACTCAGTTTCAGTACTTTCGAATTTTATGTGTCTTAGTTTTTCTTTATTTTCCACTTTTTGCTGTGAGCTTGAATTTAATTGTCAATTTACTTGGGTTTTTTTTTTGCTTTTTTTTTCAATTTTTAACATCAACTTTTTCTCAACTGTACAATATTTTTTAATATGCTTATATTTTTTCGATGTTTTTTTTTGTACTCTAAATAGTTTCCTGAATTTCCAGTAAAAATTTGGTGGTTATACAATGAAAATTCTATTACATATACAGGGTTTTTTGTTTTCAATTTTCTTAAAACTTTGTTTTTAGACTTATTCCCTCTGTCAAACCAACGCTTCTCTTATTCAAGAAATTAAAAAATTCAAGTATTTCTGATGAGATACTTGGTTACATTTTTTGATTTTTTAAATTCATAATTTTTCACCAATGAATAATTTGTATTATTAGCCGTTATAGTACAAATGCTAAAATTGTCAAACGCTAAGTATTTTACTTGGGGATATCTATGTAATTTATCTTCAAGTTGTTGAGTTTGAAACACAGTGTTTTATTTTTTAGGGAATGGTGGTGGCAATCAAATCTATCAATAAATCAAGAGTCGATATCACAAGATCTCTTTTGTTGGAACTAAAAAGGGTAAGTATATTTGTGTTCGTGTTTTGTAATCTTGATTAAAAATTTGATTACTTCAAGATACAACAATACAGGGTGTCTTAGAACTTAATTTAAAAATTGATAGTTGATTAGAGGGCCCTAGACAAGAATCTAAGCTGAAGTATGAAAAATACTGTTAAAGAATCAGTCACTGAGCTTGAAGAGCGTTACTATGGTTACTGCTACTGTTTCACCGGCCTATTTTAAATGTTTGTATACTATAGTGTTTTTGTTTCGATGGATATTCTTTATTGTGGAAAAAGCAGTGCTTCCCAGTTCGAAAACTCAACAGACTACAGTTTCTCAAATAGCTTCGCAGACCTCTCTTAAAAAGTGTCTCGGTCACATCACGTTCTGGTATTTTGGAAATATCACCACGAGTCGAGTCCATGCTCACCAGTCAAATAGTCCAAAATAAAAACGGCTGTATATAACCCAACTGAGATTTCAATGTGGAAGATATCTTTTCAATAACTTTTATCATTTATACTTGTAAACCAGTTCCAAAGGGTACCACAAAATCAAAACTATTATCCCCTTGTATATTAATTGTAGGAATTAAACTTTTTTTAATTATACATTTCCTATCAAATCCCAAATGCAGCAGTTCATATGATCAAACTTACTGATCCTACCGGGAAGGAATTATGGGATTTTATATTTTTTAATTTTGTAAATTTCCCTAGATGAAAGACTTGCAACACGAGCACATTGTCCGTTTCGTCGGCTGTTGCGTGGATCCACCTCAGTGCTGTCTAGTGACAGAGTACTGCCAGAAAGGAAGCCTACAGGTGAGAAATTCAGAATCGTTGAAATGCAAGGTGTTTATATTATATAACTGAATTCACACTTTGAGATGGCTGTAATAAGGAAACGACTGGACCAAATGCTTTTAGACTTACACACAGGTCTAAAGTAGTTAGGGGATTGTATTTCGAACAATTTTGTTAGTTTAAAATTTCACCACAAGAAAATGGCGCTGTGTGACATGTAAATGAAGAGCCAGGGATTCTAACCTCCTAATTGATTACGCCAATTTGAGAACGTATGCACGTTCCATAACTTTCTAAATTGAGAGTTTAAAGTCTTCCCGCTAACTGATTTTCATTTTTTATTTCAAAAAAATTTCTAATCATGAATTGATCATTATACATATCCCTTAAAAATTATCACGTTAAGTTTCCCTTTCATTTTAATCTGAACCAATACAACCAAAGACCCTATTTGTGAAATATAATTCAAAATTTGATGATCAAGATTTGCTTTTAAATGTAACCGAGATTACCAGACCTCTTTGACGGATTCACTGCCTCTTGACCAGCTGGTAACCATTAGCTGAATAGTATTAGAAAGAAAATGAGCTTTTTCCTGACTCTGATTGGTGGAATCCTTCTTTGACCACTGGTCAGGTAGCAGTGAATAAGAACATTAAAGTATCGATGTTATCAAGAACTTTTTTGTACCAAATTGGTATGTAACTGTTTTTTTAAATTGCAATTGATTATATAATTCAAAAAGTTATTCATATATTTTTTCAGGATATATTAGAAAATGAAGAAATAAAGCTGGATTGGATGTTTAGGTACAGTCTTATGCATGACGTTGTAAAAGTAAGTAAAATAATAAATTTTCTACAAATAATACTAATTTTAATTTCTTATCAATATTAATTCTACTAACTACTATTTCTTGTAAGTAATTTCTACTAACTTAATAATTACGAACGCCGACTGAGTGTTGTCTATTAGAACCGAATGCAATTTCAGAGAAAAAGACATGGTCAACCAAATAAACGGAGTTGAATATTTTAAGTTCAAATATATTTGAACTAAAAACTGAAATTTGGAAAAAAAAAATGTAACCATACCCTTTGAGAGTTACTTAAAACAGAACGTAACGTCTGGACCATGGTCTGGACTTCCTTCCTCCTCGGCTCTACAGTCCATGTAGGACCTTGGCCTCCCTCACAAGGCAGCTCCACCCTCTCCGATCCCTGGCTCTTGTCTTCCAATTTCTCACCCTTAATTTCCTCAAATCTTCTTCAACCTCGTCCAGCCATCTCTTTCTAGGACGTCCGATCTTCCTCTTACCCTCTATTTTTCCTCTGTAGATTTTCTTTGTAGCTCTCTCGTCACTCATTCTCTCCAGATGTCCAAGCCATTGTATTCTTTTAGATTTTATTATATTGACAATATATTTTTCTTTACATAGTCCACTTAACTCTAAATTGCTCCTAATTCTCCAAACCTCTCCATCTTTGACTGGTCCATATATTTTCCTGAATATCTTTCTTTCAAACGTAATAAGTGTTTTCTCTTCATTCTGAGTGGTTGTCCATAAGTTTCTGCTCCATATGTAACGATAGGTCTGACTATTGTTTTATATAATTTTAGTTTTAACTTTCTTGACAGCAGAGAGGATTTAAACAACTTTATCATTGAAAAATAACATCTGTTTCCAGCCGCCAGTCTAGCCTTTCCATGGTCTGGACACAGGATTAAAAAAACCCTAACAAATTTGATGTAGGTCCTTTACGGCACCTAATTAATTAATTGTTAATTTATTTGAAAAGTCGCCAATGTGTCAACTGCTATTTATTAAGCTCTTATCGTGGAATGCAAATTATACAAATGAGGTGTTTTTTCCCTCCTGGTTTCCAGGGCATGGCCTACCTGCAGAGCAGCGAGATCCGTTCCCATGGCAACCTGAAGTCCACCAACTGCGTGGTGGACAGCCGGTTCGTTCTCAAGATCACCGACTTCGGTCTGCACTGCCTGCGCAAATACGACGAGAACGAGAACGAAGACTCATACGCACACTGGAGGAGTAAGCGATAACCTCCTCTATCATTTTAATGTAAAGATCACCAGTAGAAGTATAAAAAAATAAATTATATGAAGAGAATCTAGGTTAATTATATGGAAGCGCGAGACAACAGACAAAGCTGCTTAAACTTTGTGCGGAATTTTTTCTTGCATGGAGTATAGTATGTATGTAACTGGCAATATGTTTAGTATCCTCTGTTGAGGCGGGTGATGGGATTAATTCAATGGCATTTATCAATAAATATTTATCACTTTGCCCGAAATACGAGGCCATTATTAATAATGCCCGGATTTACCACATCGCCCGTAACATGAAAATTGCCTTAGCAACTACCCCTCTACGACGCATGTTATTAGGGTGAATCAAACGCGTCTCTAGAAACAAATATCTTTCTACTCAATCTTAAATATGATCCTTTACTCATGAAAAGTTGTCCTGCCAAATATTTCGGTTTTTATGGAACTTTAAATGGGCCTCTCAAATACTTAGAAGTTTCAGAATAATAGTTAAAAATGTTCTAATTATTAAGTCTTTTTAAAATTTTTCAGTTAAAAATTACGAGAAAAAAAGGTCCAGTCACATGTGTATTTAAATTTCATAAAGTTATGAACAAAATTAATCAAATTTAGAGTTCCTGAGTCAAAAGGTTCCAGAGCTATAACATCGAGTATTGTAGAAAAACAACTTTACACGAACTTTTTTTTTTTTAACATAAGAAAATTTATAACTTGAAATAGAATACATTATACGTATACATAGATCATTAGATACAGTATGAAAGTAGTTAATCAGACAAAAGTTACGAACAAAATAAGAATATTTTTCTGCGGATATTTTGCGGTTTCTTAAAAAAATGAGCAAAAGTCGTCCAGAACTTTAAACTCGATGATGTGGACCCATTACATTTAAATTTTACAAAACTTTTATTTGTGTTAGTTTTGAATCATTTAGAAGTAAAATGGAATGGATATCATTCCTTATTATGAAATTTAAAAAATCATGAAGCGTTTGATGCACTCTAATGTTTACATTTGAAAGATGCGATGGCATGTCTGATGAAAACTTTATTATTTCATTCCAAGGTGCGCGCATGCATGACCAAAGAATATTTTCTACTTTTTAGTCGGCAAACATATCCAAATAACTATCTCTTTTGAAAAAAACAACTATACACAGTTACGATTTAAAAGGGATAGGGTTAACCACAGAGAAAAAAGCTGAACACTATTTTGAAACGCTATTTTCAAATTGGTCACGGACTCTGTGTTCAGGTACTTTGTGGGGTTAGCGATGATTATACAGATTCAGTGATGGAAACTATATATCAGACAACATCTTCATTCTCTCTTTGCAGGGAAGTTGTGGACGGCCCCCGAACTGCTCCGCTCCCCTACCCCCTCTCCCGACGGCACCCCCAAGGGGGACGTGTACTCGTTCGCCATCATCGCCCACGAGATCGTCATGCGCCAGGGGGTCTTCTACACCTCCTCAGACATATCACCCAAAGGTATGGAACGTTTTCATTGACTCATTGTAATATTGTCACGGAAAAATAATGCCAGAACTCTAAATATTTGATTATAAAAGATTATTGCAATTTAAAGAATACACTTAATTAAATTAAACTAGCCAAGAAATTAAAAACTCATATTCAGAACACAAATAAACTAAGAATACCTTTATAACTCTGTTGCCATCCTATAAAAGATAAATATATAAATAATAATAAATGGAGCTAGTAAATTCAGCCAAACAACATTGAGACTAGTGAATCAATAGATTTACTAGTCCTTGCGTCAATATTACTGCAGCAGAGGTGCTACTTTTCCTTCGTAGCCCCAAATATTCGGGGGGGTTTTCACAGGATGAATTCTTTATCGAAATTTTCGAAAATCTCGAGCTCAATGCAATAATAAAAAATATAAAAACTACTAGGGTCTCCGTCAGCTTTTTACATCTTGGTCTACTCGACGCCATGTTCCTCCATCGATCCGTTCACTCCCAAGTCTCGCAGCCACTTCTCCACTCTATCCATCCATCTCGTTCTTGGTCTTATGGGGTATGGGAAGTTACCTTCTTTACAGGGTTGTCATCACCATAACGAAAAATTTATCCCAGCCACCTTATTTGGGAGGCCTTGATGACTTTAACGATGTTGGGTTCCCTGTACTTCAGTTGTACCTACGAGGGTTGTTTTTTTTTCAACTTCCGTTTTGCTCCTGAAAAAAAAGTAGTTGGAATTTCGAAATAATTTTGGTACTGGTAGTTAGGTACATCCTTCAGGATCAATTTACATCTTTACTGCATAAAAATCGGACATTTTTTCTATTAGTTATCGAATTTAAAAGCGCGCTCCTCGAACTTTTTTCCCGCCAACCCATAGAGAATTTCACCTTCTTCTTCGCGCGACCGCTCCTTTCGCCCAGCATTTAACATTAAACAATGGGTGAGCAGGTGAAAATTGCAGGAGGGGAAAGCGAAATTCTCTATGAACTGGCGGGAAATAAGTTCGAGGAGCGCGCTTGTAAATTCGATAACTAACATAAAAAATGTCCGATTTTTATGCAGTAAAGATGCAAATTGATCCTGAAGAATGTACCTAACTACCAGTACCAAAATTATTTCGAAATTCCTACTACTTTTTTTTCAGGAGCAAAACGGAAGTTGAAAAAAAAACAACCCTCGTAGTTCGTGGTTGTACCTTATTCTCCATATCGACGGTGAAGACGAGAAACCTCGTATCTCCAAAATCCCAACTTTTCAGGAGAGCAAAAAACCTGTTTTTGGGTGCCTATGACACCCTATTTACCTCGTTACGACGCCAATTTCCAAGTTTTTGATTCAAACACCTTTCTATCTCTCTCTACCTTGTAGATTGTATACATTGTGTTGGGATTGTAGAGGAACCTCTACAATCGATTTTAAGGCTAAAAACTCACTTTGTCAGCGCTGCGAGCGCTAATATCGGTGGAGTAGTAGGTAGGTAGCAATAAAAAACTCAATTTCGAAAAAATTGGAGATACGAGGTTTCTCGTCTTCACCATCGATATACCTTTTTCTCTAACTGCTTCAAAAATTTTCTTAGGATCTCTTTCTTAGGATACTCAAAGCTCATTAGTTTCTCCTCTTCATCTTTTTTAATAGTCCAAATTATGACATCTGCAACTTATTTTAGAGTTCATCTCAAAATGTCAGAAAAATTATTATAGTAACGAACCTTTTATCCGGAATCCCAAATTCCGGAATGCTCCAAAATCCGGAACGCTTTTTAAACTTTTGCAGCAGTTCTGAAGCAGTTTAAATCCGCCAATCAAAAAAGTTCATGAAATGCACACCAAGTCGCCAAGTGGAGCTAACTGAATGGATTTGGCAACTATAAGAAACCCAATTTTCTATATTAATTTACTCCTCTCCTAATGAAATTCCGCAGCTAATTTCTTAACTGTAAGCGATTTGAGTCATCATCTCATGCCTGTGAAATTTTCGTCCGTTTTTGTGAGAAGAAGTTTTTAGCCAGAGAATGTTTCTTTGTTAGAGATGCTACTGACTTCAACTCGGAATTCCGAAAAATTATATTATAGTAACGAACCTTTTATCCGGAATGCTCCAAAATCCGGAAATTTATCAGGTGTACTATGTGTGTTTGTGTTTGCAGAGATCGTGGAGAACGTGACGTATGGTCTGAAGCCGCCGTTCCGTCCGCAGCTGGATTCGGGCAGCTGCGACGAAGGGATGCTGCAGCTGATCCGCAGGTGCTGGGCGGACGAGCCGGCGGAGAGGCCGGACTTCCAGACGCTCAAGTCCATCGTCAGGAAGCTCAACAAGTGGGTAGAAACGCCCTTAAAAAATGGTTTATTATGACGAAGAGGGAGGTTATAAGCAACAGTCACCACTAAATTGTTATAAATATGTTTATTCAAATATTTAAATCTGTTGGTTGAAGTTGTGAAAGCAGAATGAAAAAATTTTATCAAATCTAATCTACTATAGATAGATATTAAAGATATTAAAATTCAGGACTTTTTACTGGGGAGGGCAGTTCTAATTTGCTTCTCAGATGTTTAGTATTTCAATGGAAACGGAAGATTTTAAATCTCACATGGGAATAAATTTGGCATGAAATACACTCATGAACTTTTTTTTCGGAATAAAAGTATATCAATACCCTTTATCAACACTAATATCTCACACACTATTAGTAAGATAAAGGACTCTTTTAAGATCATTAAAAGATATTTAAACTTCGTATTCAGTTTTCTTTTCATGAAACATTAATTAATGAAAAAGCGAGACATTCTGTAATAGGGACAATAAGGCAAAGCGGGAATGTCCCACCGAATAAGCCGTACGTCTGGTCACCCCAAATCTATAGTATACCACTACTGAAGTTGATGAGAAATTCATGGAAGCTTATGGGAGCGATTCCATTTATCTGGATCAGTTGTGATAAGGAAAAGGACAGTATATGACAATTAATAGCCACAGAACTGCCGCCAATTTTTTTCTGCCTTACCAAAATACTTTTACAACCAATGGCTATTTGAAGTTTAATTAAAAACGATAAGTAATGTTCTAGTTTTAAGTTAAGGAATTTTTGAATTAAGGGTATTTTAATTATGGAATTTGTCTAATTGCAACTATTTTACTTTTCAAACAACTGATATTTTTCCATGTGTTTTTAACTCAAAAGTGGCTCTCTTAGAAAACAATGTAGTAAAGCATATCCCTTGATCCCTGAATTCCAAAACTAGCATAGTAAATTTTATCAATCTGTATTAATGCAACACCCTCTATATAGAAGGCCTCACAACTCGGACGTGTGCCGTCACAGACAGGGCGGAATCAGTGAATATTTAATATTAAGTCTATGGAGCATAAAAACTTACTTTAAGGGGTTAAAACCCGATTGAAATTGAAAGATTTTTGGCATCTAGAACATTTATATATAATCCTTAAAGACATATGATATATAATCCTTACTCATCACTATAAAAGTCACGTTATTAATCTGGGGTATAAATTTTGACTGAAGCTATCAAGTTTACGAAGTTGTTTACTTTTGAGTCATAACTTTCGGACCAGCTACAAATACTTCATAAACCGAGGAGTTATGAAAATAAGTTTTTATGTATACTCCATAGACAACATTACAAATTCACTGATTCCGCCCTGTCTGTGACGTCACACATCCGAGTTATGGTCCGATAGAGAGGGTCTTGATTAGTCAATTTATTTTTGATGCATTTCCCCCCCTGTCTTGCACAGGGAGAACGAGAGCGGCAACATCCTGGACAACCTGTTATCCAGGATGGAACAGTACGCCAACAACCTGGAGAGTCTGGTGGAAGAGCGGACGGCAGACTACCTGGAGGAGAAGAGAAAGGCCGAGAACCTGCTCTACCAACTTTTGCCAAAGTGAGCAACTTTTGCTACTAGTACCCGTATCGCTCTAAAACAAATCGTTTTTGTAAGAATGGACTCTAACCGCCTATCTGGTTCGAGACTATAAAAGTCACGTGTCGGTGGTAAACAAACACTCACTATCAAATCATATCTCATTATCATCATATCTCACTACAAAATCTACTAGTGTAGTATCTGTGGTAACCAATGGACTCTAACCGCCTATCTGGTTCGAGACTTCACGGAACCAACACGTGACCTACAACTGAGCTTGCAATTGGTTACCACAGATACTACACTAGTAGATCTACTAGTGTAGTATCTGTGGTAACCAATTGCAAGCTCAGTAGGTCACGTGTTGGTTCCGTGTGACGTCAGACGGTTAGAGTCCATTGCAAGCTCAGTAGGTCACGTGTTGGTTCTGTGTGTCAGACGGGTTGAGTCCATTTCCTGGTGTTGGACAAGGTAGAAGATATAAACAACCTTTAATACACAGTTAACGTGGGTAAAAATGGCAGACAATTGTTTCGGGGATCGATGGATCCCCCTTCTTTACTTTTAAGAAAATTTTAAACCCCTGACAAGGCATCGGTTTATATATGTGACGGGCAAAGTGAAAAACCGGGTAATGTGATAAATTCAATGGCATTTATCAATGAGTATTTATCACATTGGTCGAAATAAGCGGGCATTATTAATAATGCCCGGATTTATCCCATTGCCCGTAACACATAGAACAGGATCATAGGCAACCTCTAAATAAAAAGGGGAACAATTCAAGAATTCAAACAGAATTTACAGTTACTGTCATATTTCAATATCGGAAAACTTTGGAGTATAGTGTAATTAAACCTTGTTTGCTATTTTCCAAAGTTTTTAATAAGACAATAAAGTTTTCCTCTGGCAATCTAACAATCAATCCAATGTTTTAAAATTATTTTTATAAGAACAGTAACAAAATTGCAGTAGATATCTTTGTTGATACTATATACGGGCATAATTTTGCCTTTTTGGTATCAAATAAATAATAATTATTATTTTTATTTGTCTTTTTATGTTTAATATTTGTTTTCTTTTGTGTTGTCATTTCATTGTATTTTATGTAATACTGTGTTTGTGACAATAAATTCAATTCAATTCAATTCAAAATCACCATTTTGTGTTCTACATGAACTATTGAAATTTTAAAAAAAAAAAGCTTTCTCAGTGATTTTGGACCAATAAAAAGAGTTTGAAGTGGATGTATATTATGTTTAGCTTTAAACTCTATGGGGATCCATGTAAACTGTAACTGCAATGGCAATCATTTATAATAATAATAATCTTTATTTACATGGGAAAAAACATTGCAAAAAATTAAATACACATTTGTAGCCAAGGGGATAAATTAAGAAATCCCGTTCGGGCTACAGAAAATAAAATCTTACATATGAACATCTTGATCTTGGATATATGAAACACAATTTGAATTACAAGAAAAGAAGAAAAACCAAAGAAAATCAAATAAATAAATAATTTATAAATAAATAAAAAGCTTATAAATTATAAAAATTTATAAATTAAAATTTGACAATTAGCTGGTCAAAAATAAAAATATTATTGTCCAGTCTCCGAATGGAAAGCTTCTCTAGCTCTCAAATGATGTGTGATGAGATTATTCCCGCTTCTTTAGTTATCTGTGACTTTGGTTGCAGGTCGGTTGCCAGACAACTGATCCACGGTCAGTCCGTGACGGCCGAAGCGTTCGACAGCGTCACCATCTACTTCAGCGACATTGTTGGCTTCACTTCCCTCTCTGCGCAGAGCACTCCCATGCAGGTCAGCAACACTCACCACTACAAAGTAGAAAAACTGTTTGTATAAAGATTTAAAATGTACAATACCGTGAACAAAAACAGATAACAAAACATTATTTATTAAATCATGGTGAAATGTTCATTTCCTATGATTGTTGTATTGAAAAAGAAGGCATTTTTAATTTTAGGGGAGAATTTGTGAGCCTTGGGGGCTAGAACCAGGTATCTCCAAGTTTATTCACAGGTAGATTCGCTAGTTAAGCGATATACTTCGAATCATTATTGCCTTAAAATGCAGAACTTTGCCTGTTACTGCTTTTTAAACTGCATAGCATAGTCTGGCAAAAGAAAATCTTGGGTTTCATTTAAGATTTCATAATGACTTAAGTTAAGGTTCCTACATACATCATTTATTGTGTCCATTTTAGAGGAATTTTTTAATCGAATTCCGATCGAGAAACACTCACCACTAGAAATTTGTAATATAAAAATTAAGAATACTGATAATTTATGCACGTCTTGAATTAAATCTTTTCATTGTGTTGTAATTAAATCATTAAACATGGTGAAATGCTGATTTCCCATGATATTTCGTATTTAAAAAATCAATATTTAAGGTTATGGGAGAAGTTCGTGGAGCTTTGAGGAAGGAACTAGGTATCTCCAAGTTTTATTCGCTAGTAAAGCGATATACTTCCAATCATTGTTGTCTTAAAATGCATATCTTTGCCTGTTACCAAATATGTGTTTTTATTAAAGTACAAGTCTGGTAAAAGAAAATCTTTGTGTTTCATAATGACTAAACTCTTAACTTAAGGTTCATTCAGACATCACTTTTTGTGTTCATTTTAGAGAAATTTTTAATCGAATTCATTTTAAGAAAAGTGTGAATTGGCGTTCCACTCTTTACTCCTTCACTTTTCCATGCAAACTAGCAAGCGATTCACAGGATTGAATCACTCAGGATGAACAGTGAAAATGAAACATTGTGAATGATTCTTTTGTTTTCAAAAAAAAAAAATCTATAAGTATCATCGCGGCTGACCGCACACAGTGTGGATCTAACTCCTTGATATTTTTAAAACGTAATAACAAACTTAAACTTTCTTAAGCTCAGAGGTCTCATAGTACAAATATAGATGGGTTGCTGTTTGAGTTCAAGTATTGGCAAAGTTACTTATGCAAAGTTTATACAGCAGCCATGAAACACGCTAACATTTAAGACATCTTCAAAAAGTATCTAAACTGAACATAATAATTGATGTAAGTGGAGTTACCTGGTTCTTGTACCTAAGTCCTCAATATCCATTCTCATTGAGGTTTTTGTTCTATCTTCTTTAGTTTTTTAATTAATTCTTTAAACTTCTTTATTTCGCGGCTACGGACACTGTAAGTAATCTCAATGGATTTCCTATTGACTTTACTTCCGTGACCCTAGGACGTTTTTTGAAAAGCAGTGAAAGGGACTTTTTACCGACTTCAAAAAGGAGGAGGTTATCAATTCGTCGAATATAAATGTTGAATATTTGCCAGGCCCTTTTGGTATGTTCTACTGGACCGATTTGGACGCGGTTTGTTGCATTAGATTGGAATTGTTTTCAAGTTGGTCCCATTTTAATTTAAATGCCCTCTAGCGGATACCAGGCGAGTTATAATAAATAAATAAAAAACTTGTGGTGAGCTTACTCACCACTATAAAAGTCATATTATTAAAACGGGGAATAAATACCTACTGAACCATGTAGAAACCTGAAGTAAAGAATATGTTTCTTAAGGCGTCGTGGGTAGAGCGGATGAAAATTTTTTCTTTTTGCATGAAGTTTTTGGAGCCGCATGCGACTTGATATTAAAGAATGAAAAAAAATAATTTTTAACAAAATGAGACCGTTTTCAAAATTGCGCAATGAAGAAAATTTTATTTACACTTCATTTAACATCGGGTGGATGAAAAGAATTTCTATTGACATTAAGCTTTTGGAGCCACAGGCGACTTTATTTCATTCTTTTTATTTTACATAATAAGAAGAATATCAATTAATTTTTAACAAAAAAGAGACCGACTTCAAAAATGCGCCTAAAAGTGAGAAATAATTTTTATCCAAAAAACAACAATACTACTTTTTAACAAAATTTTTGAAGTCGAAACACTTTCACAATAAATTAACATTCCGCGCTAACATTAAAGAAAGGACACGTTATTAGCATATATGTTATTAGCATGTCGATATTGAGAAATTTTTCTTTACAAATTCATGCACTGTATGTTAAACAAATACTAGAATTTTTAGAAAAAAAAGGGTTATATTTTGATACTCAGCACACCCGAATGCCGTAAAAATCAGTTTAAAAATACCAAGCAACAATATTTTTGAAATTTTTGTACTACTTTAATTTTCTTTTTTTTTATAGGTTATTGATCTGCTTAATGATCTCTACACCTGTTTTGATTCCATTATAGAAAACTTTGATGTTTACAAAGTGAGTGGTTTTAGATTAAAACCAACAGTTGCAATACCAATAATGTATAAATATTTTGAACATTTCCGGAACTGTAGAAGAATGAAATAAACAGGGATGATGCTCCAAATTGATTATCATTTTTGCTACTTAAATCCTCATTTTAATAGTTAGTGTGACCTTACAAAGAAGTAAACGTAGTCAGATACATTTACTTTCATTACCCACAAAATGAAAAAAAAAAATATAATTTGAAAAATGTTAAACTTTTTATGGGTGATAAATAAAAAGAAATTTTAAGTACTTTATTTTTTCAATTTATTACGTGTTCTCATTCCTATATTTTGAAATGTGACCTCTTTTTTAAAAAAAACTAGACAGTTCTGACCCCTCCTGGTTAACGCGCTCACTTTCCCTAAATTGCTAAATCAGTTCTTTACCGACCGCTTCGTGATATCGGTGATTTTCATGCATAAAAATGTGTTATTCGTTTATTAAGTTTTTCCTTTGGAAACCATCGACCAAAAATACTTATTTCTAACAGATATTATTGTAAATGATTATTTTTTAATGAGAATATTTTGATGTAACTAAGTTCCAAGCAATATTTTTTTCATATATTATATCCATATAATAGCCTTCATAATTTCGAAACTTGAATCAATGGATCCATCTTTAGTATGAGTTTTCACGTAAAAATTCCAGAACCTCGTTTTGTCTTTATTGAGTTCAGTTTTTATACTAAATTTTTAACCCAACGCAACGCAAGGTTATATTAATACACCAGCAGTTATTCAGGGATGTAATATGTTAATAGATTTTTATTTTATATTTATATTATTTGTTTTAGTTAATTTAGTGATGATGATTGAAAAAAAGATTCGTCTGATGAGGCTGGGATAATAATTACAAATATTTTTATTAGTTTATCGAGTGGTGACTATTGCAGGTGGAGACGATCGGAGACGCGTACATGGTCGTGTCGGGGCTGCCAGTGTCGAACGGCTCTCTGCACGCGCGGGAGATTGCCCGGATGTCGCTGCGTCTGCTGGACGCCGTGCTCTGCTTCACCATCAAGCACCGGCCCAAGGAGCAGCTCAAGCTCAGGATAGGCTTGCACTCGGGTGAGCCTGAGCTTTTCACAAAAAATAACAGACCGGCTATCCCCAACAAGCGAAGAGTAAGGCATAGCCATCTAGAACAAGCAGGCCAGGACACTCGATGAGTCAGTTTCTCGGTCTATCTCTGTCGAAAGATTGGTTGAGGAATGGGTGAAAACATCAAGTGGCAAAGTGTCATGACCTGCTTGTTCTATATGGCTATGAGCAAGGATGTCCTTTTCAATCCTTTAATTTTAAAATTGCGAATTGACTCTCTTAATATCATCTTTTGTTTCCGAGAAACAGCATCGTAACTTTCGTTCTTCGATTTCCTTAGAGCAAAATTGGATTTCGTCGGGATTTTTTTTTGTCTCTCTCCAATTGAATCCGTTTTTAAGTTCATTTATGTTTTTATTTTTAAACTTTATAAAAATGTTTCTAAAGATTTAACTTTAAGTTTACTCTTATTTCTTTAAACTAAATTATTTAAAAAATACAAAAAATTAAATTAAACTAGCTTTGGGAATCTATAGAACCTGCCCTTTATAACTATGGTCACGTGACAAAAAAAAATTAGTTAAGGTTTCGCATGTCGAGGGTGTTAGAGTATCTAGCGTTAGTGTCTATGGAAATTCCTGTGTTAAAAATTATAGCAATACGTTCTGTGGAAATGCTCGTTCTGCCTTCTACAATGAGGGAATTGCATAGGTGAGGGATTTGCTTAATTTTACACTTTTTTGATACGTTATAGTTTAAAACTCTCAAATATCAGATTTTAAAGTTCAAAAATATGTTTTAAATAACTTAAAATTCGATTTTATTTTTGCCAAAACACTAGTAAAGTCATGTGATCAAAAAACGGGGTTGGACGTCACAGCGCCGTCGAAACTAGTGAATTGTTAAAAATAAAAGAAATCAGACTTATCATAAAACCAAAACACGCATAAAACTCGTCTGTTTCTCTAGTGAACGGCCAGAAAAACAAAAAATTAAAACTTTGAATCCTAATAATTCCAAAACCAATTAATATTTTTTGAAAAACAAAACGCCTATCTTTTTATAAAAAATATTTGTATGTGTTTTTAAAATATCATAGTTTTTTACTTAAAACTTTGTGAAGAATAGCAGAATGAAGCAAGCTAAGCATACAATAACATAGCGGGTCCAAGTGGGTCCAAGCGATGTGACGTCACACAGCAGCCATAACGAA
Organism: Tetragnatha montana; assembly: GCA_963680715.1. NCBI lineage: Eukaryota > Metazoa > Arthropoda > Arachnida > Araneae > Tetragnathidae > Tetragnatha > Tetragnatha montana. Next base: position 12,848,567 of record OY796678.1, read on the forward strand.
ATTACTGTTTTTCCCGCCAATACTGGAAACGACATTTTAAAAATTAATATCTTGGGGAATAGTGTTCCGATTTCAATAATTTTTACGTCATTTTTCATGGATTTTCATCCTCTATCAGAATAAAATTTAAAAAAAACCGTGCAATTCCCTCATTCTGTAGTTATTTGCTACTTTTGAAAATTTCGTGGCGTTTTTCATCATTAACGGATTATCAGTTCCCCATCACAATGTATCCCATTAAAAAAATGTATCTAAAATGTTTAATTAGCATCTACTGATTTGATAGCTCCATTATTTTTATGTACACCTTCTCTAAGAAAGAACAATGTTCAGCTGCATAATAAATGATGCCCCCGATTGGAAAACTGCATTTTGGTATATCTCATACGGTCTTAATATGTTTTGTAAAGGTCAAAACACTTCAAGTGGGTTCAGGGGTTCTCCCTGAATTTTCTTTTTTTGAAAATTTGACCCGTAAAAACGGAATTAACCACATTTGAAATAAAATTGACAAGCGAAATATATAATTCTACACAGTTTAACGAGCATTAAATTTTGTGGCCAAGAGCCATAAAAATCTCTTATCTCTTCGAGGGTTAACCACACTGAATTAGGGTAAAGATAATTTTTTTTTTTTTATCTTCTAGGGCCTTGCGCGGCCGGAGTTGTGGGTCTGAAGATGCCGAGGTACTGTCTCTTTGGAGACACTGTGAATACAGCATCAAGAATGGAGTCTAATGGAATGCGTAAGATCATTAATGTAAACTGTTAACGCTCGTATTTATTTGTAAACTGCAGTAAGCCCTGTTGTAGTTTTAGTGTATTAGTTTTACGAAGTACAAGTAGAGTTTTTCGTTAAAAAAGCATATTTTTCCGTGTAAAAAAAGATGCTCGCCTCATCCCAGGATAAGTTTTTTGCTATTTTGTCCAAAATGTCTCTTAAACGGATCTTAAACATTATCAGTGGTTCCCAAACCACGTAGTCACTGAAACAAAAACGCCACGAACCTAACCTTAGGTTGACCTGGAATCAAAACTTCTGATTGGTAGTTAAAAAAGGAAAACAAGTTTTATTAAGCCAATCAGAGTTGTCGAAAAAGCTTGATTCCTGGTTAACCTTAGATTAAGTAATGTTGAGTACCAGCCGTAAGCCTGAACTCGGAATCTTTTCGAACACCCTTCATAACATAAAATTCTTCACCTTCCAAAATTGCAGGATAAAAATTAATTTTCCCTAATTAATTAAGCATGGAACTTCATATCGTCGGCTTACAGTCGAAAGGCACTAAGTCACTCTTTGCTCAAATACTCCGTACGAGGTTATGCCAAATTTGGCGATCATTTTACCGTTGCCATTCTAGTTATAGTGTATGAAAAAGAAAATATTATTATAAAATCTTTGAGAAATCGAATTATAAAATCTTTTAAACCCTAAAATAACTCAATTACATGATCAAATAATTTCAATTTAATAAATTATTAATCTCAAACCAACATTTAAGCCTTTTACAGTATGAATTCTTTCTGTTTTAAAACAAACCAACCTATGCTAGGTTAGTAGCTTTTCAGTTTGACGAGATTTTAGAGATGCGCCAAGCTTCCACCGCTTTCAAAATATCTTCCAAAAGTGACTTAGTGCCTTTCGACTGTAAGCCGACGATATGATGTTTAGTGAAATCTAACTGTATTTTAGGAAAAACCTAATTTTATCTTATGACTAAGAATAGTGTTTTTGATGTTCTCAAATTTTCGAAACCTATGAAAACGAAATTAGATATTTTTCAGATTGTTGCGTGCTCATTCAAATACAAATACTAACGGAAAGTTTTTTTAACAATTTAGTGGTGGCTGTTATCCCAATAGAAATTAAATAGTTGAAAGTAATTGGAACGGATATAATTCAATGCGATCTCAGCTCCAAATTTAATTTAAGGAAACTTTTTTATGGACCACTTCAGAGACTCTCATGGACCACCGGTTAGGAACAACTATCCTAAAAAATCAATATACAGGGTGGTCCTTAATTCATGGTACAAACTTCTAGGGGTGTTAGAGTACACCTAGACGATCAAGAATTGGTATAGGAAGGGGGGTCGAAGGGGGGTATGATCATACATTGATCATTGAAACTGTATGATCATTGAAAATTAATTCCCCGATCATCATTTTTCTAAATACCATTAAGGGAACTCCGTTCTTTGGCTAAAAGATGAATATTGCACGTTTTAAAACTCACCCCACGGTTTAGCCAGTAGTCCAATTTCTATCACATTGAGGATTTAAGTAGTACGGATACTCCTGTACCTCATGCAATACCTCATGCATTTTATTATGTTTTGTTTCGTCACACGGGCCTTCTAAAAACGGCCTTTTGAAATGCACTCGCACTACATTAGGTCCTAGCTCTTTAACGGCGTATCTGCGACCCCCCATCCTATACCAATTCTTGATCGTCTAGGTGTACTCTAACACCCCTAGAAGTTTGTACCATGAATTAAGGACCACCCTGTATATTTACAGTAATTTCCAAATTTCAAACTGCTTTATTATAAAAAAAACAGTAAAACTTTTTATAAACATAAGTTGAAGTTTAAGCCCCACAATTCTTCATTGTGAAGTAAAGGAAGAGTTGAGGTTTGTTGCACCCATATTGAGTTGTTTTTCCCTTCTTCCAGCTCTGAAGATCCACGTGAGCAGTAGCACCAAGGATGTGCTGGACACCTTCCAAACATTCCGTTTGGAGCTCAGGGGCGAAGTGGAAATGAAAGTGAGTGATATTACATTGGCCAGAGTCGATTCTTTTGGAATCGAGTAGTACATCTAAGGGGAATTTCAAAATGACCAAGTTTCCCTTAGATCTTGGATAACACTGTTCAACAAATTTGACCTTCAAAATTTTTTCTTTGATGAAAATAGTCATTTCTTATAGGTTTTGGGTCGCTGAAAACGAAAATCGCCATCAAAATTCTCAATTGGTTCGGGATTTTCGGGGAACGGCCCCTCCCCCTTTTTACGTTTTTTGATGACTTAATGACTTTGAATTCGATTTTCAGTGTCAAAAAGCATTACTGAAGTCTTGAAACTACTCACAAACGGACAAGGAAGGTTTAAATTTATAAAATGTGAAATTTTGTAGCAAATGGATAGGTTTAAGGGGTCATTACCCCCCTAAAAAGGCGAAAAAATAGCTAAAAATAATAGAGATTTTTATACGATATTTTTTCCTATTATTTTTTACGCAATTCACCTTTGAAGGGTCCTAACCCATCCCCAAGGACCCAAATTTGATGTCAATATGCAGCAATAATTTTTACTAAAAGCGGTTGCGGTGTTAGCGCCCCAAAAGCCCCCGCGGAAGAGTACGAAAGACCCTTCTCAATCGCGTTGTCACTCGCGTGCTCTGACACCAGTTCTATTCCGCCCGCGTAGTACCAACACCCTGTTTGACTGATTTAGTGGCCAATTAAGTTAAAAGGTTCAGTATACCATACATTTATATGCCCTTATGTCTATTTTAAACTTCTCAAAGCAAAAATATTAATTTCAGAGCGCGCGAGTGACAAAGCGATTGAGAAGTCTTTCGGGGACTCTTCCGCGGGGGCTTTTGGGGCGCTAACACCGCAACCGCTTTTAGTAAAAATTATTGCTGCATGTTGACATCAAATTTGGGTCCTTGGGAATGGGTTAGGACCCTTCAAAGGTGAATTGCGTAAAAAATAATAGGAAAAAATATCGTATAAAAATCTCTATTATTTTTAGCTATTTTTTCGCCTTTTTAGGGGGGTAATGACCCCTTAAACCTATCCATTTGCTACAAAATTTCACATTTTATAAATTTAAACCTTCCTTGTCCGTTTGTGAGTAGTTTCAAGACTTCAGTAATGCTTTTTGACACTGAAAATCGAATTCAAAGTCATTAAGTCATCAAAAAACGTAAAAAGGGGGAGGGGCCGTTCCCCGAAAATCCCGAACCAATTGAGAATTTTGATGGCGATTTTCGTTTTCAGCGACCCAAAATCTATAAGAAATGACTATTTTCATCAAAGAAAATTTTTAATTGTTGAACAGTGTAATTTTATAATGTCTCTGAAAGCAGAGACAGCAGGGCCGTAACCAGACTTTTGTTTCGGGGGGGGCTTAGGCTCAAATATTTTCTGAAGTACCTTCTTACGGGTACTTTTATATGTTAAGTTTTAGATGAGAACACTGGATTGAAATTTTGATGCACTACATTTCAAAATTGTTTAAACAAAATGAATTCGAAGTAAAAGGGGGGGTCTGGGGGTCCTCCCCCAGAAATTTTTTGGAAATTTGCCCCTCAAAAGTGTGTTTTAGCTCATTTCTGAGACCCTTTAGATTACACCCTTAGAGCACCACTCATTGTAAGCGGCCGAATTTTCAAGGTAAAAAGAAGGTATATTGTAATAAATGGAGAAATGTTAAGGGGGTTTTTAGGTTCCTACTCCAGAAAATTTTTTGAATTTTTCCCCTAATAGTGGCATTTTAACTCATTTTGAGACAGATTAGGTAACATTAAAGACGACCAATCCTTGTAAATCACACAAGTTTGAAGGAAAAACCGTATACTTAATAGATTTCAAAATTTCGAGGGGGTTCGGGGGTCCTCCCCCCAAAAAATTTTGGAAATTTTACCCTTAAAAGTAGGGTTTGACTCAGTTTGAGACCCTTTGGGTTATACCCGAAGAGGATATCGCTCCTTGTGAGACATAATTTTCAAGAAAAATAGCAGTATAAAAATTGATGTCAAAATTTCGGGGGGGGGGTTTGAACCCCTAAACCCCCCCCCTTGGATACGGCCCTGCCCTTAGATCTTGGATAATTTTATAATGTCTCTGAAAGCAGAGACAGTGTATTTGAGGGGACTTTTTATTAAGTTTTGATTTCAAAAAGCTGTAGAAAATTAACTTTAAGTAGGTATTCCTATCTTTTTAGTAACCATCATGGAGGAGAAATAGGAGTAGAGCATTTCCATTAATTCGACTACGAAAAAAGGTATCCATCATTGTAGAGTTTCTACCTATGAGTTGGCGCGTTATCCCTTGCTTAGCAATTTCAAGCATGCGCTAAAGATTGGTGACAAAACGCGACCCCAAGAATGCATATATATTAGCAACACTGAAAGTATGGCAGTGAGTACAATTTGTAGTAGGACCGCCGTCACATGTTGGCGGTCACGCATGGTCTTTCTGGAAATTATCTTAGGGTTACCCATTGCTCATTCCTCCACTATCTCTCCTCTAATGTTATCATTTAAAACACAGTAATCTTTATTTTTAAGTTTGATTCCTAATTAAAGTTTGAAGTGGCGTTGTGGCATTTTAGGTAAAAATATTTCGTTTTAAATATCACTTCTAAGTACAGGGTGGGCAAAAATCCTGGTCACTTTTTTAAAAATTCATAAAGACCGGAAAAGTTGTAATAAAAAACGCTTTTCAGTCTCAGCATCGTAATGTCTTGGAGTTTTGTTTAAGACATTCATGAAGATGAAATGCTGAGACCGAAAACCATTTCTCATTCCGATTAATTTTCCAGTTCTTATGAATTTTTTAAAAAAATGTCCAAAATTTTGACCATCCGGTATATTTAACTAAAGTTATTTCCAACTTTGATCAGATCAAAGTTTATATAAATGCAAAATTTTCAAAACCATATGGTGTATCCTTCCCTTAAAAAATTAAACATTGATTAACATTGATAAACATTGATGATTGATAAACATTAAACAATCATGCATTGGTTTTAGAAATTTTATTGCAAATGTATCTTTTTATTGATTTTAAGGGCAAAGGTAAACAGACAACGTACTGGTTACTGGGTGAAAACGACCAACCGGAGATTCCTTCAGAGCAGACCAACTTGGCCAAAGAAACAAATCTATGATTCGTGGACTTTTAAGTGTGATGTCTTCTTTCGATGGTTGCACTCACTCACTCAAATAAATGTTTTGTGTCGTGACTTAAGTTTCTTTTCATTTCAACTCACATTTTAACATCTTTTCATTCATACAGGATATTATTTCTCTTTGCTGTGTTTATATCAAGCTTCCTGATCATGGCTTTCTGATAGATCTTACTACACTTTTACTGAGATTTATAGAGGCCTTTATTTTGGATATTTTAATCATTTATCCATACAGGTTGATTCAAAACTAATGAGCAAAAATTAATGGGAATGTAGAAATAGTTGTTAACTATAATAGAGACCTTAGTAGCTACTGTGGTTACCTGTACTTTAGCTATAAAAATTTGAAATTTTAATAACATAATATTTAATAATATTAATATATTTGAAATTTTACTAGAAAAATCAGGGAATTCGATTTGAAAAACTGAATAAAGAATCCTCTTCTTAATAATTAAGGTGTGTTACATTATCTTATAAGTAATTAGAACACTTGAATATCTATTTCAAAATTTTATGTATACTTTTTAAAACTTCGGAAGGATATCACTTGTGAAATGTTCAGCTCCGTGTGAGAAGAAATTCCCAAAGTAGCTTCCAAGCAGCCGCAAAGTAAATAAATGAACTACTATTAGATGGCAGCACCAATATAAGTACACAATCCACAACTAGATGGCAGCACCAAAAACTGCACCGCCGAATGGGTGACCCCTGCGTCCTGGAAGCCTCCCTTTGGAGAAGCTAAAATATTGTGTTAAAGGGAAAAAATATTTATTATTAGATTAAACTTTACTTTAATTAGATTCTAACACATTTTAATAAAAATAAAATCAACTATTATTAGTTCTCAGAATAGGTGTGCGAGCTGATGGCTCAGAGAATGCATGTCTGGCTTCCATGCACCAGACCGGGGTTCGAACCCAGGTGATGGATGCTGTTCATCTGGAAAGTTTTTATTCACATTTTAAATAAAAAATAAAATCAACTATTATTAGTTCTGAGGGTAGGTGTGCAAGCTGATGGCTCAGTGGATGCATGTCTGGCTTCCATTCACCGGGCTGGGGTTCGAACCCAGGTGATGGATGCTGTTCATCTGGAAAGTTTTTATTCACATTTTAAATATAAAATAAAATCAGCTATTATTAGTTCTGAGGGTAGGTGTGCAAGCTGATGGCTCAGTGGATGCATGTCTGGCTTCCATTCACCGGGCTGGGGTTCGAACCCAGGTGATGGATGCTGTTCAACTGCACAGTTTTCTCATTTTTAATAAAAAAATAAAATCAAGTATTACTCAGTGGATGCATGTCTGGCTTCCAATCACCAGGCTGGGGTTCGAACCCAGGTGATGGATGCTGTTCAATTGCACAGTTTTTCTCATTTTTAATAAAAAATAAAATCAAGTATTATTAGTTCTCAGAACAGGTGTGCGAGCTGATGGCTCAGACGATGCATGTCTGGCTTCCATGCACCAGACAGGGGTTCGAACCCAGGTGATTGGTGCTGTTCATCTGGAAAGTTTTTATTCACATTTTAAATAAAAAATAAAATCAACTATTATTAAATATCAAAGTACGTGTGCGAGCTGATGGCTCAGTGGATGCATGTGTGGCTTCCATGCACCAGACAGGGGTTCGAACCCAGGTGATGGATGCTGTTCATCTGGAAAGTTTTTATTCACATTTTAAATATAAAATAAAATCAGCTATTATTAGTTCTGAGGGTAGGTGTGCAAGCTGATGGCTCAGTGGATGCATGTCTGGCTTCCATTCACCGGGCTGGGGTTCGAACCCAGGTGATGGATGCTGTTCAACTGCACAGTTTTCTCATTTTTAATAAAAAAATAAAATCAAGTATTACTCAGTGGATGCATGTCTGGCTTCCAATCACCAGGCTGGGGTTCGAACCCAGGTGATGGATGCTGTTCAACTGCACAGTTTTTCTCATTTTTAATAAAAAATAAAATCAAGTATTATTAGTTCTCAGAATAGGTGTGCGAGCTGATGGCTCAGTGGATGCATGTGTGGCTTCCATGCACCAGACCAGGGTTCGAACCCATGTGATGGGTGCTGTTCATCTGGAAAGTTTTTATTCACATTTTAAATAAAAAATAAAATCAACTATTATTAAATATCAAGGTAGGTGTGCGAGCTGATGGCTCAGTGGATGCATGTGTGGCTTCCATGCACCAGACCAGGGTTCGAACCCAGGTGAGCGATGCTGTTTAATCGCTAGGTTTTTTATATTCCCATTTTTAACAAAAATAAAATACATTATTATTAATTATCAAGTTAGGTGTGTGATCTGATTGCTCACTGGATGCATGTCTGGCTTCCATTCACCGGCCTGGGGTTCGAACCCAGGTGAGCGATGCTGTTTAATCGCTAGGTTTTTATATTCCCATTATAAACAAAAATAAAATACATTATTATGAATTATCGAATTAGGTGTGTGATCTGATGGCTCAGTGGATGCATGTCTGGCTTCCATTCACCGGCCTGGGGTTCAAACCCTGGTGAGCGATGCTGTTTAATCGCTAGGTTTTTATATTCCCATTTTAAACAAAAATAAAATACATTATTATGAATTATCGAATTAGGTGTGTGATCTGATGGCTCAGTGGATGCATGTCTGGCTTCCATTCACCGGCCTGGGGTTCGAACCCTGGTGAGCGATGCTGTTTAATCGCTAGGTTTTTATATTCCCATTTTAAACAAAAATAAAATACATTATTATGAATTATCGAATTAGGTGTGTGATCTGATGGCTCAGTGGATGCATGTCTGGCTTCCATTCACCGGCCTGGGGTTCGAACCCTGGTGAGCGATGCTGTTTAATCGCTAGGTTTTTATATTCCCATTTTAAACAAAAATAAAATACATTATTATGAATTATCGAATTAGGTGTGTGATCTGATGGCTCAGTGGATGCATGTCTGGCTTCCATTCACCGGCCTGGGGTTCGAACCCTGGTGAGCGATGCTGTTTAATCGCTAGGTTTTTATATTCCCATTTTAAACAAAAATAAAATACATTATTATTAATTATCAAGTTAGGTGTGTGATCTGATGGCTCAGTGGATGCATGTCTGGCTTCCATTCACCGGCCTGGGGTTCGAACCCTGGTGAGCGATGCTGTTTAATCGCTAGGTTTTTATATTCCCATTTTAAACAAAAATAAAATACATTATTATTAATTATCAAGTTAGGTGTGTGATCTGATGGCTCAGTGGATGCATGTCTGGCTTCCATTCACCGGCCTGGGGTTCGAACCCAGGTGAGCGATGCTGTTTAATCGCTAGGTTTTTATATTCCCATTTAAACAAAAATAAAATACATTATTATTAATTATCAAGTTAGGTGTGTGATCTGATGGCTCAGTGGATGCATGTCTGGCTTCCATTCACCGGCCTGGGGTTCGAACCCAGGTGAGCGATGCTGTTTAATCGCTAGGTTTTTATATTCCCATTTTAAACAAAAATAAAATACATTATTATTAATTATCAAGTTAGGTGTGTGAGCTGATGGCTCAGTGGATGCATGTCTGGCTTCCATTCACCGGCCTGGGGTTCGAACCCAGGTGAGCGATGCTGTTTAATCGCTAGGTTTTTATATTCCCATTTTAAACAAAAATAAAATACATTATTATTAATTATCAAGTTAGGTGTGTGATCTGATGGCTCAGTGGATGCATGTCTGGCTTCCATTCACCGGCCTGGGGTTCGAACCCAGGTGAGCGATGCTGTTTAATCGCTAGGTTTTTGTATTCCCATTTTAAACAAAAATAAAATACATTATTATTAATTATCAAGTTAGGTGTGTGATCTGATGGCTCAGTGGATGCATGTCTGGCTTCCATTCACCGGACTGGGGTTCGAACCCAGGTGAGCGATGGTGTTTAATCACTAGGTTTGTATATTCTTATTTTAAACAAAAATAAAATACTGTATTATGAATTATCTAGGTAGGTGTGCGAGCCGATGGCTCAGTGGATGCATGTGTGATTTCCACGCTTTAGACCAGGGTTCAAAACCAGGTGATCAATGTGTTAGAAATATGTTCGGTGCTATGTGTTCTGATTAAAAATGGCATAGCTTTTTTTATCACTTAATGCTGACAGTCACGGTTATAGTTTAGTATCAAGTCCTGCTTTTTTTTTAGTTAGTTTTGGGTAAGCAAAAAGGGTTAGGCTTAGCGAAAAAACGCAACCTCATAACTCTGACCGTTACGGTCACAGTTAAAATTTTTTCTCCAAAAATTAAAATAGCAAAACCCTACCCCCGACGGACCCTTCTCCACCATGCCCCTGGAACCCTTGGCGACTTGGGGGCGTCCATCCCAAACCCCCAAGGCCACCAATTCGTCCAGGGGGAGCAGATAAGGTCCGTCGAGGTGACCCCAACTGGTCACCGGATTTCCTCCCTTAGGCAAGTGCACATCAGATACTCAGGAGAAATAAATAAATTAAAGTATTATAATTTAATTATAAATTACTTTCATATAAGTTATTATTGTAGTAGTGATAGTTAGGAAAGAGGATGTTAGGTTAGCGGGGTTTGAACTGAGAACCTTCTGCACACAAGCCACGGCTCTACCAACTGAGCCATCAGGGCACGGACACACAATATTTATTTGTGAATTGTTGGTTAGGAATATTTTATTTGTTTTTATAATTACTATTATTTTTTAACAAAATTTTTTTTTCAAGGCTGGAATTGAACCTAGAAGTCTTGATCTCAATGGATAATCGGGCATCAGCCGCTACCAACTGGGCCATCGGGATACATTCTTCTAAGATTCATTTTCATACTGGATAGTAATAATATATTTTATTTAAAATTAAAAATGTGATACTTTTGCGGGAAAACATTATCTAACACAGCTGGGATCGAACCAGGAACTGTTAGATCGTCCATCAGACAACCTGTCATTAAGCAACAACTATATCAACTGAGCCATTAGGAGACGTTGGGTTCTGATTCATTTTCATACTGGGTAGTACCAGAATATTTTATTTAAAATTAAAAATGTAATTCTTTAACGGAAAAGCATTATCTAACAAAGCTGGGATCGAAACAGGATCTGTTAGATCGTCCATCATCGGAACAATCCCTTATCGAACAATCGATCGAAACAATCCAATTATCTACTTCGTTATTAATTCATATTTATACCACAGTTTATTTTTTAATTTTTTAAAGTGGTGAGTTTACTTGCCATCATTGCAATTTAAATATGCCTTTATCTCTTAACAATTTTGCAGAAAAGTTTCTTAGTATTATTTAACGCCTTAGATTTAATTTTATTTTTAAATTTAAAAGGATTTTGCCAGTTAGATATTAAAAATATAACAATATCTAATACTGTTTTAGAGAACAAAGAATTCTGAGAATATTTATCGGCAGCTGACATCCAAGATTCGTCCGATTTTCGCCAAATTTCGTTTACTTATAGTTGAGGAGCTGAGAGCCAGAGTGGACCAACCCACAAATGCACTTGGTCCACTCTTGCTCTCAGCTCCTCAAATATGAACACCGTATTCCCAGTAAATGAATACTGAAACTAGTCACCATTTTTAATATTTTGGAAAAGTGTATAAAGATTTTGGTTTTTACTTGCTAGAATAAACCAAACAAATCTTATAAACTTTTCCAAAATACTAAAACTGGTGACTAATTTCAGTAAAAAAAAATTATAAATGAAGTTTTTGTATTATCGTATCGTCTTTAATTTTTAAATGAGGAGTTCAGAGCCAGAGTGGACTAAGTGGATTTTGGGTTGGTCCACTCTGGCTCTCAGCTCCTCAGTTGTAGTTACGTAAGTTGGATTAAGTTTTTTAAAATCTTTATATTTTGCATGGTTCTATTCGCTATTTAATTATGGAGCTATCATTTGGGGAGGGGAATATAGATCCAATCTACAACCTTTAATTTCAATACAAAATAAATTATTTAAGCTTCTTAATCATCAATCTAATCCCCACAATTTTAGGTTTCTTAATTTGTTACCATTAAGACATAATGCATTTTATCGTATTTTACTTTATATTTTCCGCAATAAATCTCTTTGTAATTTTAGAACTAGGCAATATAACACTAGATCATCTGATTTATTTGAAATTCCAGCATTTTCTAAGGACATATTTCGTAGGCATTTCTTTTATCTAGCACCTAAACTGTACAATTGTTTACCTACCAATTTAACTCAAACAAACAGTTACCCTGTTTTCAAAAGAAATCTTTTTAAATTTTTAATTAACATCGACGACCTGGATCTGTATTTCTCCTTCCTTTGAAGCATATTTTTATCTTTAATGTTACCCAGCTTTTTGCCAGCCTATTTTTTATATGTGATTTTTTGTAGGGTTTTTTTTCTTCTTTTTGTTTTCTTTTCTGTTATTTTCATTACTAAATTGATGTACAATTTCTTTATTACGCCTGGACGGGAAAACATTTTTTCCCCTTGGCGTATCACATATTCTTTTGTATTATCTCATATTTTCTTCTGTTGTTAAATAAAAGATTGATTGATTCATTGATACTTGACTTACGTATTTGGTATGAACTGTTCCATTAAGGGGAGGTTCACTACAGATGTAAAAACATATTATATAACATGGTTTACAAGAAGAGGAATAAAACGACTTCCATACCAACAGATAACTTCCTTCTGTGTGAAGAATGGTATTTAACGCTGTTCTTCCTCATGACCGTAATTAATTTGAGGTGTGTAGACGCAAAACTAGACATCTACATTTTTTTGAAAATAAAAAACCAAGGTTGATTTAAAGTGTTTTTAACTAACCATCCTATTTGATTTGAATGAATCCAGCCCAAATAACCAGATTGTGATTAGAGCGGACAATAATAAATATCTCATTTGTCTACTTACAATAGGAAAGATATTTTTAAGTGTATGAAGCAGAAAATGTGTGATATTTCAAAACAGATAGTGCAAAATGCGTAAGTAGGTTTACTTAAGATAACTTAATTGTATTATCTATAAGCTATAAAAACTACTAAAGAGTAAGAATTACAATATACGTAGAGTAGGGAATTCAATCTATATGTGTATTAGAAGTAAGGGAGAGTAAATGGGATATGTTTTGATAAAAAATTCAGCTAAACTTTCGAAATTTCACCTTAGAAAAACAATTTTGAAATAGCTGCAACATGTAACTATGCTCACCACTAATTCGTTAAAATTTATTTTTATAGATAATTTTTCCTCTCTGCAAATTAGAATTCGCCGACCAAGTGTCTACATATAAAAGATTATAGGGTCAATCCATATCAAGTGATCCAAAAAAAACAAGAATGGTTGCTCGACTATTTTAAAATCGAATTATTTTTTGCATGTATATTCTTTTATTATTAGACAGTTCAAAAACACAAGTTTTAATTTTTTTCTTTATTTGAATTTTTATGGCAGCCATCGATCTACTTTGCGTTTGTAAGGGTTTACGTTAACTTGCGTTACTCCTACTGGTATAACTTAAATTCATGCAACAAAAGCCATTTTACTCGAAAAGATAGAGCCTTTATTAGGTATAGTACAAATTTAAGGAGAATCGTATCCCAAATATTGAAAATTAGCCTAAAAGTTGAACTTTAAAAATGTTGAATTTTTCAATTGTTAAAGGTGTAATAACCCCAGAAGATCTATATTTTTACAAATATTTTTGTAGATTATGTGTTGTAGATACCTTACTGGACTGTATCCTGAAAAAAATTCAACCCTTATATTTTGTTCTTTTTTGTGATTATTTCCTTTTCTTACTCTCATATAAAAGGTTGTTATAGCATGAATACAATAAATTAAGAGCATACTCACAAGAGAAATGAAACTTTCCCCATGAGGATTAGTTAAGTAATTTTGATACGAAATTACATAAAGTTTGAAATTGGCCAAAAAGGATATTCACAGGAAGAATACAGTTTAGAGAAAACGGAATATTTCAATACAATTTAGTTGAATCAAAATTATCCCCCACTCATTTAAATATCATGCATTTTAAGTCTTTTTTAAAAAAAACCCTTCAGATAAACATTCTACCCGAGGAGGTATTCGTAGTATGTTGTTGTTTATTTACAAGTCTTGGTCATTTCAGCGATTTTAGATGCTAGATTTTATTTGCTTGTATCGCTATTTAAATACGATTGTTTTCAATCCTTGCATTAAATTATATCAGTCACCACTTAAATATTTGAATTAAAACATATAAATTGCAAATTCCTAATACTCTTAGATACGGATTAATTCACAATAACAAATTCACATAGTCTTCTATTTGCTGGGGAGGAGAGTTACTTGCAGTAGAGATGTTACGTATTAGTTAAAATGTGGAACCGGTTCCACAGTTCCAGTTCTATGGTGGGATTAGGTTCCATTAACAGTTCCAGTTCCACACATAATCCATTAGCGCCCATTGATCTATTTTTAGATCGCTAAACATAGTGTCGAAAATTTGCAATCCTTGTGCATCGTTCATAGTTTTGTTCGAAGTTCACCAATATTAAAATGATTGTATTTATAACACTTTAAGGATGAAATGTATTAATTTATTTTCAGAAAATTTGAAATTAATTGTGGATTTTAGGTGTCTTATTAATGCGCGAACACTCACGTCCATCGATAAAGCCAATAATCTCGAGTGATAGCTTTTAACAATCTTCATGCATCGCCTTTATTTCTAGGAAAGATTCCTCGTGTATTGGTTTAAACAGGGCTAAGTACATTAATAAATTTAAGCACCATTAGAAATCCTTAACTTTGACTTTTTAAATTATATATAGACTCCACTAAACTTCCTTCTATAGCAATTCTTTTAGATTATAGAAAATTTCAAATTGTTAAACTAAATCATAGCTAAAAGAGAGTTTATTCAATGCTTATGGTTATAAGAATAAAGTTGCTAACCTAATTACAAAAGAATCAAGATATTTATATTTAAATTCACATACTCACCACTAAATAGTTATTAAATCAAAACCTCTTATATTAGAATCGGAAATTTCTTATTAACTATTCTTATACTTATAGCTTAACCAAATTACAGTTTCAAATGAATAATTAAATAGAACTAATTCTAATCGGTTTACTAGTTAAGTACTAAAACTGCCAATTAGTTGATTTTAAATAAATATTATAGTAAAAACCGTTAAAACATAATGTATTTACAAAACTATACAATATATTGGTGACTTTTCAAACCACTTTTCCTCGGGACGAAAATGATTTATCCCATTTTAAAATCTAATCGTTAAACGGGGTCATTCTTCCAATAAATTAGTGCTTATAATGGTTAATTCAGAGACTGCCCCTCTCAAATTTTCAACAATTCAGCAGAAATACGTGATACAACAAAAAAAATATCCGTGTGGGAAGTTTCAATACCCAAAATTATTTAAATCTGCTGTTTTTCAAACTATAAATATCGAGTAACCCCCACCCCCCGAGGTCTACTAACACGCATGCGTTCCGATAATTTCAATTCCCCTGACAGCTAGCCACACCCATTCCTAAACAAACCCTATACGTTCCACTACAAGTTCCAAAAACTTCCAACCATGTTTTAGTTCCAATCTAGTTAAAAGTTCCATTAAGTTCCAAAAACTTCCAAGAATGCTAAACGTTCCAATCTAGAAATAAATTCCAATAAGTTCCAAAAACTTCCCACCATGATAAAAGTTCCAATCTAGTAAAAAGTTCCAATAAGTTCCAAAAACTCCCAAGCATGCTAAACGTTCCAATCTAGAATTAAATTCAAATAAGTTCCAAAGACATCCGAAAATGTTATAAGTTCCAATCAGGTAATAAGTTCCAAAGCAGTTCCAACCTAGTCAAATTTTCCAAAGAGTTCCGTTTATTTCGTTCCAGTGTCCCAGTTCCAAACAGTTCCGCCTCACTCATTGAACCACCTCACACACCTCAAGCCACTTTACGTAATGCATAGAGAGGGAAGGGAGCAGAGAGAGACACTGCACACTGGTAGAAAGAAAGCGCGCGTGTTTTAATTCAGCTTGAGGAGTGGCTTGATGGGTTCTCGTTAAACGTTGAGTTGGGTTGCGGAGAAACATGAATTTGCCATTGAATTTTATCGGTTCCAGGGTGGAACCATTAAGGGGTTCTTCGTGGAACCGGTTACAACGGTTCCACGCTGGGATTAGGTTCCATGGAACTGTTCCAGTGGAACCATAACATCCCTAACTTGCAGGCTTACCGATATGAATAAAATTGTGACGTCACTCTATGATAATATTGAGGGTGTTGTAAGGAAACTGAATTTTTCACATAAGTTTGGGGGTAATAATAGTGATAATCATTAAAGAAAGAGAAGATTTTGAACTACAGTTAAAGACCACTCTAACCTTCGTGGTTTCTTTATCCTCTCTAACCATCGCTCTATGTGGCATGAAGTACTCGTGATCATCCGTCACACACTCCTCTACAATTCCATGTTGGATCTCCCCATACTCTTTGGCAACCCAATCCTTTTTCAAAAATCTCTTTCCTAACTCATCAAACTGCTTTTTAGCCAAAAAATAATTATTTCCCAGTTCTTGGTAGCTTAACTTCCACAGTAAGTCAGTTTCATACTTCTCATTCACAAATTTAAGATTTTTCTCAAAGTCCTATTCTCAAAGTCCATCAAATTATTGCTTTTTCAGCTACATTTAACTCCTCTCTTTCTTTGATTCCCATAGACTCGAGTTCCCATAACACTTGGATATCTGAAGCAGCTACACAGAAATTCGACGACACTGCCCTTTTTACACTATGGTCGCTTCCAACCTGGCTTCCCTGCAAAGCAACCCCGAATATTGTTGGCACACAAGTTATCGTTTGGTCTAACCGTTCAAACGAAGATGATTCAACAATTTGCCAAAACACATCTGCTCCGATTAATACCTCAATGTTTGTGTCATTTTCACAAGAATCGGCTATATCTAATCCACGTGCACCCATTAAGTTTTGCAACTCTTCATTAGGAATAGAAACATTTGCTGCTGTAATAGTATCGGACACTAAAACTTCTACTTCTATAACCTGATTAGGCTTAAACCGACTAGACAGTTTTAACTCAACTACTTCATACGATTTTTCAGTAGGCTTTGTTGAGCCAAAGGAGAAAACTACCAACCTTTCCTCTCTGATCGGTTTAAGATTAAGGCAGTTCACTAAATCTCTAGTACACCAACTTCTTTCAGAACCATTATCACACAGGATTCTAGTTAGCTTACTAAACTTAGATTGTCCTATTCCGCTGGCATATACACTACACGTAAGTAATAGCACTGATGGTATTTTACTAGATCTCGAAACTGAAGAATTACATTGTGTTTCCCTAGTGTCAATGTTTCCTCTTTGATCCTCATCTTTCGGAACAATCTTATTTTCTTTAGGAAAATGAAGCATGCTATGATGCAATTTCCCACAAAAACAGTTTTTAGCTTTACAACTTCTGGCATTACAACCAGCAGAAAAGCATTTAAAGCAAAGTCTATTGAGCTTAATATACTCAAATCTCTCGCTCACTGACAAGTTTCTGAAATTAGGACAATGCTGCAATGCATGATTTTGATTGCCCTTACACATACACGTATAATTTTTTACTCCAGATACGTATACATTAGAAATACTTTTAGAATTATACTTTCGATACTTCGTATAATTACTTTCATCTCTCCTGTAATCATTACCCGCGAATGATTTTGCGAAAAGAGATTCGGATTTTTGCTTACCCCTTGAAGATAGATAGATATCGCACTCTCTACCTAAAGTAGCCGGATCAAACCAGGTCTCTCCCTGCTTCACCGCTATGTGAGACTTCAACTCACGATCAAGCTCACCGAACATTTTATCCGAGACAGTAAGCTCGCATAGAGATTTAAAGTCTTACTTTCCTAAGCTGACAGTAGTATTCAAAATTTGCGCTTAAAACTGCACAAAGTTCTCTGATGGTCTCTTTTGAGCCAAACGAAAATAACTTAAGCACTCTTGGGGTGTTGGCTGAAATTCTGTCAAAATTATAGACTTTAGTTTCTCGTAATCGCTGATGTCCTCCTCCTTCACATATATCATCAAGTTGTTGACTTTTTCTCCTAAAATATTCAATAATATTTCAGCTTTTAGATTTTCAGGTACCCCTTTTGTCCTGAAAGCCCTCTCGATTGACTGAAAAAAGAGATTAAATGACTCTGCTCTCGTAGGTACAGAAATTGTCAACGTTTTAACACTCTTGATCAAACTCTCAAGATCTTCACCTGATTCTCCCTTTTTCTCCAGCAATCTTTCCTTTCGCAAATTCTCCAATTCTAATTCTTTCTCGATTCGTTTTAGCTTAATATCTTCAACTTCCGCATTAGGAATTGCACAACTAGCTTTGATTCTTTCAATCTCAAGCTTATCACTTTCCAGTTTTATCCTGTTCTTTTCCAAAAACAACTTATCTGCATTTTCTTTCTTTTCGGCCTCTGCAGCTTCCCTAACAGATTCAATTATGGTTTTAACCAGCTCAGTTTCAGATTTATAAACCTCACTCTCAACAATTGAATTTCTAATTTCAATAAACTTATCACTCTTCAACTCTAAACCCAACTCCGACGCTAACATAATCAACTCGTCCTTCCTCAAGGAATTAATATTAGTCTCCATTTAAACGTTCAAACCTGTATTCCACACAACTCACAATACACTAACCTTATCCACACTAACTACACTGCAACAACTAACAACACAGAAGATCACTAACTACAACCTAATTGTAACTAGCTTACTCAAACCCTAGTAGTACTAGCCAAAAACTCAGCTTACACCATAAACCACAAAAAGCATTAGCGACACATTACCTAATACTAAACACAATATTTGTAATGTAGGTCCCTGGGTGTATTTTCTCTCTCTTGTGTCAGTAAAAATATTCTGTTGTGTCTGTCTTACTTGACGAAGGTTTATAAGCGGATCCTAGAGATCAAGCACACAGACCGGAAAATATATGTACCAAAAAAACAAACCAAAATGTAGGTTAGTAGATCAGAATTCTCGGAGGGCATTTTTACGACTTTCACTTGTGATACCGTAGGCAAAGTAATAGGTTCTTTAATGCTTAAAAAAATCATCAGATACATTTTCCTGGTTCTCTGACCTACTTAATAAATAGTGACATAATCAAACATTGTTTTTATAGGGTAGATTTTATAGGTTTTAATCTGGAATGAAAAGGGTTAGCCATTATTGTCAACATAGAGCCACGCGTAACTTATTCAAATTAAATTAATTATTTAGTTAATCATAAAAATAAAATATTCATATATTATTTTTTAAATATCTAGAAGAAAAATTATTTTATCAGATTTTACTATCGTTAAAACCACTTATTTTTGATGCTCTTCATGAAATTTCCCAATTTTTTTTTTCGGTATTATAATATTAAAACTTCCACTATGTTCTGTAATAGAATTAAAACACAAAAACACATTTGAAAGAGGTATCACTGTCGTGTCTTTCAATTGTCACTTCAATTCATCAAATACAGAAGTTGTTTTTAAAAATTCAGATACTTTTAAAACGTTTATTTCATTGTGAAAACATAATTTTAAGTTAATATTGTGAATAAATGCAATTCCTAATATTTACTAATAAAGAAATTTCAGGGATACTTTATTTTTCTGTAATACATCTCAGTACGGAAGACTTGGGGGTTAAACCTTTTCTTTATGTTCGCATGAATTCAACCGACACCTACAAGTGTCAATCCCATCCTTGACTTAAAAAAAATACTAGCTTTCCCAAATACCGGAACCGTAAAAGAACCTCGTTTTAACGTCGATCATTCGAGAAAAGAATTGCGAAATCCTTCTTCCAATAAAAGATGTGGAAGATCGGGAGAAACAAGGGATGGATGATGGATGCTGGGGATCCATCCAGAGAACCAGTTCGTTCCTGTTATTTTAGCAACCACACTACGCATGCGCTTTGCCGTACCGGTAATTTAGCTTTGTTGCCAAGGAGAGAAAAACAAAAACAATTCATCCAAGAAAGATTTCGGAAGGCTGAGGGAGGGAGACGGACCTCCCTTTGGGTTCATTGCACCTCCGTGCGATGTGGCCTCCTTTGCCACATCTAAAGCATGTCAGGGTTCTTAGTCCTGATCTTGGCCTCCGCTGGTCAGATGACTGGACTTGGCTGCCCGCACTGGATTCGGTGTAGAGAGCCGAAATCTCTGGCCGCAATGCTACTGTCATTCACACAGCTATAAACACCGATTTGGCTCACACAAATTATTACAACTTAAGATATTTTATTTAACCAAAACCATTAATGAAATTGGGGAAAAAGTAGAACTGAGTTAAAGGTAGATGGATGGAGCGCGTGTTTGCAAAAGGACTCCCGGGTTTTTCTTGTTTCATAGAATGGCAATAGTTTTGTGGGAATTGTTTCTCGAAGGAAAGTTTTCCTGCTAAGGTTTTACCTGATGCAATCGCCATGGCTTTGATGTAAATTTACGGGTTTCACGTAAGGTAGTATGCAGTGTAGAATTTTCCAGAATCGTTTGCTTACCTTTCTCTTCTTTCGTACCCGTTTCAGCTTTAATATAGCATTTTGCAATCATAAAAGGACTTTAAACACTTTCGAGGACCACTTCAAGCATTTGAAACAATTAAGGTGTCTTTTCATTTACGAATATAAAGCTTTACTTCATTTGATGTTTTAAGTTCTAGAGTTAAAGAAAAAAAAAGAGAGATTATTTCAATTAGAATCATCCATAAATAGGCACTAGACATCCATGCATTCGTTAAAAAGAATGTATTGTTAACATTAGAGAGTCCAGGGGTTTTTTTTAATGACTCAAATTATTTTAGAAAAGGAAAAAAATACTCAAAAACGGTTTAAAAATTTTTTTCTCTTCAAAATACAGATTTTTTAAGGATTTTAAGCATTCCTGATTTAGAAATAAACTCTCATTTCAAGAGCATATTTCTCTGCGTAATACCGATTTAACCGCATATCTACTACTCTTCCCATGCGTTTTTTTAGCAATTTAATTTGGTTTTACTTTAATTATTTTCTCTTTTGCTACTCTCATAATTTTTCTGAAAATATTCAGTTACATTTTTGCCATACCTCATAAATATTTGTAAGAATTCCATTAAATCACTTTTCACACAGTAGACCTTCACTTTGATATGTACGACTTACGCGATCGTTCCCATAATCTGAATGCTTTACTTATTAATGAATTCAAAATGAGAGAAACCAGAAAAACTGAAAATTCCTATAAGTTGTTTTTTATTCATGAGGAATGTTGTACGTAGTGGTTTTCGCCGTACGTGATTTAAACAGCTAGTGAATTTTTATTTTCCATTGATTGTAATGGAGCAATCTAATGAAAGTTTTTGTTGCACAATTCTTACTCATTGTCAGAGGTTTACAAAATAGTGTCTCGTCAAAAACCTCCATTTCCTCTGAACCTGGTACATCCTGTTTACAGTGATGATAGGTCGTGAAGAGCAGCTGATCCACAGAGTGGAATTTATGGAGAAAAACACGAAATATACCTAATTATTGGAAAATATTTTGAATCATGCCTTTTGTTGCTTTTATTACTTGTACGAATGATGTGAATGATCAATTTTAAATGATAAAAAGAGGCGATTCATTTGATTTCCTAATTATGTTTGATGTTTTTAATTTGTGATTTAGGTGAATCGTATTTCTTTTACTCTGTTTATTAACGGTAGTGTTTTTGTTGATTTTAATGTGAAAGTCCAAAAGAAATTAATGATAAAAAACATTGGGAGGATAAAAAAAATCATGTCGTTCATTATTTATTTTCAAAACATTATGCGTGAAAACATCCAAAATTGTTCACGCCATAACACTAACTCAAGTAATTACATAGTTACACTAAATTTTTATAAGTTACCAAAGTTTGATTCTATGGAGTTTGAAGCGTCTACAGATAAGTATAACCCACACTGATGATGCACACTCTAATATTGAGGAAAAAGATAATTCCTAACTCAGCCTTGAATTCATTAATATTAACACTTCATAATCTTGAAGAAATAACTTTGTCAGCGCCATTTGACAGTGTCATAACTAGACTTTTAAAAAAAAGTAGTTATTTGAGCTTCTTGTCGTATTAATTTGTTAAAATTTATATTGGGTAATATTGTCCTTCTCCCAATAATAATCTTCCTATTGAAAAATTTCCTTCCTCTTAAAATGTTTGGAAATTTGACTCTTCAAATGAGTTTTTCAACTTTTTTTGAGACTAGTTGGAAACCTTTGGGTGAAACTATTCACTAGGAGTAAACAGTCCCGTCTACTCTTTTTTGCAACACTACAGAATTTTCTTGGAAAAATCCACATATAAAACAAACAACCCCCTCAATAAAACAGCATACAGATCCACCATTTTTGAAGAAAGAAAAAAATTTCCAAACAACCAAAGACTTTTCAAAATACTGAAAAAGATTCGTGTCTGTTTTTCATCGCTTTGCGCTCGAGTGCCACAAGTTGAGAAGTTTCAAGGTTGCGGATAAGACGACTAGCAGTACATACTATCATCCTCCTTGACACGCTACTAAAACTGGAAATTTTTATGAGCCCCAGTAGAACCTAAATTACTAATGCGTTTCAAATTGGTACTTAGGGTAAAACGTGCCTCTTTTGTTTTGTATTCATTTCTTTTGCTTCTTTGTGAGAGTTTCCCAAACCACAAGAATTCTTTTTCGGAAGAGATTCGGTAAATATTTAGAATTTGCTTCCGTGAACAGGTTGTTTCAAACTAGTTTCTTGGACCCTTATTAATAAATTACAATTTGAATTTTAAAATACTTATGCAATTCATATTTTTGTTACTTGCTGTAATGAAAGTTTCACCAGAAATAAAATTCCTGTTGCAGTATGCCATAGTTAACATGCAACTTGATGGACATCACCGTTCTTGAAGGATCTTACTCAATTTTGAGTATGCAGTGTTTATAATATTTCAAAATACTCATAAGTCATAATACTTAGACATGGTCTGACTTCGTCGGATCATGTTGGTAGATAAGCAACAACAACAACAAAATACTCATAATACGTTCATATTTTGAATATTTTCCTCACAGGGGATGGATGGACGTGTATATTTAACCAAAAGGTTTTTCTATAACAAACATGCATAGGTTTTTGCTAGATTTTTATTTATTTACCAACTTTTTCAACTGTTGGAAGAAAAACTGCGTAATTTTAATCTGTTCAGGTTTTTTTTGGAGATAAAATTGTTGGGTTTTTTTAAACATGGAATATATCCTATAAATAAAATGTAACACAATGTATTCGTTGTACAAGTTTCTTAAATGTCGAACGAAAGCAACCAAGTTCTGTTGTGACTACAAAGAAATTGACTAAAATTGGACGCCTTCCAACACAAATCTTAAAGTAAATTAGCTAGTTTTCGTGCCAAAATACTGAAATAAAATATGCCACATGTTTTAAAGCTTTCAAGCAGGAGTTGATGAAGTCAAACTGTCAGAATCTAGTACCGGAGCTATTTTAAGTATTTTCAGCTGGCACATGCTGGTTCGACCTAGAAGGAGCTCGCTGTTCAGTGACTGTTTATGTTGTCCAAAGCCCACTAAATAACTTTCCCTTCAGTTTCTTGAGCAAAAGAAAAATTATAACGCCTGCAAGTGACCTATTTTTGGAGTCGGGTTAGGAATTCTCTCTTTAGGAGATGAATTAAAAGCTTGAAAAGCAACTAATGGTTCTCCTTCCTGGAAAATTTTGGCCTCCTACTTACAAGGAAACGTTCTCTAGGATGAACTCACAGAATTGGACGAAAATTTTACAGGGGTTAGTATATGACTCAAAACACCTTCTGTAAAAAAATTAGCTGCTAAATTACAGTAGAAAAGCAGTAAAAAATTATTAAAAGTTATCATATTTAACGCCAAATGTAACCCTACTAGGCGAGGATGCTTCCTTTGGCTCTGTGCCAAATGCTAGAATAAACTGGCCGCGTATTCTCTGAAGTACTAGTTTAAATGAACGAATAAAAAAAAGGTTCATCAAATGCAAAAAAGGATTAAAAATGAATTAAAGGAGGAAAATTAAATCAAAGGAAAGGAAATTAATTAAAAAACTGTTGTTTTTATGGATATTCTGAAGTACTTTTAACAAAATATCTCAATTTCACGTTAAATACAAATTTAATCATTCCATCTGATAGAAAATTCGCCAAGTCGCCAAGTGGTGTTAACTGAATGTGGTTGGCATCTCAGAACCCAATTTTCAAAGTTAATTTACTCCTTTCCTAATGAAATTTAGCAGCTAATTTTTTCACAGTAAGTTTTTTTAGCCATCTTCTTATGCCTGTAAAATTTTCATCCAATTCTGTGAGTTCCCCCTGAGAACGTTTCCTTGTTAGTGAATTATCGTGCTTCTAAGTCAAGAAATATTGTGCTTCTTGTTCTTTATTTACATTCCACCACTTTTCTTCTTCTTCACTGGCTCGACAGCCCAGGGTGGGCCTTCTCCAGTAGTTTTTTCCAAGCTGGCCTTCCTTTGGCAATGGATTTCCAATTTATTATTCTCAGTGTAGAGAGATCTTTCTCCAGGGTATCTAGCCCCCATCTGACAAGGAAACGTTCTCAGGGTAAACTCACAGAATTGGATGAAAATTTTACAGGCATAAGAAGATAGCTAAAGAAACTTACTGTGAAAAAATTAGCTGCTAAATTTCATTAGGAAAGGAGTAAATTAACTTTGAAAATTGGGTTCTGAGATGCCAACCGCATTCAGTTATCACCACTTGGCGACTTGGCGAATTTTCTATCAGATGGAATAATATATTTTTATATTACAGTGAAAATTTGTATTTAACGGGAAATTGAGATATTTTGTTAAAAGTACTTCAGAATATCCATTAAAACAACAGTTTTTTAATTAATTTCCTTTCCTTTAATTTAATTTTCCTCCTTTAATTCATTTTTAATCCTTTTTTTTGCATTTGATGAACCTTTTTTTTATTCGATCATTTAAACTCAAACGTGGCCAGTTTATTCTAGCAATTGGCACAGAGCCAAAGGAAGCATCCTCGCCTAGTAGGGTTACATTTGGCGTTAAATATGGTAATTTTTAATAATTTTTTACAGCTTTTCTACTTTAATTTAGCAGCTAATTTTTTTACAGAAGGTGTTTTGAGTCATATACTAACCCCTGTAAAATTTTCGTCCAATTCTGTGAGTTCACCCTAGAGAATGTTTCCTTGTGAGACTTGGCCTGCCCCTTCTACGCGTTCCAGTAGGTCGGGCATTAAAAATCTTTTTCACAATGCGGTCTTCCTCCATCCTTACTACGTGGCCTGCCCATTTTATCTTTTGAACCTTAATGAATCTTATGATGTCTGGTTCATTATATGATCGATAGAGTTCCAAATTTGATCTTCGTAACCACTGACCGTTTTTATTGATGACCACTAGCTTACACAAAAAATTGAGTTTGTCGCCTTTGCTTACGGTGGATAATAAGGATGTATGTACGCATATTGTATACCCAGAGGAATCTGGTGCAATATCCGAAATTTGGTATGGGAATTGAGACGTGAGAAATAAGCTAGTATAGCTGTTTAAATTAATGTGATACAATTCCGCTATCCATCCCGTTAAAATATTTTTAATAAAAGTAATAGTTTATTTTGCATAACTGAGCTGTTACATATAAAAAGTAGAAAATAGAAAATAAATGTTTGTTACCTGGGGTAGAATTACCCATTTAGACGACTAAAAAATTAGACAGGAGAGTAGTACTAATAAAAATAATATATATAAAGGTTTATAATTTTCTAAGATAAACAAATTTATGCATAATTTTTGAACAACACAAATGAACCACAAACAAATATATACAGTTATAAACAAATAAAAACATAACGAAAAAACATTGGACATAAATCTACTTAAAAAGAAAAATGGAAAAACAGCATAAGACATAAAATTACTAGGTAGTTGCTTCTGTAACTTTAAAAAAATCATCCAAATCATCTATGTCTATTAAGAATTAAATAATAAATGTTTAAATGTTAGATTATTTGTTATATTTTGTAACTTAAAAGGTGTAAGCTATTGAATAATGTAGGTGCTTAGAAAATAAAAATACTTGCGAAAAAAGTTTTTATAAAAGCGGGGAATTTAATAATTTCATTTGGTCTTCCATTGGAAATTTGATTTTTTATACACACAGGTTGTTTTATTACGATATAAAAAGAGAATCATGAGAAAAATGCAATAAGGCATGTAGGTTGAAATTGAAAATTTTTGAAATTATAGGGGATTAGATATATGAAATTTAGAATTTTAAAACATTCATTTTGAAGAGGGGCTGGGCGGCTTAGTTGGTTTAGGTGCTGCTAGAGAGCCTAGAGTGGGAAGAGAGCTGACAGCAGGTTTAAACTGGTTTGTGCGCATGACCGGCCGCCACGTAGGTTGCCACGGAGTTTCACACCGTTCCGCTCGTTCCGCCACATTCTAGCCGTCCTCGCTTTCTTGGCGCCACTTAGAAGATATTTACAACCCTCTAGTGAGATTTTCATACATTTAGCAGTCTGTTTTATTAACTTGTTCACATTCAGGGATAAGATTTTTTTTCTAGTTTCATTGATAGGTTTTAAATAATTTTTTAGTTGTATTTTGGGCGAAAAGATGACAATAATATGAAAAATTGCGTATGATAAAGTTCCTAGTTCCAAAGGGGGTTCTCCTCTAGAAATTTTTTTGAGATTTAACCTAAATTACAGGATTTTATCCGTTTTTGTACATTTATATAGCCAGAATTTTGAGAAGACTTAGAGAGGACTCAAAACTATCACTAAGTGCCCACATTAATTAGGTTCAAATATTTTAGGTAGAATTTGCATCTTCATAAACTTAATATAAATAAGATTTGAAAAATATAATTCCTGGTAATAATAGGGGGAGGGGTGTTTGGGGCCACCCCTAGAAAAGTTTTGGAAAATTGATCCTAAAAATCAAGGTTTTTGCTTATTTTGGATTACTTTGTCAGATTTCAAAATGCTAAAAAATTCTCAGAAAAATCTGAAGAATCTCATTCCTGCTTATTCATCAATTATATTTTAATGAAATTTTCAGAGTTTCTTGTAGTTAATCAATAGACAGAAGATATTTACGAAAGTACTGAAGATAATTTTTTTTATATTTGTACTTATGAATGAAGTAGCAACAGTTAATTTAAAAAAACAAGACTGTAGTAGAAATTTTTAGGTAGTATATGCATGTATTTATTAAATAATATTAGAACTTAAAATTCATTTTTTTTAAATAATAGAAACTTTGTCCTATCCTTTTTTGGAGATTTGTTTCCACTTTTACCAATCTTAAAACTTAATTATTTTAATATGTATTAAATGAAATTTTGAAAGCTTCCTGAACACATATGTAAATAAAGTCTAAGACTCATTGAGAGAAAGTCATGGTTATGATGAAGTAGCAATTATAATATCTAAAACACCAAAGCTTGTGGTTTAAGCACATCTTGTATAGAAATTTGAAGGAATAAAACTTAGAAATTTTAAATATCTTTCAAAAATATTAGTTTTACAAAAAAAACACAAATCTGTCTTATATTTCCTAAATTTGATATTAGCCAGACATTCTCTTTTTACCATTCATCTTTCATTTAGTATTATACCATAAAAAAGTTTTCCCTTCTCTAACTGTAAAAAAGAATATTCAGTGAAACTACAATTAACTTTTAAAAGTATGACAGCAGATTTTTGTGACAAAAAATTGGTAATTATGTGAAACAATCTATTTAAAATACACATTGATAAAAAAAATTTACACACATTTTTTTTTAAAAAACCTTTATTGAATAGTTTATGTAAGTTTGTAAATTTTAAGTCATGTTTTGATCACTCACAAATTGCTCTCCATTCTTCTTTCAGTTTTGCTCATTTTTTTCAACTCCCTGTTTCTTTTCGAACCAAATATTTTCAATCTGAAAGTAACAAAGCGTTGAATAATTTTATTTTTCAAATTATGGCACATAGTATAGTATAAGCCATAGTATAATATAAATATTTGCTAGTAGTTTATAGCATCTATGATATTTTAAATATATATGGCAAGCAGTGAAAAATATTGACGTAAAAATATTTAAATAGAAATAAAACTTAATCATAAAAAGAATATTTTTTAAAAAGATATATAATCATCACACAAAAATCTAATGATGGGAAAAACAAGACTAAGTTAGAGTAAGAAAAAATACAATTTAGCATTGAAATTCAGACAAAAACAAAACTGTCTTCTTGATTTTCAAAAACTTTTTAGTCTAACACAAAAATTATTAAAGAATAAAAACGCAAAAGGTGTTTAACGAATTGTAAACAAACACTACTTGGCGAACTTAGTAATGCGCCAAGATGTCCGAGTATTCGCGCCTAATCACGCCTAACTCTAAAATGTTCAGAACCTCAATAAAAAGAAGCTTAATCAGCAAAATACTAAATATTTCCGACAGAAATACTTAGTTGTATAACTAGATGCTTATAATAAAGAATAATTATCACATCGATACTTAACGATGAGCTAAGAAAGACATTAAATGCCAGCGGGTTCATATGCTCGTAAATATTTTCTAATTTATGCCATTTCCCCTTGTATTTCCACAAAAATTTTTGGACTACACAACACAATAATGCTTACGATTGAAAAAATAAAGTTTTAAAGTTTGTACATACCTTTAATTTTCCAGATTATGAATTTCTATCAGCATAAGATCACCGCTCCATGTTAACGCTATGGCGGTTTTTCCAAAATAGCCTGGGGAGGTTAAACTTTCCTCTCGGCCAATCAGAAACGATCAGTGCGTCGTCGGCTCTCTTCCTACTCTAGGCTCTCTAGGTGCTGCCAACCACTCTGTCTGTGCGCACTGTACCGACTGTACCAGCCGTCGCGTCGGTTCGATTCCGGCCTGTATTTTCTCTCTCTCGGTGTCAGTAAAAATTATGTTGTGTCTGTCTTTCTTGACAAAGGTTTATAAGCGGATCCTTGAGGTCAAGCACACAGACCGGAAAATATATGTTACCAATCCAATCCAATCAATAAAATAGTATCAGACTTACTGATTTTGACTGTATGCATCTATTCTACAACACAGTATTTTTTGGACTGTTCGATAAATGCTGGACTGATTCGTAAAATCTTATGGATGAGAAACTTTGAAAAAATGATGACGGTAGGTTCAATGTCCAGTGGTTGTCATGGTCAGAAACCTTCTCTTCTGCTCGTATAATAGCACTCTAATAAAAGGGGCTAAATATCAAAATCCTTCAAAAACAAAAGCTGTACTTTTATACTTTGATTATGTTATTTGTCAAAATCGAACAAAAACCTTATTTGCTAAAAATAAAGTTTTGAGAACTAATTAAAAATAAAATATGTAAGACTGGCCCAAACAGATTGATTTTATTCCAGACCGCCCTATTAGCCAATAGAACCAGTGTATTCGAGGACTTTTACTAATTTAAGTTGTACTACTTACAAACCCAAAATTGTCGTTTGCAACTCCAGCGTGGTAAAAGCGCCTTCGGCGCTGTGTACCACAAAAATCGATGATATGATGATGACCCAAAATTGGGGGCAATGGTTCTCAGCGCGTCATTGAAATTTTCTCTATCAATCGACCGATATTATTTCAGATCACGTTTTCAGTGTTGTGAAAAACTTTTAGACCCAAAATGCTCAAATGGTTTTGAGGCGTTTTTAAAATTAAATTTATAATTTTAAGTCAAGAAGTCCTCTTACCAACAAACTAGTAAGTAATTAAATTAGTAGTATAATTTTTCAAAATGAGTTTTGAGTTCTGAAATTCCTGAAACGCTTTTGACTAAAATTGGTTAACTTGTTGCTAGTCTTTTATTTCCTGGTGTAATTTTATTGACATTTGATTTTTATTGAGTATTTCATGTCCTCAATTACCAGTCGTCAGTATCAATGTGCTGTACTTTAATTGGTTAAAGTTACAAGTTATTTTCCTTTGAACATGTATTTTTCTAAAAAATAAGACGTTTTGAGACTACCTTGTTAAAAATCTCGAATCAAACACAATAAGGACTCAACTTTTTTTCTTATGGAAAGTGCACAGACCTTGTGGTGTGGAAATTTTATATACTGTGTTGGTGTTGTATTTATTCGTGATAGTATAACTTTGATTAACCCTGTAGAGATTCAATTTCTATAGAGCTGGGTTGCCAAAATCCACTATTTTATCACCATTTTTGGCGCCAGGACCTGTTTCTTTGGATTACCTCTGAAGGTCGTAGAAAATAGTCTATAGTCTTATTGTAACATAATTTAATACAGGTCCTCCACTACAAAAAGGGCGTTGGTAGCCAAGAAGGAGACCGGCCGAATGGCGGTCGCCGTGGAGGACCTGTATCCAATATGTTCCTTAATTTTATATTTGGAGTAACCTTGTCATCTCGAAAACTCCTATACCTCGATTTTATTTTCGGATCCCTCCGATTTCGAAACATCGAGGTTATACGTACTGTAATACATATAGCATATAGCTTTTATTCATTTTCGGAGCTAATAAAGCTCAATCAGCAAGTTATCTGCCGTAATTTGAGTTGCAGGACACTGATTATCCGAATGTGGTCCTGATCTATAAAACCTTTTTTAAATACCTTTTTGAAATACTGGAACGGAACAAACGACGGACACCACGAACATTATTTTCATTTTCTGAACTTTAGTTTTTCTTATAACGAGAAACTTAAACTTGATATTGAACTCGAATAAACCCCACTAGTAGGGGGAAATCGGGGTTTCTGGACCATGTGGAGGGAATGAGGTCAGCGTGAAAATGATAACGAAGCGTTGCGCGACAACGAATCTCGGTTTTGTTTAGGCATGTTAAATGTTTGTTTTTCTTTTTTATTAATTTTTATATTTTTTTTTTTTGAAGATGTTTAATTTTTTATTGTTTTTTTATGGATGTTTTAGTAGTTTTATAAGGTACACTGTAAATTTAATTCTGACTTTAAAAGGTTATAATTTGAAAACAATTTCCATTTTACTTTTACATATTCATGCATTTATCACAAAACATGTTTGCATACTTATATAAAATTTTTAACAGCTTTTTAATGTTTTTTCTTTTTTAATAATGTTTTAGTGTTTTTATAAGATACACTGCGTAAACTTAATTCCGACCTTAAAAGGTAATAATTTAAAAAAATAATTTCCGTTTTACTTTTCAATATTCATGAATTTATCACTTGACATGTTTACATAATTATTTAATATTTTTTAACAGTTTCACTAGTTAGATTTTAATTTGGAGTTTACAAAATAGCCAAACAATGCATGATTTCTAACTATAGGAGTTGTAACAAAATATAAATTATTGCAACGGAAAGGTGTGGAAAAAATTTTTGGACGAAGAAGGTTAGGGTTTTTCAAACACAAATTCCTCAGAAATTGAATTCGAAGTTCTGAAAAATTATGCTTGAAAGTATAATTCGAAACCTCTTAACCCCATACATATTTTACATGCTTACTCCGCTTCTTTAACTCACTTTCTTAATATTTTTCGAGGTATTTAACATTTATAGTGCTTTTTTTCCCCCAAAGTTGGTATTTCTTATAAGATATACTATAAATAAATAAATTTAAGTTCGACTTAAAGAGGAAATAATTTAAAAAAAAATTACTTTAGTTCTACTCTTAAATTTTGAGGTTTTCATTACTTAACGTGTTTACATACTTTAACATTTTTAATGCATTTTAACTCTAATTGTAATATTTAAATTTGGAGTTTTACCAAATAGCCAAACCTGTGGTTTCTAACTATTAGGGATTATAGCAATACAGAAATTATAGTAATTACTGAGAAAATAATACTTGGAATAGAAGTTTTTCTCAAAACACAATCCATTAGAATTTGAATTCAATGTTATGAAAATATGAACAATCTCGCTGCAAAGCATGATTCGAAAACTTTATAAGTATCTCACATATCTATATGACCCCCATTTTGTATTCATGTGAAAGAAACTAAGATTAGTTTAAAATAATGCTATTTGGCATTCCCCTTTTATTTTTAGAAACTAGTTGAGTCCAATGATTTGATAAGGCATTTTCTACATTCCTTTAGTGCTTCTCACTGATAAGATTATAGCTATTACCTTCCTTGATAACAAGAATTACAATTGTTATTACGAGATCAAATACTATGAGCTAATCTGTATATAACCTTAATTTTATATTAACTGTAACTTTAACGGAAGTCACTAGGAAACACTGTAAGAAACTAAAAATATTGTGAAAGACAAAGACAATTACAGTAAAATAACAAAAAAAAACTTTGAAAAAATATAGACAAATACAGATAAATAGTTAAGAACTTTGAAAAATAAAGGTGAAAATATATAAAAGAATTACAAAAAAAAAGTTATCCCACTGCATGTAACTAAAAAACTTTACTTAAAATGAACTAGAAAACGAAAAAATTTTACAAGAAAGGAAAACTTAATGCATTAAAGCTAAAATCTGTTGAAAAAAAAAGACAAACATAGAAAATAACTTAGAGCTTTTGGCACAAACGAAGAAAAACTTTAAAAATAATACAAGAAATAAAAACTTTAAAAATAATACAAGAAATAAAAACTTTTAAAATAATACAAGAAATAAAATCTCTGCTTATATAAAACTGAAAAATATTACAAGAAATAAAAGTCGCACTGTAAAACTTAAAAAATTGTTTAAAATAAATAAAAACTTTGAAAAATTCTTACAAGAAATAAAAAAGTTACACTAAAAAATTAAAACTTTTAACAAAAATTAAACTGTAAAACTAAAAATTTGTAAAATAAGTAAAAAACTTTGAAAAATATTGCAACAAATCAAAAAAGTACACTACAAAACAAAACTTCACCAAAAATTATACTGTAAAACTTTTAAAAATTGTTAAAAATAAATAAAAACGTTGAAAAAATCTTACAAGAAATAAAAAAAGTTACTACAAAACTAAAACTTTACCAAAAAATTAAACTGTGAAACTAAAAACTTTGTTAAAAATAAATAAAATCTTTGAAAAAATCTTACAAGAAATAAAAAGTTACAATACAAAACTAAAACTTTACCAAAAATTAAAATGTAAAACTAAAACCTTTGTTAAAAATAAATAAAAACTTGAAAAAAATATTACAAGAAATAAAAAAGTTACTACAAAACTAAAACTTTACCAAAATTTAAACGGTAAAGTATAAGAACTTTGAAAAAATATTAAATGAAATAAAAAAAGTTACACTATAAAACTAACAACTTGTTAAAAATAAATAAAAACCTTGAAAAAATATTACAAGAAATAAAAAAGTTACTACAAAACTAAAACTTTACTAAAAATTAAACGGTAAAACTAAAAACTTTGAGAAAAATATATAAAAACTTTGAAAAAATATTAAATGAAATAAAAAAGTTACACTATAAAACTAACAACTTGTAAAAAATAAATAAAAACCTTGAAAAAATATTACAAAATATAAAAAATAAATATAAACCTTGAAAAAATATTACAACAAATAAAAAATTCCATTGTAAAACTAAAAAAAAACTTTGTTAAAGTAACAAAACTGAAAAAAATATTACAAGAAATAAAAAGTTACACTGTAAAACTAAAAAAAAAACTTTGTTAATAATTTAAAAAAATAAAAACTTTGAAAAAATATTACAAGAAATTAAAAGTTACACTACAAAACTAAAAATTTTGAAAACTTTGCTAAAAATAAAGACTAATACAGAAAAATAACTAAGAACTTTGAAAAAATAAAGGTGAAAACATAAAAGAATTACAAGAAAAAACACATTACCCCCTAATAGGAAACTAAAAACTTTGCTTAAAATTTTACAAGAAATGAAAAAATTATGCATTACAAAACTAAAATATCTTGAAAAATAAAGACAAACATAGAAAATAACTAAGATTTTGATATGAATGAAGGAAATAAAGGACTTAAAAATAAAACAAGAAATAAAGACTTAACTTGTATAAAACTGAACAATTTGCTAAAAAAAATGACTAATTTGGAAAAATAACTAAGAACTTTGAAAAAATAAATATGATAACATAAAAATATTACAAAGAGAAAAACATTACCACACTGTATGAAACTAAAAACCATGATAAAAACTTTAG
The DNA here is from genome assembly GCA_963680715.1 of Tetragnatha montana. Taxonomy (NCBI): domain Eukaryota; kingdom Metazoa; phylum Arthropoda; class Arachnida; order Araneae; family Tetragnathidae; genus Tetragnatha; species Tetragnatha montana. Next base: position 12,882,702 of record OY796678.1, read on the forward strand.
ACCAGAATTTTAAAACTTTAGAAACTAGAAAATTATGGATTATAAAACTGATCAATTTGCTAAAAATAAAGACTAATATAGAAAAATAACTAAGAACTTTGAAAAAATAAAGGTGAAAAGGTTTTCATGTCATATAAACCAAGAAATCTTAATATACTTTCTATGAAAATTTTAAATGTTCTTGTGTAAAATATTTCAAACTAGAGGTTTTTTCTTTTAAAGTTGACAAGATTACTTTTTTCACTTGTTATCCTCGCATACTTTTTATTAGATGTCATCGTTAGGTTCACGATCTCTATTTTTCTCTTTTATTTTTTTTAATTATAAACAAAGTTTTTTTTTTAGTTTTACAGTGCAACTTTTTATTTATTGTAATATTTTTTCAGTTTTGTTACTTTAACAAAGTTTTTTTTAGTTTTAAAATGGAATTTTTTTATTTGTTGTAATATTTTTTCAAGGTTTTTATTTATTTTTTACAAGTTGTTAGTTTTATAGTGTAACTTTTTTATTTCATTTAATATTTTTTCAAAGTTTTTATATATTTTTCTCAAAGTTTTTAGTTCTACCATTTAATTTTTAGTAAAGTTTTAGTTTTGTAGTAACTTTTTTATTTCTTGTAATTTTTTTCAAGGTTTTTATTTATTTTTAACAAGTTTTTAAGTTTTACAGTGCGACTTTTATTTCTTGTAATATTTTTCAGTTTTATATAAGCAAAGTTTTTATTTCTTGTATTATTTTAGAAGTCTTTCTTCTTTTGTGCCAAAAGCTCTTAGTTATTTTCTATGTTTGTCTTTATTTTTTTCAACAGATTTTAGCTTTAATGCATATGTTTTCCTTTCTTGTAAAATGTTTTCGTTTTCTAGTTCATTTTAAGTAAAGTTTTTTAGTTACATGCAGTGGGATAACTTTTTTTCTTGTAATTCTTTTATATTTTCACCTTTATTTTTCAAAGTTCTTAACTATTTTTCTGTATTTGTCTATATTTTTTCAAAGTTTTTTTTTTTGTTATTTTACTGTAATTGTCTTTGTCTTTCACAATATTTTTAGTTTCTTACAGTGTTTCCTAGTGACTTCCGTTAAAGTTACAGTTAATATAAAATTAAGGTTATATACAGATTAGCTCATAGTATTTGATCTCGTAATAACAATTGTAATTCTTGTTATCAAGGAAGGTAATAGCTATAATCTTATCAGTGAGAAGCACTAAAGGAATGTAGAAAATGCCTTATCAAATCATTGGACTCAACTAGTTTCTAAAAATAAAAGGGGAATGCCAAATAGCATTATTTTAAACTAATCTTAGTTTCTTTCACATGAATACAAAATGGGGGTCATATAGATATGTGAGATACTTATAAAGTTTTCGAATCATGCTTTGCAGCGAGATTGTTCATATTTTCATAACATTGAATTCAAATTCTAATGGATTGTGTTTTGAGAAAAACTTCTATTCCAAGTATTATTTTCTCAGTAATTACTATAATTTCTGTATTGCTATAATCCCTAATAGTTAGAAACCACAGGTTTGGCTATTTGGTAAAACTCCAAATTTAAATATTACAATTAGAGTTAAAAATGCATTAAAAATGTTAAAGTATGTAAACACGTTAAGTAATGAAAACCTCAAAATTTAAGAGTAGAACTAAAGTAATTTTTTTTTAAATTATTTCCTCTTTAAGTCGAACTTAAATTTATTTATTTATAGTATATCTTATAAGAAATACCAACTTTGGGGGAAAAAAAGCACTATAAATGTTAAATACCTCGAAAAATATTAAGAAAGTGAGTTAAAGAAGCGGAGTAAGCATGTAAAATATGTATGGGGTTAAGAGGTTTCGAATTATACTTTCAAGCATAATTTTTCAGAACTTCGAATTCAATTTCTGAGGAATTTGTGTTTGAAAAACCCTAACCTTCTTCGTCCAAAAATTTTTTCCACACCTTTCCGTTGCAATAATTTATATTTTGTTACAACTCCTATAGTTAGAAATCATGCATTGTTTGGCTATTTTGTAAACTCCAAATTAAAATCTAACTAGTGAAACTGTTAAAAAATATTAAATAATTATGTAAACATGTCAAGTGATAAATTCATGAATATTGAAAAGTAAAACGGAAATTATTTTTTTAAATTATTACCTTTTAAGGTCGTAATTAAGTTTACGCAGTGTATCTTATAAAAACATTAAAAAGCTGAAAAATTTTATATAAGTATGCAAACATGTTTTGTGATAAATGCATGAATATGTAAAAGTAAAATGGAAATTGTTTTCAAATTATAACCTTTTAAAGTCAGAATTAAATTTACAGTGTACCTTATAAAAATACTAAAACATCCATAAAAAACAATGAAAAATTAAATATCTTCAAAAAAAATATATAAAAATTAATAAAAAGGAAAAACAAACATTTAACATGCCTAAACAAAACCGAGATTCGTTATCGCGCAACGCTTCTTCATCACTTTCACGCTGACCTCACTCCCTCCACACCTCCACATGGTCCAGAAACCCCAATTTCCCCCTACTCCCACTTGTTATATTTAAGAAGGGTTGTCGCTGATCTCGGCTTGTCTCTTCCAGGTAACGCTGCGAGAAATGTCCGGAACCACTTGCATGTCGACCAGCTGCCTGCTGAATAAGCAGACCACCCTCAAGTACCTGAGTCTTCCCCAGCCAGAGGACAAGGTCCAGTGCATGTACGTCTGGATTGAGAGCGAAGGTGAAAACCTGCGGGCCAAGACCAGGACGCTGGACTTCGTGCCCAAGGTGGCCGAAGGTGAGTTACATAATACCCTAGTAGCACAGCTCATACCAACTATGTCAAATTTACGTAACTGCTACTATACTAGACTCCAACGTTTCTTGACCGTAAACTGAAAGCAAACGAAGGAAGTAGGTAGTTCCCATTTCCGAATTTCGAGTGAAATTAGGCACTTTACTTTAGACTTTTGGCATTGCTAACAGAAGCTAGGAAAATAAAGACCTATTCGTTTATTCGCTCAGGTTACATAGTTAATTATGGTAAAATGAAAGTTATCGTAAAAAAATGGTGTGAAAGTATGTTAGTTAAATATCTCTGAATAAAAAAACTGATCATGATCAAACCCACCCAAAATTGACTTCCGTGTAAAAACGTGACTTCTGGAGCACTAGGTTTTTTACCCCACGTTTATTTGGTTGATAATTATGGCACTTGATTGACTAGGGTTTTTTTTGTTGCTGCATCTGGACCTAAATTGCTTTTATTAGTTTTTTAGAGTACATAATAAAACGGTATAAAAGGAAACATCTTACATTTGATTTACATCGGTGGAAACATTGCAGGTTAAACAAATGCCAAAAAAAATCTAACAATAATATTTTTCTTATAAGCTACTCTATATTTGTATTCACGTTGATGCTTTCCCGCAGATCTCCCTGTCTGGAACTACGGCTCCAGCTGCTACCCGGCCGAGGGGTCCAACTCGGACATCTACCTGCATCCGGTGGCGCTGTACAAGGACCCCTTCCGAGGGGGCAACAACCGCCTGGTGCTGTGCGAGACCTACAACTACAAGAAGAAGCCCACAGAGTCCAACAAGCGGCGCGCGTGCGTCGAGGTAGTCACCAAAGTCAAGGACCAGAAGCCCTGGTTCGGCATCGAGCAAGAGTACACCCTACTGGACTGCGACAAGCACCCCTTCGGATGGCCCAAGAACGGATTCCCCGGACCGCAAGGTGAGGATGCGTTCTTTGACAGTTTGTGCGTACACTACGGCTCTGGGGTTTTGTTGCTTGAACCTGAAAGATTATATTGAATGGGGGCGGATTTAGGTGGTGGGCGCTGGAGGGCATACTGGAAACCTTGGAGAGGGGCAAACTGTCCCTGGTGGCTTTGGAAACATGGTTTTCCCTTATAAAAAAAGGATTTTTCTCACCAAGTTTGGGGCATTGCCTCCTTATGATCCATAGCCAGAACTTCCTAAAGAAATAAAAGAAAGGCGTTTCCGATATCGGGATACTTATATCATCGAGAGATAATTATCGATACCGATAACATATCAGTTAATTTAAAATTCTGTTAAGTCACATTTGTACCAGTGTATAGACTAGTACCCTCTCTTTATGCCCTTAAGTTAACCTAGTTTTCCAAGATTTTAAGCTTTAAAAATTTAAAAGGATGGGATATAATAAATGTCTTAAGCATTGTGTATTATAGCAAATTTCAAAAAAAAAATAATATAACTTAAGTTGCTGTCTAGTATAGTCCATGTCCAACCTGGGGTGCAATTTGGTTGAAAATTTTCAAATTGCCTTCCCTTCCTAGAAAATAAAATTGTACCCTGGTGGGGCGTGCCATAGACATCTACCACAAGCAGGCCGGGACCAAGGTTAGCAGAGAGAGAAGGTTGGCTCATCCCGTGACGTCACTGCATGACAAGGGGGTGCTCTGCCAATGGCAATGCTCGTACAGCTCTGTTGGCAGAGCACCCCCTTGTCATGCAGTGACGTCACGGATGAGCCAAACTTCTCTCTCTACTAACCTTGGGCCGGGACAGCTAAGGATGACTCATTCTCAGGGCGAAGTGTCGTGGCCTTCTTGTTCTAGATGGCTATGGGCGTGCGGTGCGCCCCACGTTGGGAAACACTGCACTCATTCACTTGATCTTGAGGAATTGTAGATTACGGCCCCGTTTACATGGACCATATACCCGGGTATAAGTGGCCGATATACCCAGCAATCCCTATGAAAGGGAAAAATGCAGGGTAAAAATAAATCCACCTATTTACTCGGGAATTTGAATACCCGGCTTTCCCATGATGCATTTCGGTCTCACTCAAAGCAAAAAGTCATCCATGTTAGGCTTAAGTGAGTACTTGTTAGAAAGTAAGTTGTTCTTTGTTATTTCAATTGGATATTTAAGATTGATTACTATCTTAAATGTCGAAATAACTTGAAAATAATCCATTATGAACGCAAAATTCCAAGACGAAAACAGATAACAGAATGTAAACAAACACAAATCGCAATGAATGATGGAACCAGTGACGTCTATACCCGGGATTTGATGACTGGTCATGTAAACGGGTTTATAGCACGGTTTTCAATATCCCTTTCTCCTGCATTATACCCGATTATAAGAGTGGCACATATGTAAACGGGGCCTACAGTGATGTGTCGTTGCAGGCCCCTACTACTGCGGCGTGGGCGCGGACAGGGTGTACGGTCGCGACGTGGTGGAGGCTCACTACCGCGCCTGCCTGTTCGCCGGCATCCCCATCAGCGGCACCAACGCGGAGGTGATGCCCGCGCAGTGGGAGTTCCAGGTGGGGCCGAGCGAGGGCGCGGCCATCGGCGACGACCTGTGGATGGCGCGCTTCCTGCTGCAGCGAGTGGCCGAGGACTTCGGGCTGGTGGTCTCATTCGACCCCAAGCCCATCCCCGGCGACTGGAACGGCGCCGGCGCACACACCAACTTCAGCACCAAGGCCATGCGCGAGGACGACGGCCTCAAGTGAGTACTCCTTCTGCTTCTACTTCTTGACCCATTTGGACACCCATCTATCCAAAGCGCAAAAGCCGTGTCCAAAATGCTGTTTTCAAATGTCATCTCGTGGTAGAGGGCAGCAGAGCTGTTCCTGCCTCGATTTGGTAAGAGGACTGCTATAGGAAAATTATACCGGTGTGTGGCTCGTGGTAGAAGGAAGGCAATGTAGTTAAAATCATTCAGCTTTATTGCTGGCATAAAACATAAACAAGTAGAATGGCAAGTGATACAAATAAGATAAGATAGCTGCTTTGAGCTAACAACAGTTCTCGGATCTAATAGGTTGCTGCTTGGAGCAATCACAGATAGTAAAGTAAAAGGCAGCTGCTTTGAGCTGAGAAATCATGAAGTAGACCGCTTCTTGGAGCGAGAACACATCATCAAGTAAAGTCGTTGCTTGGAGCGAGATCACCTCTTGAAAAGTTGAAAAGTGACAGACAACAGTTCAAAGCAAGCGAGGAAACTTCGGGTAGGCAAGGTTTAGTTGTCGGTTGCCTACTGCGCTCCAACAAGAGCAGTGCAATTGTCTGTGATTGACAGATCAGTAGGCAGTACAATTTGGTGGTCACAGCTGTGTTCAATCTGTCACATTCGGAGGGTTCGAGATTATTTTTTTCCACCTCTCGTGACGCGAGTTTCATGAGTAGTTGATGCGATCCCAGCGCCACTAGGGTCCCTATCACAAGGCATACCTAATGTTTTTCCAATTTCCATTATGACTGACTCTGTGCATCTGTCAATCAAGTCCTGTGCTCAGGTTTAGTGCCCTATATCAGGCAGTGCCCATCCCATCTCTGTTACATTTGCCTTTTGGCTTGGGTGTGCTAATTCCTAATTGGGGTGCTTAGCTAGCCCGACGCTTGGCCTCCAGTTGACCCGAAGTGACTTCGGCACTCATTTATCGACCCCTAATGATGAAGCTGATCATGATCAGCTACTCAAGCAATAGCCGCAAGATCGAATCTGGGACGGTAGTGCTCGTAGCCACTTGGACATTCATGCAAACCACTATTGTCGTGTTACAGGGACCCTTTGTACTCTTCATGGGATCCTTAGTCGCTTTACCAGGTAGACTGAATGCAGTCCAGTGATATACTGATTTATACGGTTTCAGGATGACAGTGCAACTTGCCATGTTGCGAGGGCCAACGTTGCCAATAAATACGAACGTTGAACGTCTCCAATAAATACCCCAACTGTCCAAAATCTTAATGTATTTACTAGTGTAATTATCATCAAAAGCATTTTCTTTTGCATTGACAAGGCAGCCGAAACAGTAGTTAAATACTGTAAAAAAATCAGTCACTGAAGTTGTGTGATGACCGTTATGAAGCGTTATTGAGCGTTTTTGATCCTGTTTCAGGCGCCCGCCAATTCTAAATGAACAGACTAGTCTTTTCCATGGTTAATGACAAAAAAATTCCGACTAGTTGGGAGTATGTCTCGGAATTACTGCTCTATAATTTCTGCTCCAACTCAAGCATGAAAATATGATTTATCGTTTTTCTTTGAATTTGCGGGTGTCCAAATAATTATTGATTGTTAGTGCATTTACTAATCCCATGCTGTACAACCCAACGGGGGGAACTCTCCTGTAAAGTTTTTAATTTTTAACAGCTCAGAAGGTAATTTTTAACTACTTTTCAAGGGTTTTTGAATGTTTTTTTCTATCATAAAATGGGCAACTTTTATGAATTATAAGTATTTCATGTCCCTTTTTTTTCAACAATGCCTCCATTTTTTTACTAACTCATCACCACCCCCTAGAAGGCATTTCAACGCCTCCTGGGGGCGGTACAGCACAGCCAACTTTGGGAACCACTGCCTAAGAAATTTCAACTTCCCATACTTCACACAGCTATAATCGTTTCAAAGCAAATGTGATAAAATATTTGGTCTCCATTTTGAAAGTCAGTTAAGGTATAATTTAGGAACGGGTTTATGATGGGGTATATTAATCAACAGTAATTAGCACCCCAGGCCAAATAAACGGAGATGGGCACCGCCTGACAGACCAGGCATCATAGGGCAGAATTCGATTTGATATGGATCAACAACTTCTTAAGTTCCCAAGTGAAAGGTGTAAAAAAAGTATTTATTTTCCAGGGAAATCGAAAAAGCCATTGAGTGCCTATCCAAACATCACGAACGTCACATTCAGGCCTACGACCCCAAACAGGGCCGTGACAACGCTCGCCGTTTGACAGGATTCCACGAGACCTCCAGCATCCACGACTTCAGTGCTGGCGTGGCCAACCGTGCAGCCAGCATCCGCATCCCTCGCCACGTGGCTGAAGAGGGCAAGGGCTACTTGGAGGACAGGAGACCCTCCTCCAACTGTGACCCCTACAGTGTTGCGGAGGTCATTGTCAGGACCGTCTGCCTTGGAGAGTGACCACATCTCTCACCCTTGTAGATGTGTCCTTTGTTCTTCCCCTCTTTTAAAAACTCAACATTGGATTTTAATGATGACCAAGAGTTCGTTTTTTCTCTTTTTTTTTTATTGCGATACCTTGGAGTAATTTTAAGTGGCTGATATGTATATTGCAGTATTTAGAACTTGTGTATTATAAGTGGAAAATAAATTAATTTCTGTTTAAGCTTTAGTTTTCATCTTAACCTTCTATAAAGATTTCATTTTAGTTTGTGGCTACTTTTCCTTTTTTTTTTTTTTTTTTAGAAATGTATCCTTTCTTTACTGTTGTTTTTACTCTTATGAGCTTCTAGGAAATCAGCATACATACTTTAATTGTAACTTCAGTAAGAGTATAGCTGGACTCAAATGTCAGTAGGCATCTGAGAGTGCTTATTGTTCAATATTTATGCTGAAACATACGAGCAAAAACTAGCAGGCTTGGAAGCCTAGTCACATTTCGATGACAAACCTTTGTATCAAAGAAAAGAAAAAAATCTAGAAATTACAAGCAAAAAATAAAAGAAATTAACATTATTTTTAATAGTAAAATTCATATACAATGAATATAATACAATGAGTCTAAAATTGAAGAGTTTTTAAGTTTCATACTCCCATATCACTTTCAGATTCACTATCTTCACCTTCATCAGTCACAGGTGTGACATTTCGATCCTATAAAGAAGTACTCATTAAAGTCCACTGCATTTCTATAAAGTTATTTTTGAGAAAGATTATGCTTTTGTATCTAATCTATTTAAGGGGACTCAGTACCCTCAAATCCGTCAAAGTAACGATTTAGAGATTTTGCTCTCAAAGTGATGTTTTTCTCTTAAATTGATTCTGTAAAGTTTCAGAGTAATGCGCGAATTCTAATTATAATAATTCTTCAATTTTCCTTGAGCTTAGTTGCCCAATAATTTTTTAAATAATTTTTTTCCAAAACTACTTTTTTGGCATTTAAAACCCTAAGGCTTTTTTTCTACTGGACAATTTCACTTGAAATTTTGCATATATATTAGTTTCAGTGCTTTCAATAAAAGGGTGCATTCAAATTATGGATTTAGAGTACAGAAAAAAATATAAGTGAAAAAAAGTGTTTATTTTTGTGATTTTTTAGTGATATTTTAGAGTTGTTTGAGAAAAAATATTTTTTATTAAAAAGTATTATAAGTATCAAAAATCGGAATGCATAGTTCTATAGACAATGACTTAGTATACATTGGGTAAAAATTTCATACCAAAATTATCAAAATTGAATAAGAAGTAGGGTTTTAAAAATTGGTTAAAATTTTGATAATTTTAAAATTTCCCAAAAACTGCTTTTTTAAAAGTAAATTTTTTGCTTGGTTTATGTTTAAATGGTCATTACAAGTGTTTTGACACTAAAGAACTTCAAAAAATTTGTAAATTAAAGAAAATATAAATTTTGGTACTGAGTCCCCTTAAAATTCTGGACTATTTTTGCTTTACTATACAGCTTTTGAAGCCAGAATACAATGTTAAAACCCCAGCCAATTTGTGACTTTTTATCATGCACACTTTGGATACAACCCCTAGGTATTCAATTTTCAGAACAGCCATGCAACTAGTAGCAGGCAGCACTTACTCTGTTACTCCTAGCTTCATGTTGAAAGCTATAGAGCATTTTCAATCACATGACTCTGCCTAACAACGGCCTTAGCAACGTTGTTTTATTCCTCCAGTGACATCATGTGCGAATGCTGCTATTGGATACTTCTATGTCCCGCCCCTAACAACAGCCTTAGCAACGTTGATTTTGTCCTCCAAGTGACGTCATGTGCGAATGCTCTATGAGTGGAAATGGGAAAAGAAAGACGAGTTTATATATTGTCAACCACCCCAACTTGGACAGTTAAAAAATAAAGATAAAATATAAATCAATATATTTATTTAGATTTTGTTGTATTTTTAAACAGTTGCTTGATTTAAATTACTGTATATATCTTTTTAAAAAATGAGTTAAATCAAATTTTAATTACCACAACTTTAAATAAATTGTTACACATGCTCTAAAAAGTGTTTTCAAGGATTATTGGCTTTAATTTTTCAACCTATGATAAAGAACAGGAAAAGTTACTTTTCGGATATTCTACATAAAACTGCCTACAAATTAAAGAATAAATTTCATCAAATTCACTTTTTTACTGGCAATGTAATTGATAAACACAATTTTAAGTAATTTGATTATAATTAAAGTAATAAAAATGTATTACACCAGGTACTTTTACAAATGTATTTTATTTTAATCAAGAGAGTGAATATCTATTTTAACCAATTTTTTTCCATGCAAATTTTCTCAAAGACGTACTATCAATAGTCAGATTACTTTACTTAAATATTAAAATTTATTTGATCATAAATAATGATTTTAAAAACTCAAAAATTAAATTTTTTTTCAAGATTGGTTTTAATATTTTTACATAAAACCATGCATTATTTTTAAGTAATTTATAAAATAGAGCATTCGCACTTGACGTCACAGGCTTGTGACGTCAGAGGCTTGGATGACAGACAGTATGATGGAAAACTATAGGATGCACATCGTTTATTTGTTTACTTTTGATGTGAATTTTGAAAAATAAGGATGTTTTATGTTTTTCTCCAAAGTTTACTTTAAAGTAACCTTTATTTACTCTAAAATGGCATCTCTGCATATTATAAGTCATTCAATAATACTACATTTTATATTTAGCAGTGTTCTAATTGCTGAAACCATTTCTGCCAGTGTTCTAATTGCAAGTACTATTCGCAATGCTACTAACATATTTTAAAATTCTTAATTATTTATTAATTATTCAATATTTAGTTTCAGTAGCATATTATAAGTATTTTACAGATGTATCGGACTCGCATATTGTTCTAACAAATGTAAACAAAAACATGTCACCTCGTAATAAGTCTTTTTCTAAATTTAGCTTACCACTAAAACACAAAAACTGATGCACTTACCTTCAAGAACTATTATTCTTTCGTTCCGGTCTTTAACCGAGCCTAAAGAATCTTTTTAAATGAACTTTTTTTATAAAAACTAAATGCAGCGCGTATTCTCTATGGGAGCCTAATGTTAAAGAAAAGTTGTCTGTCCTCCAAGCCAGCTTGGTCACGTGATTGAAATTGCTCTATAATGCTATTTATTTATTTTTTTTTAATTTAGCTTTTAAATTCTGAAAACTAGGCATTTTTAAGAAGATTGTTAATAAATAATTGAACAATAATTGAACAAATGATTTGGGACATTAGAATTTTAATAAAAAAATCAGATTTAAATCAAATAAATAAGATTTTATTTTTATAAAAATTCAGCAACCCTGTTTTAAAATTTGTAAAAATAGTACGTCGCCACCGTGAGCGCTATCATTATGCCGATGCCGTAAAAGAAAAAAAAACGGCCCGAGATTCAACAAAAAAAGTCGGATAATAAGGCCAAAAGCAAGATCTGCATAAATTTTCAGGCATAACGAACATATAAATTACAAATATTTTTTTGTAAAAAGGTTTTAAGATAACATACCACCAGCCTAATCCAACCCGCAGTTTTAAGACCCCTATATTAAGATATAAATTAAATATAATCCAGAGCAATTTATCAGGTTAGATACTCAAGACCAAATTAATATTTACAAAATAGGAACAATTTTACATACAGTTGACTTACATAGCATCTCCCATGGAGGAGGAAAGAATAGGTGAAACATTCTCTTAAATAACTGGAGGTAGTTGCGACGATGTCTAGACTAAGGAATTAATGTTGCTTTTGGCCTATATTTATTTTGAGGCAGGGTATGATCATAATAAGGAATGCAATTCAAAGTAGGATTTTTATGAGTGGGTAATTTGGAATAGAATCGAGTAGCCAAATGATTTATGAATTCTTTAAGTGTGGGTAAATTTAGGGCATGTCTTATATCATCATTTCTGTAAAACCATCTTGCATTGGCAATTTTCCGTAGAGTTACATTTTGTAGTGTCTCTAGTTTTTTGATTAGGGATTTTGGAAGGGTTCCCCATATAGGGCTGGCATATGTTAGGATGGGCCGTAGGTAGGATGTATAGATGAGTTTTTTATTGTTTAGAGACAGTTTTGAGCTTCTAGAAATTAGGGGGTGCAGTGATGCAGAGGCTTTTTTGTATTTAGTAGTTACATGTTTGAGGTAAGAGTTATAAGTGAGTCTTCTGTCCAGGATTATGCCTAGGTATTTTATTTCAGTAGACCAGGGGATTGCAGTGTTATTCATTTTCAAGAGGGGTTTGCCCTCTGTAATGTTTGCTTTGAACAGTACTGCTGTGGTTTTATTCACATTTATTTTTATTTTCCATTTGAAGAACCACGTTTCCAGTGAGCATAAGTGGGATTGAAGTATGTTGGTTATGGTTTTGTCTTTTCTGTGCTGGTACAGTATTGCAGTATCATCAGCATAGAGTGAGATCATCGTGTGTGGATGTTTAGGGATATCATTGATGAATAGTAAGAAGAGCGCAGGGCCCAATTTTGATCCTTGTGGGACACCTGCATTGGTAGGAAGGGGGTTAGATAGGCTAGAGTTGATTTGGACTTGGTAGGATCTGCCTGTTAGATATGAGTAGATTAATTTTATTAGATATATGGGGAATTTATGATACTTTAATTTGAATATTAGCCCTTCGATCCAAACTTTGTCAAAGGCTTTCTCTATATCTAAGAACACAGCACCTGTGTGATACTTAAAGTCTTTGATGTACTCAACCACTCTGAGGAGTTGGTGAGATGTGGAATGATTAGGGATGAAACCATGTTGTTCTGGGATTATTATATTGTGTGTGGCAGTGTGCTGATTGTAGAGGGCTAGGATTATGTCTTCCGTTATCTTACTTAAAGTGGGGAGCAGTGAAATGGGTCTGTAGTTTACTGGGTTAGTTAAGTCTTTCCCTGGTTTTGGAATGGGTATTACTTGGGCCATTTTCCAAGAGTTGGGGAAGTATGACTTGGTTATTATGTAGTTGATTATGTTTGTTAGAGTTAATAGAGCTGAAGGTGGGAAATTTTTTTATCATTTTATTAGTGATTTTATCATATCCTGGGGATTTATTTATTTTTAGTTTTTTGATGAAAGGAAGTATGTCATAAGGTGTGATGTAAGGGGGGCATATGTTGTCATTGGAGCAAGTTAGTTCTCTTAGGGAGACATTTACCAGTCGTTCAGTAGAGATATCAGTGAAGTTATTAGGTTGGAATTGAGAAAGAAGAGAATTAGCTATTGCATCAGCTTTTTCTTGGTCAGATTCAGCAGGGCCCAAAGGTGTTATTATAGTTTTCATTTTAGGTTCTTTACTCCTGATTAGTGCTTTTGGTATTCTCCAGATAGAGTTGTCCTGGGTGTCGAGTGTCTCAAGGAGATTGTTCCATTGTGATTGGTTTTCTTTGTAGTGTTCTCGTTTTAGAGTTTTATTTATTTCATTCAGTAAGGTTTTGGTGGCAGGGTTTCTGGTTACTTGCCATTCTTTTTTAGTTTTATTTCTGAGCCTTGTTAGGGATTTGATGTAGGTAGAGGTGTAATAATTAGTCTTTGGGAGTTTAGATTTTGAGGATAGTTGATGAGAACATTGAATTTTTTGAGTGAATGTCGTTACAAGATTTTCCAATTCATTATTGTTGGTGGGAATCTGAGGGACAATATCATACAAAGAGAGTTCAAGGTTTTCTTGAAAAAGGTCCCAATTGGTTGTTATGATGGGTTTTGGTCTATTTAGGACATTTATTTTGTGGAAATTAAACATCACAGGGTTGTGGTCAGAAGATAGTTCAGAGAGGGAAGTAGTTATTAGATGGTCATCTATGTTTTTTAGTACGGCAAAGTCAAGAGTGCTTTGAGAGAAAGTTGAGAATCTGGTGTGAGTGCTAGGAAAGGCTATTCTGAGATTATGGTTTATCAGAGAATTGAATAGATTACGTCCTGAACTGTTGATGTCACGACAGTTCCAATAAGTATGTCGACAGTTAAAGTCTCCACATATGAATAGTTTGTCAGATAGGGGCAGGAGTTTTTCCAAGTCTTTGTTGATTTTATTGCTGTTTTGAGGGGGGTTATATACTGATATTATAGCTATGGTTTTTCTGTTTGATATTTCTAGTTTTATTCCAGTTACTTGGGCATTTATTAAGGGAGGTGTTAGTATTACTGTGTGGGGGATGGATTTTTTTATTAGTATTGCTGTACCGCCATGACAGGTGGTACCTGGAGGGAGGGCAAGGTCGTTCTTATAGGTTATGTAGTTAGGGACTTTTATGTTTGTGTTGGGATGAATGCGAGTCTCTTGCAGACAAATCACATCCGGGCTGTGTGTATTTACAAAGTTGCGAAGCTCGCTTATTTTAGATGTGATTCCGTTGGCATTCCAAGTACATATTTGAAGCCCTTTCATGGAGTTGCGGAATTTAGGGACTGTCTGACATCGTGGCAAGTATCTCCAATTGGTGGGCTTTGGAAGTAGCTGACTTTAGTTTTTGGAGAGCCTCAGCCACGCCTCCGAGAGGTTTAAATATGTCTTGGACAATCATCAATAGTTCCTTCATCATACAAATCGATTGCGAAAGTTCCCTGGAGGATGATGGGTCAATTCTTGGGGGAGGGTGAGAGGAGGAGAGGGGCTGGGGATGAATAAGTGGTTGTTGACTTACCACGTGGCCGGTGGCACTCGCATAGGATAGTCCAGGAGTTGTGGTTCTCGATGTGAAAGTTCTTGGCTGGTGAGTGGGGGCCTTGTTGTTTTCACCAAGTTTCGGGAATCTTGGACATCCTCGCCAGGCAGCACAATGTCCAACAGTTCCACAGTTTATGCAGCTGGGCTGATCCTGACGGGACATCGGGCATTGCGGCAAGCGATGCTCACCGGCACATCTTAAGCATCTTGTTTTCGATAGGCAGTTCTCGGCAGTGTGCCAGAACAGGTTGCAGTTGTAGCATTGAGGAATGTTTTTTCTTATGTAGGTTTGCACAGATATTTTAATTGAGCAGCACTCCTTAATGTCGTAGATCCTCTCATGGGTGGGAGACCTTGGTAGTTCCACCAAGAAGAGAGGCATTGGAGTCTTGTCACTGTGCGTGAGGGGAACAATCTTGGTTGGAGAGAACCCCAAAGAGATTAGTTCTTCCTTAATTTCCTCCACTTCAATGTACGTGGGGAGGCCTCTTAAAGCAACTTTTATAGGTTTCAAATTTAATGGCGGGATTATGTATGCTTCTTTACCTTCTTCTTTGATTTCCTTCGTTATCATTCTATGTTGGTCTGGGGTTTGACAGTAGATTTTTATGAATTGTCCAGCCAGACTGGCCTCGATGTCTTGGCCAAATTTTTCTTTAATCTCTCTGATGAATGCGTGTATTCCCGGGGAAAGTTTAACCATTATTGGTTGTATTGGGGGAGATTTCTCTGTATCTTTGGGTACTTCTATGTCATCTGATTCGTCCACAAGGGCAGAGAATCTATTTTCTAAGTTTATAGGCGATAATACTGGATTATTGTTCTTGGTTGATTTCTTGGGAATATTCACAGTTGAATTGCATGGGGTATAGTCCTTGTCATTGTTGTGAGCTTTGCAATCACTGATAGTACATATACAGTTTTTCAACTCACCCTGAAGCTGCTCTCTGATACCGTATAGCTGGGCGAGTTCAACCTCAACTCGATCGAAGAGGCGCCGGAACTTGGTTTCCGGGAGGGAAGACTTGGCGCCTTTCAGGTGCTCCGTGGCGGCTGCTAAGCGCGCTTCGGTGTCAACTAACTTCAGTTCCAGGGCAAATCGTTTTGTGCAGTTGTCAACTATAGCATTTTGGCTTGGCGGCGGAGACGGCGGCCGACGAGGAGAACCCGGCGTGTCGGGATCTGGGGAGATGAACAGCCCTCCAGGCTCCATGGCGCTGCTGGCAGACCACCCAGTGAGACGGGTACGAGACCCTAGCAACTGGGAGCCATACGGAGAAAGCCTTCAGGAGCCGCGCAGTGGACTCCACTGAAAACTTGCGCGGCGAAGGCGTAGACGAGAGGAAATTCACTCACCACAGCGGAGTTGGACAAGACGAGACGAACCGGAACAGGCAGCAGACAGAACGACGACACCGTATCTCTTTTCGGATCTTCTGCGAAATTTTCTTCAATATTGTACAACAAATCTTATAAACTTTTTCAAAATACTAAAACTGGTGACTAATTTCAGTAAAAAAAATTATAAATGAAGTTTTTGTATTATCTATCGTCTTTAATTTTTAAATGAGGAGTTCAGAGCCAGAGTGGACTAAGTGAATTTTGGGTTGGTCCACTCTGGCTCTCAGCTCCTCAGTTGTAGTTACGTAAACTTGACTTACGTATTTGGTATGAACTGTTCTATTAAGGGGAGGTTCACTACAGATGTAAAAACATTATACAAGATGGTTTACAAGAAGAGGAATAAAACGACTTCCTACTGTGTGAAGAATGGTATTTAACGCTGTTCTTCCTCATGACCGTAATTAATTTGAGGTGTGTAGACGCAAAACTAGACATCTCCATTTTTTTGAAAAAGGGGGTTTTAGGACTTAAAAAACCAAGGTTGATTTAAAGTGTTTTTAACTAACCATCCTATTTGATTTGAATGAATCCAGCCCAAATAACCAGATTGTGATTAGAGCGGACAATAATAAATATCTCATTTGTCTACTTACAATAGGAAAGATATATTTAAGTGTGTATGAAGCAGAAAATGTGTGATATTTCAAAACAGATAGTGCAAAATGCGTAAGTAGATTTACTTAAGATAACTTAATTGTATTATCTATAAGCTATAAAAACTACTAAAGAGTAAGAATTACAATATACGTAGAGTAGGGAATTCAATCTATATGTGTATTAGAAGTAAGGGAGAGTAAATGGGATATGTTTTGATAAAAAATTCAGCTAAACTTTCGAAATTTCACCTTAGAAAAACAATTTTGAAATAGCTGCAACATGTAACTATGCTCACCACTAATTCGTTGAAATTTATTTGTATAGATAATTTTTCCTCTCTGCATTAGTGACTTGGCGATCAGACTGAGTATTTCTTGATTTTCTACGACAGAATATAACCACTTATCATACCTGCAAAGTTGCGCATTTATGTTGCCTTTCATATTTCTTTATTAGATATTTGTTTCAATTTTTCTATGGTTTTATTTTATTATTATAGCCACCTTTTGCATGGTTTGTGAGTTGTATTATTGGAATACATTTTTGGATACAGATAGTTTTTTTAAGGGGGATAAGATTTTTTTCACCACTTTTAATGTTTTTCTTATTGTAAAATTGGAAGTTACTCAAAAATTCTAATCTTACCAAACTTTTTTGGGGGACTGAAGCCTCTAGCCCCTCTGGATCTACCAGTGTAAGAATATATAGTTATAAACTCATTATTCCACTCATTCCATTATTATACAACTCATTATCGGCATATTTCCAGATTACTAGACAGTAGACATAGTGTGAAAGATACACTTTTAAATGACCTTGAATTTACCCCATGAGAACGAAACTGCACACGTGGGAAGAAAAAATCATTCCTCAGTTTAGTTTTTCGTATGTTAATTTTATTTTTTATCTTTTCTTTTATTTTGCTATAGCCATAAAGGCTATAGTGATATGAGAAAGTTTGCCATAGGGCTTCGTTTTGCTGTTTTTCTGAACTTCTTTTCATATTTGTGTAAAAAACAGCAAAATTATACTGGTAGGTAAATCTTTAATGGATTTCATTTTTATCAATGTAGCTATTATACAGAGTTATAAGGTGGTATTCTGTAAAATCTAAAAAACTTAGTAAACATATGGGTTGAAATGTAGATAAATTGCTAGGCGTTGAAGCCATCTTTTTTCTGTGCTGCAACCAGTTAGTGTGCACAGGATTAGGAAAAATACTGGATTTTATATTTCTAAGTTCACAATGGGCACATTACAGTTTATTTATCCCAAAAAAAAATTGGATAGACTCTGTGCAAAGTCTCTGCGCAATTGGCCCTGACAGCTGAAAAAGAGGCAGACCTCGAAGCAAGCACAGAAAAGTCTGAAGCCTAAAAATAAGTCTAAATAAACATAAAAGTGTTTAAAAGCCTTTAACAAGTTAAAATCTAAATATTTGTGCTTAAATAAAAAAGTTTGATTCTAACTCTATTGTTTTTTAATGTTGTGTTCAAAACAGAGGTAAATGAGCAGCTTTGCATATATATGCAATGATTAAATAATTGCCAATTAATAAAAAAATAATTGAGAGGGAATTTTTTTAGTATTTTTCCTAGTGTTTTGGGTAAGTAATCAATAAAAAATATTGACATTAATAGGAAAAGTTGCGCACTAAAGGGGTAAGTAATAAGTCAACAAAAGTACTCAAAAAATTAATTTTGGGAGGTTTTAGCTTGAAAAATGTTTATTTTGTTATATAAAATTTTTTCGGCCAACCCTGTAATCTATATTTATTTTTATTATTTTCTTATTCTTACTAAAATTGTTAATCATTCAAAAACAGTGCCATGTACTCGCTGTTTGTTTTATTGACATATTTTACAAAAAGGGTGACTTATTCACCTATTTGACGTCACATGTCCGAGTTGTGAGTAGGCCTAGGCATAATAGAGGTTCTTGGTAACGTTTATATTACCATCAAACCAACTGTCAACTCTAATCTCAGGAAGCGTTTAATAAAAGTCGGTAGTTTTAAAGCGTCGATTCCTTCCGGAAGCTGGAAATTCCTTCCCAAGCGCTCCCTTATAACTTGCCGAGTCAGTTGTTTTAACGTCGGCAGAACCGTCTCGTCGCAGTCGCTGGGGTGTATACCACATTTCTCGTAGAATTGGACTATTCCGTCTATCGCTGTACGGGACGTGCACACCTGCTGCAGGCTCGTCCGGACTATGGCAGGTGGTATGGCCGGTACACAGAGGGAAAGGAACAGCTTTCGGAACATCACGATGAATTCTTCAGTGCTGGTGACATCGTCATGCAGTGTGTAGAAGTGAGCGAGAAACCACAACAAGTGTCTGTTCGAGATGGGTCTGTCCCAGGTGAAGTGTAACTCAGGCCTATCATTGTAACTGGAATCGGTAATATCGGTAATGCGACTGGAAAAAAAAATTAGTTTACAAAAAGAATATAGAGCAATTAGTCCAGGCAATCTGTGACTTAATCGGTAATAAATTCCAACATTTAGTTTTTCAACGGTTTTCACTTGGGAATGACCTCAATAACATTTTAAAAAGCGGACAAAATCGGTCCACGAGAAGTTTAATTTTTTTTATTTTTCAAAAATGGCCGAAATAATAGTAATGGAGACTCATGATACATGTTGGGCTATTTTTCAGTGCTGAATACGAACCCAATGAAAATTGAAAACATCAATTTTAATTGATATTAATCGTATATACGCTTCTTGTATACGTACAGAATTACCAGGATATAAAATAAGTTGCACTCCTAACTTTCTTAGAAAATGGTACTTTCATATTATTTTAATAATTTTATCTTTTTTAGTGGTGACTATAAGTCGTTTCAGACACACGTTGTAAATAACGTATTTATTGACACGATTTGTAGAACGTTTTAGAAATACGGATACTTTACGTGGTAAAACACGTTGTAATGACTCCAGACTTTGTCGAATAATAATACGTCCTAAAAACACGTAACACCATGATTGGTGACACCGCGTAACACCACATAAAAATCGCAAAATGTTTGCTCTTTTTCCGATCTTTTGCTTATATTTCAAAAGCTTATTTGCTTATTTTCTCGAAGATAATCTCAGTTACAAAGTTGAAGAATACAAAATTTCCCACAAAATACACTACTCAACTTTTATTTTCTCAAGAGTGGTTTGGACGCTAGAGCGAGCTGAAAAACAGCAATTTTTTTGGCCTTTCCGCAAAAAAATGAAAAGCGCGCGCTTCTACCCTCTACAAAATGAAAAATATTCACGTTATTAACAAAAATTTTATGCCACATAAAAGAGCATTTAATTGTCTATAAATAACCGACCTTAAATTATTATTTTTTGAGAATGGTAGAGGGAGCGAAGCAAAGATCGGAAATAAAACTTTCGCGCCTTACAACCAAAACGAACTCTCGCAGTTGTTAATTTACAATCTGCGCTTTAATTCCGGTATTATTACCAATAAAATTGGTTGTTTTGGGTGAATAGATGACTAAGCATGTTTTAAAAAAATAATTTGTTAAATTTATTTATGAAATATTAGGCATTTTAAGCAAAAATTCAATATTTAAAAAAAATCCTATATTAAATTATGGGAATTTTTTAATGAACGAATTTATAGTTTTTTTGCATTGCTGAATCCGAATTTCAAGTTTATTTTCATTTAAAAAGTCACCTTCACATCAAAAAATCTCAAATTTTTACTCTTTTGTTCGGTTTTTCACCGATTTGCTCTGAAAATATTCGTTTCTCGAAAAATAGCAGTAGACCAAATTAAAGTACGTAAAATGTCCTATAAGTTGCATTGATTCGTTTTTATTTTGTCTTTCTACAAAAAAAGTGAAGAGCGCTTGCTTTCCCCCACTACAGCTCTAAATACATATACGTTAAAGACAAATATTTTATACCACCTGAAAGTACATTTAATTTCCTACAAAATGCTCTACTCAACTTTCATTTTATAATGAGAGGTATATTGACGCTAAAGCGCGCTGAATTACAATTACAGCTGTTTCTTGACTTTACACTTGTTTCTTGACTTTACACAGAAACATGAAATTTTTTTTAACATATGAATGTTTTGAAAACTTCACTTTTGAGCACCGATTGACTGGACTATTATACAAATCCACAGTTTCCTTCCGATCTGCACCAAACTTGGAATACATACGTAAAAACATCCCATTTAAAATTTATGCTATGTTTCGAAGTTCTATCACGAAGATCGACCACGAAGTTGAGTCGCTTGGGCAACCCCAAAAAAACGGAATCTCTTCTTTTTTTTAGCTACCCCGAAGCGGCGAGCTCTCCCCGGGTCAAGAAAGGTCAAGCGACTAAACTTCGCGGTCGTACTGTACAGTTGGAGAAATAAAAAACGACTCAGTTGAGATTTCTAACGAACCACTTGGGTTAGGAAGACAAATAAGGTGTCATTTTTCATGTCATGAAGTATTCTTTAAATGAAAAAAAATTTAGAGTCCTTAGGGGGTCGTCTTCATATTAAACAAAGCACTAACTTTCTTTTTTTCTATGAGGACCCCCGATTATTATGCGTTTTTCTGAAAGAGCATCCTCATAAACCCCCAAATACCAAGTTTCATCCATGTAAGTATCCAAATAGAAGCATAATATATTTTTAAAATGTCAACCATTCAATGTGAAATTTGTCAAAATGTTTTAGGCGTAAAAATATGAAACTTTGAATTTAGATCAATTTTGTGTCCCCAAACAAAATAATTATGCTTTTGTAGCGATATTTCATGGTTAATAGATAGATAATTAACATTTAATTTTGACCCAAAAATTAAATTTCAAAATATTTTAATATTTTTATGGTAATAGATTCTGGTAGTAATTTTATGTGGAAAACCAAAATTTCAGTCGATTTCATTTAATAGTTTAGGAAAAAACCGAATTAAACTAAATTCCCACTCTTTAAGGGGCCGTATACCGCTGCCAAATGCATACCGGCGAATGCTCTTTCTGGAAACAGTAGCCTAATTTTAATCACCATAACTTAAATTAAAACGCAAATTTGATATAAAATTTCAACAAATTAATTATAAATTTTTCAATAAATATTAAAGTGGTGAGTAAAAGTGTCTTAAAACAGAGACAGAAAATTAATATTTCTCACTCTGGAGACGACCCCCAAAACGTAAAAGCTTAATTTACCGTCCGATGTGAATAAAACTTGGTATTTGGGGGTTTATAGGGATGTTCTTTCAGAAAAACGCATAATAATTGGGGGTTCCCATAGGAAAAAAGAAAGTTAGTGCTTCGTTTAATATGAAGACATGTCATGTGTCATTTTTCATGGCATGGAGTATTCTTTAAGTGAAAAAAAAATTTCGAGTCCTTAGGGGGTCGTCTTCATATTAAACGGTACACTAACTTTATTTTTTCCTATGGGGACCCCCAATTATTATGAGTTTTTCTGAAAGAGCATCCCCATAAACCCCCAAATACCAAGTTTCATCCGTGAAAGTATCCAAATAAAAGCATAATATATTTTTAAAAGGTCAACCATTCAATGTGAAATTTGTCAAAATGTTTTCGGCGTAAAAATATAAAACTTTGAATTTAGATCAAATTTGTGTCCCCAAACAAAATAATTATGCTTTTATAGCGATATTTAATGGTTAATAGATAGATAATTAACATCTAATTTTGACCCAAAAATTAAATTTTAAAATCTTTTAATATTTTTATGGTAATCGATTCTGGAATGTTATGTGGAAAACCAAAATTTCAGTCGATTTCATTTAATAGTTTTGGAAAAAACCGAATTAAACTAAATTCCCAATCTTAAAGGGACCGTATACCGCTGGCAAATGTATACCGGCGAATGGTTT
Organism: Tetragnatha montana; assembly: GCA_963680715.1. Lineage (NCBI taxonomy): Eukaryota > Metazoa > Arthropoda > Arachnida > Araneae > Tetragnathidae > Tetragnatha > Tetragnatha montana. The sequence goes on from OY796678.1 coordinate 12,905,207, forward strand.
TTTTGTAAACAGTCGCCTTATTTTAATCACCATAACTTAAATTAAAACATATTTGATATAAAATTTCAATAAATTACTTATAAACTTTTCAATAAACATTAAAGTGGTGAGTAAAAGTCTTACTATCCCACCGTTTTTAAGAAATAGTGTTTACAGAAAATTAACCCCCAATTATTATGCGATTTTCTGAAAAAACATCCTCATGAACCCCCAAATACCAAGTTTCATTCAAATCGTGCGGTAAATAAAGCTTTTACGTTTTGGGGGAAGTCTCCAGAGTGAGAAGGGTTAATTTTCTGTAAACACTATTTCTTTATAAACGGTGGGATAGTAAGACTTTTACTCACCACTTTAATGTTTATTGAAAAGTTTATAAGTAATTTATTGAAATTTAATATCAAATTTGTTTTAATTTAAGTTTTGGTGATTTAAATAAGGCGACTGTTTCCAGAAAAAGCATTCGCCGGTATACATTTGGCAGCGGTATATGGTCCCTTAAAGAGTGGGAATTTAGTTTAATTCGGTTTTTTCCAAAACTATTAAATGAAATCGACTGAAATTTTGGTTTTCCACATAAAATTACTACCAAAATCGATTACCATAAAAATATTAAAAGATTTAAAATTTAATTTTTGGTTCAAAATTAGATGTTAATTATCTATCTATTAACCATTAAATATCGCTATAAAAGCATAATTATTTTGTTTGGGGACACAAATTTGATCTAAATTCAAAGTTTCATCATGTTTTTACGCCGAAAACTTTTTGACAAATTTCACATTGAATGGTTGACATTTCAAAAATTTATTATGATTCTATTTGGATACTTACATGGATGAAACTTGGTATTTGGGGGTTTATGGGGATGCTCTTTCAGAAAAACGCATAATAATTGGAAAAACAAAAGTTAGTGTATCGTTTAATATGAAGACGACCCCCTAAGGACTCGAAATTTTTTTTTTCATTTAAAGAATACTTCATAACATGAAAAATGACACCTTGTTTGTCTTCCTAACCCAAGTGGTTCGTCAGAAATCTCAACTGAGTCGTTTTTTATTTAAAACAAAAGTATTAAGATAAATACTTCAATTTTTCCACACTTATTCTAAATTTTATTGAAAAGTTGGCCGGATATTCGTAAACAGCACTAAAATATAGCCCATAGAGATGTATCACATGCCTGTACTACAAAATTTAAAAAATTTAAATTTTTTAAATTTTTTTAAAATTTAAATTTTTTAAAAGATTTTTTGTCCTTATTAAATTTAATTATTGTTTATATGACTTATTACCAAATATTGTCAACATATTTCCTGTTTCACTTGATTGAAGTATTTTACCTGTATTTTCAAAGTTCATTTTAATAAATTAGTTAATTAACTAATGATTTAAACATCCATTGTGGATTTTTTATGTTATATAGCTATGTAACTACAATATCCATGGAAAAATGACATTGGAAAACGCCTCAAACGTTTTTAACAAGAATTTTAAAAAAGGTCGATTTTTGAGGCCAAAAAAATTGAAAATTTGAAAAAAATTAAACTTTTTATTGTCCGATTTTCTTCCAATTTTCGTATCTTATTATTTAAGTCATTTCTAAGGGAAACCCGTTTGAATTAGTTCTTTTGCAGTTATTTTGTGGTTTTGAGCGATATTTATATTTTTCGAATATCCAATTTTTCAAATAATTTTTAAAAATCGATATTTTTTAATTTTTTAAATTTTAAATGTAATATTCGTATTCAGCACTGAAAAATAAACAGTAAACATGTATCATAAGTCTCGATTACTATTATTTGATTTTTTGAAATTTTTTTCGTGCCATTTTTAAAAAATTTTAATTTAAAAAAAATGCTCAACACTTGCAGAGTGGCATCAACCGGTTATAGTGGCCCCGTTTTCTGCTTCTTTCCGAAGAAACAGGCAAAATCTGATGCACTATGCGCACTCACGGCGCTGACAAATTCAGAGCGCTGATTTCCGAAAATCCTAAATCGGAAATCTGATTTCGGAATCTGAAAATCTGCCGCACTATGCGCGTACCCTTAAGCTGTTATATTAAATTGGCTTAAATACGAAAATTTACCTCTTAAAAGAGCCTCATAAGTCAAGAACATAAACTTGAATTTAAAAAAATGAAATTCACAGTCAAAAATTTCAGTTTACAAGCTGATTTTTTTTTAAATAAAAAGTCTGAAATTTTCATGATAATTCAAAAAAAGTCTGACAATCCTCAAAAAGTCGGAATAATCTCATCCGCTGTATTTGAGTCATTTCTAAGAGAAAACTGTTTGAATTACTTCTTTTGCAGTTATTTTGTGGTTTTGAGCAATGTTTTATTTTTTCGAATATCCAATTTTTCAAATAATTTTTAAAATTTGATATTTTTAATTTTAATTAGAATATTCGTATTCATCACTGAAGAATAGCCTATAAACATGTATCACAAGTCTCGATTACTATTAATTGATTTTTTGACATTTTTTTCGGCCATTTTGTTAAAAAATAAAAAAAAATTAAACTTCTTGTGGACCGATTTTATCCAATTTTTAATATGTTATTATTGAGGTCATTCCCAAGTGAAAACCATTGAAAAACTAAATGTTGCAATTTTTTACCGGTTTGACCTTTTTTTCAGTAGATTTACTGGACTAAATATCATGGCCACAGAACAGAAGACAGAGCAAGCACTTCCATAGACTGCCTCATAATAACTGCAATGTTAGGGTGTTTCAAATTTTTTTTTTTCGAAATTCCCAGATGCCCCCCCTCCTCAAGTTGTTACAAATACTAAAACATTATTACCTGCAAATTTTCAGGTCTCTAGGACGATTTTTGACCCCCGCGCCCTTCAAAAGTAGGTTTCCCATGTTAAAGTATAGGGAAAATATTGAAAATATCGTCATTTTTGGTTCTTTTCAATTTTACGAGCCTGAAAGCAGTCAATATCGAATTAAAACCTATACATCATCTTTGGGACATCATTGCCTCAAGATCCTATCGGAAAAATATTCCATGGCACCTACTGGAGGGTAGTTACACGGGGGTGAAAAGCGAGCTTTCACCGAAACACGAGGGATGCTTGCCGCGGGTGCTGCTTATGCTCGCCGGCGCACAGTGGGACGAAACGGTGTTCTCACTGGACATGCCTTTTTCATCCTGTTATCTAAACGTAAAATGTTCGGTATGGGTCAATTTTATGTATTTTTTGCGCTAAATTGAATAGTGAAGACTCTTTTAAGATTTGAATTAAGGGATGAATATCATTTTGTTCTATAGTACCGTATAATATTATACATAATCCGTATCGAAATATTTAAGTACAAATAAAGCGGGATGATTGAAAATAAAGCACAGAGTATTAATAAAAGAACATTTTAATAAATAAATCCTAATACATAATTTAGTACCTAGTACTATCGTTCAGTTACATCCATATCCATAAATAGCATTGAGTCCAAGAACGGAATAAAACTACTGATTAGAAACAAACATTTAAAAATGTCCTATCGGTTAGTTTCTCCTGGAAAAAAATAAAATAAAATTTTAAATTGAAATTCAAATTTTTGAAACAATTAACTATTCAACCTATGTTAAATGAATTTAATTTAAGAAATTTAAAACTTCATAGCTTCAAAAATTCGAATAAAAATCTAAAATTTTTCAAATTTATTTTTTCTTTCTCCTGGAGAAGCTAATCGATAATAAGTTTTGATGCCGAGTAAAATATTTTATTACGAATGTGAAGTTGTCATGACAACCATCTCGTATTTGTCGATCTTTGACTCTGATATAACCATTTCAAACAGGGCTAGCGGACAAAATGGGTAAAACTGGGTGGTAATTTTTACATATTTTGTAGAGAAATATCTTGGCTACACGTCTGTGAAATCCTTTCTTTGAAGACTTTTGAAGCTTTTTTGTACGAGGCGATTTTCTAGACGCTTCAATCAAAAAGTATACTACTTTGTAAGCAAAGTGCTCATTTTGGACCACAAAAGGGTTCCAATATCTGTTTTTTTCCACACATATATACTCCTACACTATACCATAGCTGTCTATAAAAAATTAGGACCGAACACTTATTTTAGATTCGATGCAATTCTAATAAACGAGAACGAGTCAATCATGAATTTTCATCGTAACAGCCCATTCTTCCAAGCGTTTTACAGCTTTTGAGTTAGAAAAAAAGGTGGAAAAACTTAAATTTGGGAATCAAAATTTCGTGTCCATTGTCTTTGGAGTCCGTATAATATATTCTTATGCTTTTAAAAGCCTAATAAAAAACTTTAAATTTTGACCAATGTCCAAATTTTAACATGGGTTCGTCCCACTGTGCGGCGTTTGCGGAGGGACCTGGATAAAAGCCTATTTAAGTGTTTATTGAACCTTTTTCCTAAGGTACCTGGTCATTTGGAACCCATCTGGCGGGAGTTGTGTCTGGACCCCCCATGAGAGGCCTTCATCCAGCTCCCGCCGCAAGCGCCGGCAAGCATCCCTCGTGTTTCGGTGAAAGCTCGCTTTTCACCCCCGTGTAACTACACCCCAGTAGGTGCCATGGAATATTTTTCCGATAGGATCTTGAGGCGATGATGTCCCAAAGATGATGTATAGGTTTTAATTGGATATTGACTGCTTTCAGGCTCGTAAAATTGAAAAGAACCAAAAATGACGATATTTTCAATATTTTCCCTATATTTTAACATGGGAAACCTATTTTTAAAGGGCGCGGGGGTCAAAAATCGTCCTAGAGACCTGAAAATTTGCAGGTAACAATGTTTTAGTATTTGTAACAACTTGAGGGGGGGGGCATCTGGGAAATTCGAAAAAAAAAATTTTACCATATACTTTCGAAACACCCTACTGCAATGTTATAGGGTCACTTGGGGTAAGTGGGGCCCCCTTTTTGGAACAGTACATTTTTGAAGCTTAGTAAAAAATTCTTGAAGTGCTTAAATTTGAACATATTGGCATATTTTATTTAAGACTTAATAATCAAAAATTTATTATTAGGTTCTAAAATAATGTGTGACATTTTCCTTAACTGATCTTTTTTTAAAAAAATGAGATGGGTGTCCCATTTACCCCATACGAAGGGGTAAGTGGGTCACCCCCTCTTAATTTAGATTGAAAGCAATCAAAACTTAAAAGGAGTAAGTGAGTCCTACTTGATAAAGTATAGAAGTTTTCGGTACAAAATATTTTATTGTAACTTTATCCATGTTCGAGATATCTACTCAAATCAAAATTAATAGGGTTGATTGTGGTAATTGGGACCCCTTTTTGAAACACTACAATTACAGAAGGTTTACATGGTTCAGGAGACTTATGAAGAAACCCTCGAAACTATTCCCCCCGACCCACCTGTGCGTTTTAATTAATTTCTGTGCGTTTTAAAAAACCCAACTTAATAATTTACTTTACTTACCACAACTTAAATTAAAACGTAAATTTATGTAAAATTTCAATAAATTACTTGGGCCCCCTCCCCTAAACATTTTTTAATTACAGATTTTGTAAAAATTCAAATTGCAGTATGTATTTTAATTCAAACTTTGCACAACAGTTAAATAAACATTAAAATATTATGAAAACTTAGCTGGGAACACTTCTTTGAAAAATGTAGCTTCTCCAAACAAACTATTCTGGAAATATTTTTTGTATTTGTTCTATAATTTTAAAAATAAATTAAACAAAATTCTAATACATGCAAAACCCATCAGTATGACAAAATGTAACATGATCAATGTGAGTAAGTGTGAAATGTCCAGTTTATATTTTAGTTTGAGGGGGATGACCCACTTACCCCAAGTGACCCTAATCATGGGTGCCACTTTTCAGCGGAATTCAGTCTTCTTGAAAATTCGGTAAACGGGAATCCGTTCGGCAGCAATTACAATTTGTACTGAATTCCAGCACTAACCTTGTTTATTTTGCTTATGGATATTCTTTCAGTGAAATCTTATAATTTTTTAGTCAAATGGAGAGTTTTATAACTAATCTCTCTGGACTAACCGTTTAAACAAATTGCATCAATGAGCATATTTTTAATAGTTTTTAACAGATCTGACAACGGGTTTTTAAAAATTCTACCGATTTTTCTCTATATTAAAAAAAGTAAGGTGAGTAAGCTTTGAGCCGAGCTTACTCACCACTATAAGAGTTATTAATAAATATTTTAGTATCACCTAATCGACAATTTGCACCCAAGCGCAGTAAAATAGTTACCTGCTATCAAAATTTTTAGCAGAGAAAGTGGGCGTTTCGACGAAACCAAGCGAATGCATACTTACGTGAGTCTTTTAATATGTCTGGTAACAATATTTTCAAATTGAAATCCATAGTTCATTAACATGGGTATCCAGTGCCAACGGTCATTCCTTATATAGAAGTCAATTATAATTTCAATGATGTAATTTTCACTATATCTAATCCCCCAGAAGTCAAACCTTAATGTGTTTGCCAATTTCAGCATGAACTCCATATGATTCATGTCTCGCACGTCCTTGAACAGTAAGATTCTGATATAGTCATTAACACAAAACGTTTCCCATAGTTTCTGCACCAGAAAGGGGTGCTTGCTCTTGTTCTTATAGAGGCCTCTCAGTAGGGCAGGGTAACAGCCCCGAAAGATCCTATCGAGCTCCGAATATCCGATTTTTCGGTCGATTGGTCTATTCCTCTTCCTAACACCAAACACCGTAACCATGTTCAGGAACCGGACCGCAGATTCCCCACCATCACACAGCCGAAGTAGCAACTTGTAGAAAAAGCGATTGTCTTTATCTTCCAAAAACGTATGAGATAACGACCTCCCCACATAGTCCACTTTATTTTCCGTAGTAGCAGGGAGAAAGTTAGAATCGCTTCTGCGGTCACACCCGACGGTAGAGTCGTCAAGAAAGAAGCGTCGCTTCTTCTTGCACACTTCAATGGTGGCAAAAGCGTCGCTTCCAAGCCTTTTATTTACCGGAAAAGGCTTACCGAATTTAATCTTGGGGAGTTTCCCGTTTGGGACGGCCAGGTCCAGGTAATGCATCGGGAGTCGCGATGTAGGCCAATCTTCTCCGTGCACCAGGAGAATGCTTCTGTACGCGGAAAGAGTTCTCTCAGTGACGGTCAATTCGACCATGGTTGATTTTAATCCGGAAAAAAAAATGAGCCTAGAAATGACGAAACGCAGTTTCCACGTGGTTCTTTGAGGAAAGAAAAGTAGCTGGCTATCTCACGAAACGTTCTGCCACATCACATCTGTCCAGTCCAGGGGGAGGGAGGAGCTAACCCAAGAAATGTAGCTCAACCAGATAAAAAGAGCTCCCCCTTTTTGTCTCTTGACCTCCCCTGACCCAGGGGAGAGCCCACTCCGATTTGGGGACCGCGCGTAGAGCATTTCGGTTCGGGGTTCCTAGAAAGATCCCTTTTGCGCTTTTCTTGGCAAGTGAGGGGGGATTGTATTACGTCGGAGTTTTCCGAGGGCTATGCGTGTGGGCCCTTTAGGTGAATACGGACCTCTATGTTTTTATGGGGGAGGGGAGGTGGGGTTCACTATTGCCGTAAAGTTTCAAATTTTAAAAGAATTAACAAAATATATTTTTTTAACTGACATAAGCTCTTTAACATCAAGTTTGGAAGTAAGTCTGTAACAACAATTTAATAAGTAAAACTAATGACTGATTGTAAATAAATAAATAAATAATTTTGTAAAACAATTTAATAAATGTATTAAAATCTGAAAAAATGTGGAACTCAAGAGGGACTGAGCAAAAAACTCACGGATTTATATCAGTAAGTATTTTTTCTTAACGTAGCAGTCATCGAAATTAATTTTCAGAAAATTTTCTTTTAGATAGTTTTGAAATCTCATTACGCAATTTATTTATTTATCAGTACGCGAAATTTTGAACAATGGTTAAAAAATGTCTGAGACATTGATAATTTAATTTAATGACTGAGAATTACCGGATATTCTTGTGCATAAGATGTGCATTACAACAACTTTTTTTCGCATTTCAAGCTAGTCTGGAGAAATTAAATTTTCGAGTTTTAAATGAAAATATAAAATTAAAATCATCTTGATAATGGAGGCTTCAGTTCGGCCGATAGTGATATTTTCGGATTAAATAAATTTTGTTTTTTTTTCTATTTCCGTGAACTCATAAAATCTATGCAATTGAAAGATAAGTAATTAATTTGTCAAATAAAAAAAGCCGAAATGTTATGATCAGTAATTATTAAAATCGTACTTAATAAGAAAATGTTTTCAATGTAAAACGAAATAATTCAGAAAAAAGTATTAAATAAGTAACAAAAGTTGCAGAATGAAGTGTTTGGGAACCCTTTAAGAATCTTTTTCGAGTTTTCGACTATTCCCCTAAAGAGGGTTCAATGATGCATTTTATATCCAAAAATCCAAATATGGAGTCGTTACGATAATTATTAAAGAAATGCCAATTAGTTTTTCAAAAAAATAGGTTGACAATCATGTTCGTATTTTATTTGATAGATGGCAGCACGGTTTCGCATTTCCGTCTTTAGACTATTTAAATCTCTTTTTTTGAATAGTTAACGAATTTCTAATCTGAATTTATTTACAATCGAGTCCCAATGAGAAGGTTGAGGCAGCCTTAAAACGTTTCGTTTTCTATTAAAATAGTTTTCTCGTTTGTGGTAGAAATGCCAACTGGTGTGAAGAAATGTTTTTTTTTTATCAAAACAACATCACACTGTCCGAGAAGTACCCGCCATTTCTCCTTTTAGTTATTTTTTTGTAATCGAGTGAAGTCGCTTTTGATGTCCCGAAAGTAACTTTTGAATTTCTTTTAAAAAATCGGATTATACCATGGCCGTCTAAACATCATCGCTTTTTGGAGAACAGCGCAACTCCCGGCATGCAAGATTTTAGAGTGGAAATATGCTGTTGTCGAAAAAGCGATGATGACGCGAAATAGTAGGCAGAACATCACTCAAGATTTCGAGCTTCTCTGACCTTATGTGTCTAGATGGTCATGATTATTCCCATTTTTTATTAATTGAGGTGTGTGATTTTTACATCTTATATATTAAAATAATTTGGTTTTTCTTTCCGCCGGCCGCCAGACCACACCCACGTACCGATTTGGACAAATTCGGTCTTAAACGAAAGAAAGTGAAAAAAAAGTATGACGAATTTAAATGTTCCCCACTAGTCAAGTTAGTATCTCAAAGAATTATAATGAAGATGATGTGGATTCCGTTAGATTCTGTTTATAAAAAGTGGGTCGCGATTTTCAATTGTTTGAGATCCCAAGCTCTAGTATTGAGACTAAACATCAATTGAAGTTTATTATCATTATCATTATAATGATTCAATCAATTATAATGATTATCAATTATCATTATCAATTCTAAGTTTCTTTGACAAACTATCCAATTCCTCCAGTCTGGAGCAACCCCCAGAACGTGTAGCACCAGATGTAACAGTCATTTACACATATAATCATAATAAATTATTATAAATATAATTATTTTCCCCTCTTTCTTTTTCCCCTAATGTAATGAATTCCAGAAACTTTCAGCGCCCCTAACATGTCCCTTCATGCTTCCTAAACGATGTATAGTTTATAACTTGAAGGAAGAAGCATGTCGGATTGTTTAAATATAAAACCTTAGAGAAGCACGGTCGAAGGAATATCGGATCCAAAAAAGCTTGAATGACGTCACGAACCGGAAACAACACATCTTTGTTGTTTAATTTCAAGTTCACAATGTTCGCTTACTTTTTATCTGATATATTTATTACTTATGTATTTTGAAAACAAATCTCGCAAGAAAATAAAGCTCTTTAGAATTCAATTTCGTAATTCTGATTCCATTAAGTATATTTCGGAAATATCATCATGTATTTCACTTTGTATATCACTCCTCAAGTTGAGGAGTTTTGTTATTAAGACATTCATTTGAATGTTGTTCTACGCTATACAAAGTCTGACTTTTGGTATCGAACGTTATTGTGAGAATTGAAGGGCTTGGTGGATGAAGGGGTTATGTAAAATTTTTTGAAAATACAATCTAATTCAATGGATGTAAGAGTTATGGGTAGATGTGTTACGTAGCAAAATCTGAATATTTCAAAACAGCTAGAAACCAAGATATGAAGAAGATGAAGGGGCTATGTAACACTATGCAACAATAAAACTTTGAACCTAATTTACTCGAAACTAGGGTTTTGTAACATAACCCCTTCATCTCACAAGCCCTTCAATTGTTATGGAAACAGATTTTTCCATTACTTTTTTTTTGGGGGGGGGGGAGTGATAATTCAATAACTCTGAAAAAACGTTTTGTGCTAAATCTGTAAAGATAATTTAGCTTTGTATTTATTTTCAGAGGTTTATTTTTCTTTCAAAGATTTTCTTATAGCGGTTAGACTATAACCCTCTCATCTTTTTCCCTAGCATATAGTAAATTCCAGAAGCTTTACCTAATATGTCTTGAATGAAAAAGTGGGTCGAATTATTTCCAATGCTACATTTTTTATCAGCATGATTTTTTTTAAACAGGATTTGCTGTAGGAAATGCAAAACGATTGTTCCTTACCCTAAATAAAAATTTCTCTAAATTTAGGTAAAATCTTTAAAAGTCTAACTAAGATAAATACAATGAGGGAATTGCACGTTTTTTTTTTTAAACTTTATTATGATAGAGGATGAAAATCCATGAAAAATGACGTAAAAATTATTGAAATCGGAAAACTATTCCCCAAGATATTAATTTTTAAAATGTCGTTTCCAGTATTGGCGGGAAAAACAGTAATTTCGTTATGGCTGCTGTGTGACGTCACAGCGCTTGGACCCGCTATGTTATTGTATGCTTAGCTTGCTTCATTCTGCTATTCTTCACAAAGTTTTAAATAAAAAACTATGATATTTTAAAGACACATACAAATATTTTTTATAAAAAGATAGGCATTTTGTTTTTCAAAAAATATTAATTGGTTTTGGAATTATTAGGATTCAAAGTTTTAATTTTTTCTTTTTCTGGCCGTTCACTAGGGAAACAGACGAGTTTTATGCGTGTTTTGGTTTTATGACAAGTCTGATTTCTTTTATTTTCAACAATTCACTAGTTTCGACGGCTTCGTGACGTCAAATCCCGGTTTTTGATCACATGACTTTACTAGTGTTTTGGCAAAAATAAAATCAAATTTTAAGTTATTTAAAACATAATTTTTGAACTTTAAAATCTGATATTTGAGAGTTTTAAACTATAACGTATCAAAAAAGTGTAAAATAAAGCAAATCCCTCACCTATGCAATTCCCTTTTTTGAAACAGTTAACCCTGTATAAATGGAAAGAAATTATCGGCTTCAACCCTAGAGCACCATGAACCTCTTACAGTCGTTTTTTTTTTTATCTGGAAGTGGAAAATTCCTTCCTATAGTCCAAAACTAACCAATTTTAGGTAGATTTCGACCTTACGAGTATCTTGAGTTTTGTGCGTTTAGGAACAAACAAGTTCATGAAGTGGTAATTAATGAAATAGACGATATCTGTTATGAGAGCTTCAAAAAGTATGGTAATACCCTATTCGCACTGCACGGATAAAGGGCCCTTTATTTTCCGCTCCGCCCTCTATCGGCGTCGAACCACCCTTTAGCGGAGCCAGAAGCGTCCCAAAGGGCCCTTAACGGCGGCGAGATTCGAATCTATGCTGATTGCTTTTACATTTTTGCGGTCCTTTAAATAGTTCCACAAACACTAGAACAGCTACTTATTATCAACAAAGTCTTCTGTCATTATTTTTTTGTGAAAGCATTAGAAATAGAAAGTGTAATGTATAATTATTTGGAAGTGTGTGCTTGTGCTGCCATCTGTCACAATCACTAATAAATAATTATACACTTGATTTTACAAAATGTTTGTGGCACTAGATGTCTATTTCTTTCATGATATTTTCAAGAATGAAAGTGTTTTTTAATAATGTGTAGCTGTTCTAGAATTTTCGGGACTATTTAACGGACGATAAAAAGTGTAAAAGCGAATCGAATCTGGGTCATTTGCCCCTTACCAGTACGAACGCCGTTTGCACGAAAGGGCCCTATCCGGGAAAGTGCTCAATGCTATAAAGGGCCCTTTAGGCCCCGTTTACATGTGCCACTCTTATGCCCGGGTATAATGCAGGAGAAAGGGATATTGAAAACCGTGCTAAAAACCCGTTTACATGACCAGTCCTCAAATCCCGGGTATAGACGTCTTCTTCCCAATACATTACACTTCTAACTCAGTTCCAGTTTTTATTTGTTTCTTTAATGCCATTTTGTTATTAGCAACTAAAATTTGCATAGACAATCTTTTCTACGCTTAACGTAAAACCTATTGGGAACAGCAGATTTAGAAGCTTTGAGACTAAGTTTTAAATTCCTCAGTAAATATTAAAATTGTTCCACGAGCATATTTAAACACTCCAGGTCCGGATCCAAGGGGGGTCACTCTGGACAGTTCTCCCCCCCCTTGGACCCAAAAAAGGTTCTTAAAATGAGTTAAAACCCTACTTTTATAGGTCAAATATCAAAATTTTTTCTGGGGGAGGGCCCTTTGAAACACAACTTTGCCAATTTGAAAAACAAAAAGGGGTGAACTTTACAATTTCTGTAGATGGAACCTTGAAAAATCTTGTAAATTTAAAGCAAAACAAAAAAGATTCAGAGAATAAATAGAAAGAAAGGCCGTAATGTAAGCAATACCACAAAAACATTCACATGTGCGAGTCTAAATAATAATTTATTGAGTCGATACTTAATGTCTCAGTTTACACCAAATCGGAAAATTTTTAAAATACGATTTCGTTTGTCCACCCTATAAATCTAAGATGTCAGTTTGCTTATTACTTTGAAATGTCTTAAAAACATTAAAAACACAAATAATTAGGCTTCTTAAATATGAAAATAGAAGATTTAATTGTAGATTTAAGTTTCATTACACTTCAATAATGGTTACCTACTCCATTACTGAATATTAGAACATAACACTTGAAGTAAACAAAATACTACAAAAAGTTCTGATAACATTCAGTTCAAATCACAGGGGTTTTTTTTTACCAAACTGATAACTTTTGAGAGAAGATTGAGTTATAAAATATTATTAGCTACATTTTTAATCAGCTTAAAGCAACACCTTTTACATGCAACTCAAAAATCTGCAGAGCCAAGTTGGGATCGGAAATTTTTAAGTCTTTCCAATGCTCTGTGTCTATAAAGGAGAAAATATGTCTTTCAATGAACAACGTACACCCTTTCTTGAGGTGCTCGTCGGAATGTTTTACAGCCAACTCTAAAACTTCACAGACGGTTTCTTCGGTAAGCACACACAGAATGTTTGCAGCACACGTCTTTCTGAGGTCTTGGACGTCGTATTTGTCTGCCGAATAGTACAACTCCTTCAGGCGCGAGAATTCGATATTAAAGTCCACTTCACCGGTGTACAAAAAATCGACGAGAATTTTCAATGTGGGACCCAACACATCGTCGATAAGAACAGTATTGTTTTCTTGCTCGCTCATGGGGTTCTCGAACATTTTATTGAATACAGACGATCTGGCACAAAGAATGCCTTTGTTGGCTTTAATTTCCGAATCTTTGGTTTTCAGAATGACGTCATTGGGATTCTTTTCGCGAATGTATTTTTCCAAATCTTCCAACAATTTCGTTTTACTTTCAAAGCTCTTCACAGCTCCTTCTTCGAAAGCTTCAAAAGTTAAAACCTTTTCTATTCGGAATTCTATATCAAGAGTCAATGTATCATTCGGTGCAGAATTGAGATTATTGTATACTGCAGAAGAAATCATTGGCATTACATCAGTTCTCTCTTTTTTTAATATGACTCCTGTATTTTTTACTTTGTGCAATTCCTTTCCATCCATGTCTGACATGGCAATGGTTATATCTGATCTTATTATACCATCAAGCGTATTTAGAATATACAAATAAATATTCGATTTGCCTTTACTAAAAATCAGTTCCAAATGACATCCTGGTATAGGTTTAAAGAGTGGAATAGTATAATCTTTATCTATCTCTAATTTAGAATACTTAATAAGCGTCCAACTTACTTTAAAACAATCAAATTCAGATTTTACATTGTAAGTATAATACTTACAATTATGCCTGGTAATATTCTCTGCCATCTCGATTCGAAAACGCTCAAGAAACTGAACCTGGCTGCACCACCTCCTCACTTTTATTGTTGAATGCGAAATATCTAATTATCGCGGAGTGAAACAGATAAGATAACACCGCCTATCTTCCATGCGACTCTTTCCGATGATAACCCCTCTACTTTACCCAAGACAAAGAACCCAAGAGTCCTCGATGAAGCAGACAAAATCGAAGCTACTCGAAACCAACTTTGTTTGAAACCGAGCTTTTTGTCTCTCTGTCCTGCCGACCGAATGTCCCGCCCAAATATCCAGCTTTTTCATTAAAGTCTCGCCAAAGGACCGCTTTTCTTACTAAGTTTCATCAAACGAGGAAAATGTAAAGAAAAAGCTAAATGTTTTATATTTTTTTGGGGGATAATCTTACAAAAGTTCTTAAATGTCAGTCCATCCCAATTATCTGAAAATAAGTTAATTAATAATATAAGTTAATTAATAAGTTAATTAATAATATAATAAGTTTCTAATTTAAAGAGTCAAATTTACAAACTTTTGTGGTATAGGACCCCTAGACTCCTCTCTATTTGACAGATTAAAGGTAATACCACGGCTTACTAGATACTTATACAGGCTAGCCGAGTTTTAAACAATGAAAACCATTTGACAACTTTTCCCGCTTGGAGCGCTACAAGACCTACCTATATCACCCACCGCCTTCAACACTGTGGATATGCTTTGCCAGTTAGTCCAGTATTGCCATCTGGATTTGCAATGATTTCCGTACTCGGCTAGCCTGTATAAGTATCTAGTAAGCCGTGGTTATACCCTAAAGTTTTAAAACTGAGTAAAAAGGTTCAATAATATTTTTTTTTATTTAGTCTTGTGTGTGAGTCAGATATCAGTGTTTATTCTGCTCTCTATCAGTGTTATTTACCCCCATTCGGAAACAAAAAAATTATGAGTGTGTTCATGCAAAATTTATTCCCATGTGAGATTTAAAATCCTCCGTTTCATCAAAATACTGAACAGCTGAAATAAATTTAATCGTCAGTTTAAAAAAGGGAATAAGTGTATACAAGTTTCGTGAAAATCGAAAAATATATTATATTAAGTAAAATAACAAAAAATGTATAAGTAATGGAGAATTTTCTATTGTATAACCACATAATTTATCTGGAATTCAGGACCCTATTTAGAATACAGAACAATCATCGAAAGAAATATAAATATAGTGCATTCAAAATATTTTACTGTAGAAAAAAGTTCATGGACTTATTCCCTTTTTCAACCTTAGGAAAAATCCGGTGAAAAAATCTTAAAATCCACTTTAATCGACAGCTAAATGATATTATTTCTATTCACAGCACAAAAGTAAAAAATAGAATGACTATAGACGAATAAAATTAAATACTATAATTACGAAACTGGGTCATTATATGGCACTATCAATGGAGTAAGTGGATATCAATGGAGTCAAATATTCATTGAATAAAAAAGGAAAAAAAACACTCTTAAATTAAAATCAAATTTTATTTTGGCTAAGTTTACACCACAAAGGATAAGAAAAGAAAGACAAATTAACTTAAATTTCAAATTAAATAAAAAAAAACACTGAATGGACATTGATCTCGTCAAATTCAAGGGGTTATTCTGCTTATAGGGAATCATTAGTATATTTTTTCCTTTTTACACTCATGGCTAGAGTGAAGCTTGGAGAATTTTTTGCGTACAAAAAGTCAATTTGCCATTTTTTGGAGTTAATCCCTCAATTATAACCTTCTTCTTCAGTGAAATGCCCAGCTTGTTAGATTAAAAAACCTAGTCACATTACCAATAATCTTACTACATTCATTTAAAATAAAAAATTAAACAAGTAATTTTAAGGATTGTTATAGAACAAATTCCCACTTTTTGTTTTTTTGCAACTTAATCTAACAAAATCTTGAATTAAAATTTCTGCCCATACCGTGTACTTTACTTTAAAGCAGTGGTTCCCAACAGGTGGTCCGCGGACAATAGGTGGTCCGTGAAGGGTCCGCATAAAAATTCCAATAAAACAAATTTGAGCGAATCGAACGAGAAAAGAAGGAATTATATCCGTGAAGATGACTTTCAGCTGAATAATTTGTGGGGATGATAGTCACCACTTAATTATTAACAATACTTTTGTGTACTATAAATATTTAAAGTTTAATTAAGAGCTCTGTAAAAAAAACTAGGCCCGAAGATTTAATTAGTATATCACAAAAAAAGATATGATAAAAATTTTCTTAAAATATAATTATTATCACGGCTTACTAGATACTATACAGGCTAGTCGAGTTTTAAACAATGAAAACCATTTGACAACTTTTCCCGCTTGGATCGCCACAAGTCCTACCTATATCACCCACCGCCTTTAACACTGTGGATATGCTTTGCCAGTTGGTCCAGTATTGCCATCTGGATTTTTAATGATTTCCTTATTCGGCTAGCCTGTATTGTATCAGTAAGCCGTGTTATCATTCAGAGCTCCGTATAAATTTAATAATTAGGGAACATAAACTTTCATGTTGCAATTTTGTGAGGGTAAAAGATTTTGAGCTATAATACTGGGTGGTCCGTGAAAGTTCCAATTTTAAACTTAGTGGCCTGCGGCTTTCTCTGAGTTGGGAACCACTGCTTAAAGGTTTTAAAGCTTTATATCATACGATGATTACGACGACACTACTTCAATTCTTTGAAATCAATTTGTTATAAATAAAATTAATGAAAAACATGAACACTAAAAGGTTAGGAAAAATCTGAAGCATAAATCTTTATTGAATAGCCGGATCTCAACTGACTGGAATTATTTATTACTGTGTGAAAAGAAGATTGAAATAAAAAAAAACGAATACAGTGTTTACATAAGTAAGAAAAGCTGAAGCCAATATGGTGTATAGTATTTGTGGAAATCATATTTTTTTTTATTCTTCTCACTCACAATGTAAAAAGACTGAGGGCGTCAGGGTTCTTCTACTTCTCAGACATCAACGTAGGGGCCGTTCAAATATTTCGTAAGCACCTTGGAGGGGGGTTTGCTCTTTGCTTATTTTTCCTGACAAGGGGGATTATGAGTGCTGATGCTTAGTAAGATGTTACTAACACTGCTTTTTCTAAAATCAGGAAAAAATCCCAGATTTAGTCAAAATAGTAAATCATTAGCCAGTCAGTCATGATAATAAATTACAAGTTAGAATCATGGTTTCGATTTCAACGTGTATTTGTATAAAAATTTAGCAATTTGGATGGTAATTTTAATGCCGATAAAACGAAACTAGTGATTGAGAAAATCTCACGTGATCTCACTAAATCTCACCAAGCGGGAGGGAGGGGTCCACAATTTGGAAAAAACCTCACGTAATTTATGGACGTCCCCTAACGTAGCATCATTGATTTCAGCCTATCAGTCTAGCTCTACTCAAGGTTAAGCTCTACTAGTAGGTAGAGAATGAAGAGGAGTTACCAGTTTCAGTTCGCAATTCGTTTTCGCTTTGGGTTTTTTTTTCGCTTTGGATTTTTTGTTTTCGCTTTGGTTTGGTTCTTTTCGCATTGCTTGATTAGAAACGTGTTGTTACTCGTGAATAAGGACTGGTTCTTTTTCGTCAGCGTTTTCGATTCGAGATGGCCGAGGATAATACTAAAAATACTTGTAAGTACAACACTCATGATGTGAAATCTGAAACTAATTGCTTTAATTGCAGTTGGACATTAATGAAGTACTCAATATTACCAACAAATCATGATCATGAAATTTCTCCCTTTCTACAAGAGCCAGTGCGTTATTTGAAATTTATTATTAAAAAATTCGATCATACTATGTTTTTTAGTGTTAAATTTGAGCAGAAGTTAGTAATTAAATCAGATGTATCCATAGCAGTATTTGACGATAACGGAACAGAAATGTACAGTAGAAATTATTTAGGAATTTCTTTAAGTTCAGAAAAATTTTATTTAATAGAAGGTGTTGATCGTCCAACCCACGACAGTTTAAATTCTTCTCCAAATGATACAATAACATTTGATGTAGAATTTCGGATAGAAAATGTTGTGACTTGGAAAACGTATGAAGAACGGGCTTTGAACTATTGTAAAACTGAAACGAAACTGTTTGAAGACTTCAAAAAATTTATTCTTGAAAATCATCCGACTAACGTCATTCTGAAAACGAATGATTCGCAAACTGAAGCCAACAAGGCCATTCTATGTTCCCGATCTTCCGTATTCAAAAAAATGTTCGAGAATCCCATGAGTGAGCAAGAAAACGACGCCGTTCTTATCGATGATGTGTTGGGTTACACACTGAAAATTCTCGTCGATTTCATTAACAATGGTGAAGTGGACTTGAATAATATTGAATTCTCGCGCCTGAAGGAGCTGTACTACGCTGCAGACAAATACGACGTCCTAGACCTACGCTGGATGTGTGCTGCAAATATTTTGTCTTCGTTGACAAATGAAAATGTGTGTGGAATTTTAGAGTTGGCTCAAAAACATTCCGATGAACGTCTTAAGAAAGGCTGCATGATGTTCATTCGCCGAAGAATTGATTCCGTCATGGGGACTGAAGGTTGGAAAGACTTAAAAACTGCGGATCCCGACTTGGCTGTTCAGATTTTCGAGTTTTATGTAAAAGGTGTCGTTAACAGTTAAGTTTAAACATTGGGAAACTCAAGCTTTTTTCAAATATCATCAGTGAGATACAAAAATCGTGGTGTGTGCTAAACAATCCTTGCAGAACTTTTTGTTACCTTTTTTTTGTGTTTGTTTTAAATTAGATTTATGTGTGATGTTTTACTCATGTCAGTGATAATGCTACAACTGTGTTAGTGTAATTAAACAAATCTTCAAAGTAAAGATTTTGTTACTTGGTTAAATAATTATAATTAATTGTGTGTTTATATGTTTTCATAAACATTTCAAGATAAAAAGAGTGACTGTTGAAAAAATGCGAATATTGTTGGTTTATTGGAAAAAAAACCAAAATGATGCTATTACAAATCATTGCCAAATTTGATGTTAAAACTATGATGGGGAATTTTGTATATTATTAAGTTTTGTTAACGCTTTTTTCTCTAACCAGACTATACTTTTATATGTGTAACAATAACAATTTATTCAAAAAAAAAAAAATATAAAATATTACGTGTGCATTATTTGAAAAATTTTAAATCCTAAAGGGTATTTGCCTTTGCCTTGATTTATGTGTCTACTGGACCAGAATATATTTGCTATCTTAAATATGCATTTCTCTTTCTGAAATATGTACTTGCTCATAAAATGCTACGTAAACAGTATGTCCTTTCGCAATCTATAACAAAATTACTGAACTATTATTCAGATGCGTTGCATGCTCTATACTAGACTCTACCATGTAGTTTAATGCTTAAAAACTTTAAAATGCTTTAGTTCAATGTAACCTATACTTTTAACCGCAATATACATAGTACTTTTTTTAGAGTGTATACGTACTGTCGTACCGCGAGGAGAAGAGCTATTGACGTCATACGATGATGCTGCGGTTGGTATAGAAACGGATTATTCCACTGAATTTTGGGGGTGGTGGTAATTCACTTGGCGCTAAAATAAATGTTCCGAGCCAAATCTGAGTGGGTATCTTTCAGCTGTGTACTTCTTTCGATTCTAGAGTAACGAATTTTGGAATTTCCTTTCGCATTACATCTGATTTGATTAAATATTTCTAATCTGACCTTTTTCAACTGATCTGATCTTTTTTAACTGATCTGATCTTTTTCAACTGATCTTAAATGTTTCACCGAATCTGATCTATTTTAATTTGATATAATGTTATGTGATTTACATCAATTTATCTGATTTTATTTTGGATATTTTATAATTTTTACCATGTTCATTAATCCTTCTTTTTAAACTTTCAAGTCGCTTATCATTTATCCTATCAAGTAGTTACCTTTAATTTTATTGGATCTGATCATACCTTCTTTTAAAGTAAACGTTAATTCATGAAAATTAGCGTTTATAAATTATCTTTCATCTTTCTAACCCCATCCGATCGTTCACAATCGTCTCTGTAACTTTTTTTTTTTTTTGCGGCCGACTGTACAAAATATAAGAAGCGATTATTGGAAAAAGATGGGTCGATCGAAGATATTGTAGACGAATTAGTGATTAATTTGTCGGACAGCGATTCGAATCTTTGTCAAACACTGACAGTGCCTGCAGTTCTAGTGACAATGAATTGCATTAGATTGTATTTAAATGTTATAAAATATTTTAAAAAAAATAATAAATATTTCTATATTTTGTCTCTTTACAAGTTTCTAAAGCTTCATTTAAATTTCGAGTATGGTGATTAAATTATAAGATTATTAATTTAAGTGATATGAGCTATTTTATATAAAACTAAATATAACTAATTCACTCAAAATAACAATATTAAAGCATACTAAAAGTACAGAAATGTTTCATGCCTAAAGGTATTTTCGATTACGAGAAATATCAAAGATAATCTATATTTCAATGCAGTTTAATAAAATATGATTATCTTATTTTCATTCGCGAAACGCGTTTTCTCATTCGCCAAATGTACGCTTAAAAAGCCAAATATTGCCGTTCAATTCATACCAGCTTCCCTCTTCTTTTAAACTCGTCTACTCACGGCAACCCTGTTCAAAGCTCTTCTCCTCGCGGTACGACAGTATCTCATATTGTAAGGGTTGTATTCAAACTTAGAATCCCGAAATGGATAAAGCAATAATTTGTATTGTATTCACTTAGTCACCAATAAACCTTTGATGTATCTGAAAATGCTTTATTTGATCATACATAAAAATTATTTCCCATTCTTTCAATATTCATAAAAAGTTAAAAGTTTATTTTTCATCCATGCACTTAAAATAACCACTTGTTTGACTGTGAAGAATAAGTTTAATATATTAACGTATAGTGCTAGGGCTAATTTCATTTAAAATCACCCAACTAAAAAAAACTCTTTTTGCCAAAATGTCACGGATCTTCCTGAAAAGTTTAAGGTAAAAAGGACATAATGATAAAAAACTAAAATATTTTTATCAGACTTTCACGATCAAAACTGAGGTTACGATACAATATTGAAATTAGACTCTAATTCGCTCTTGACAAAGTGGTATGCGTGTTTTTAAGTTCAATAACTTTTTTTATTTATCAACTGATATAGATGAATTTGGTGTCATTTTTAATGATGAAATGGCCAGCTAAATGATAAAAAATATGGAAATAATGGATCAACTTTTGGAAAAGTACTACATTAACAAAACTGTTTTTAAAACAATATTTTTTTAAATAAAATAGTTAATAAAATTGTAACTATTCATTTTATTGTTTCAACATTTCTGTGTCATATTGGGTATTAGGTTCTGCAATGCCACATAAATTTTAAAAGTCAATTTTCCATGTTTGTTTAAAAATTCCAATAAATACAAATTTGAGAACCAGAAAAGATTGAATTATATCCGAGACAATGACTTTCGACTGAGTAATTTGTGGGGATAATATAGTCACCACTTAATTACTGCGATACTTTTCTGTACGATAAATACTAAAAGTGTAATTAAGAGATTTGAAAAGTTGCAATTTTTGTGGACCACGAAAATATAATTATATAATAAAATATTTCTTTTAAAATAGAATTATAATTCAGAGCATCATATAAATTTACATGCTTAATTAGGGAAAATAAACCTTCACTTAACAATTTTGTCAGTTTGTAGGATTTTAAGCTATAAAGGGGTGGTCCGTGAAGGTTACAAAGTTTTAAACTTAGTGGTCCACGGACTTCTGTGAGTTGGGAACCACTGCTCTAGAAGAACCAATTATGTCGAGTTTACGTAAGTGCTACTAGAAGTTAACGAAATTTGGCCGTACGTGACATAAAGAGGACGAATCTTGAACGTTTATTCTGCTTGTGTAGATCCAAGCGCTTACCCAGCCAATCAATTTTAGAAAAGCCTGACGTGGTTAACTTTTACCTAAATTATTATATGAATAGGTGAAAACCATAAAAAAAAAATACTACTATAAAAATAACTAGTCAATAAAGCCCTGCAGAAATCCGCAAGGAATATTAAAACCCCATACAATTGGTAATAAAGTTATTGATAGCAAAAACTGAAACGGTTAAAATATTAAAACAACGAACAGATTGGGAGTATGTTTTCTAAATTTCCCATCTAAAATAGTTTTGCAGTGTTATAGTAAAAGATATTCTACCTGGGAATTTAACCAGAAAGGCACACAATGCGTTTGGGGGATTTTTTCATTGTTGGAGTTTTGAAAAAAAGCTGAAAATTTAAAAAAAAACCTTCGAAGTTAGATATATCAGAAAATAATTGAGCCTTTTCATCAAACTTAGGTTTAAAATATTGGTAATTTATTTAGTATCAAAACTTTTAAATAAATATTTAGTTGAGAGAGAGAATAGCTCTCCAATTAGTTGTTATTTCACAATTTATGGGAAAAAAGGAAGAAATTTCAATTTTCAGTTAGCTGTCATTCGATAAAGCAACCATTTTACATAGACTGACCGACAGAACTTTACTTCCCTAGAAGTTTACTTCAATAATTATACTAGACGGCAACTTAAGTTGACCATACGACGTCACTAATAAACAAAGTAGTTCCCATCGCGGTGACTGAATTTTGAGTGAAATAAAGAACGTCAATTTAAAAATATGATTATTTTGTTAAACTCATGTATTTATAGTGCTTTTAAATCCCGATTTACGTACCGAAACTCCTCCTAGCAACCCAACAGGCTTTGTGTTTACCGATTTCTCCTTCCGAATTTGTGACGTACTGGGTTCAAGAAACGTTGCAGTCAAGTATAGCAATTTCTTAATACAGTAGTCTTACATTTAAAATCTTCATATTTGTTATTTTTTGCAACTTTTTAAAAAATAACATGTCTTGATCGGACACTTAAAATTGACACTTAACTCTTTACAATCGGATTAAAATAAACAAAATCGTTAGATTCTGAAATTTATTACATAAAAACAATTGGAGAAATAAAACTTATGTGATAATACTTCATAACCGAATTAATAGATTAATACATATCTTTTAAGACAGATATTTTATAATTCGTTAGTCATAACATTTACTGAAGTTTTAGCTCTTCAACTGGTGATTAGTATTACATTCAGAAATCAAAATATTTTGCTGGTTTCATCTGATTTTAAGAGGTTAAGAATTAATTTACGGTTAGGATTATTTAGCCTCTCAATGTTCCCTCATTAAAAGCACACCTTGCTGGTTTTAAGTTTTATATGGTTGGTTGGTTTTTTGGTACATATATTTTCCGGTCTGTGTGCTTGATCTCTAGGATCCGCTTATAAACCTTCGTCAAGTAAGACAGACACAACAGAATATTTTTACTGACACAAGAGAGAGAAAATACACCCAGGGCAAAGGCCGGAATCGAACCGACGGCCAATACAGTGCACACACTGCTAGCGTGGTTGTCTGCACGTAACACAACCAGGCCACTTGGCCCCCGTTTGATATGGTTGGTTGGTATTGGTTACAAAATATTTTCCGGTATGTGTGCTTGATCTCAAGGATCCGCTTAAGTTTGATATTAAATCTGCACGTAACACAACCAGGCCACTTGGCCCCCGTTTGATATGGTTGGTTGGTATTGGTTACAAAATATTTTCCGGTATGTGTGCTTGATCTCAAGGATCCGCTTAAGTTTGATATTAAATCTGCACGTAACACAACCAGGCCACTTGGCCCCCGTTTGATATGGTTGGTTGGTATTGGTTACAAAATATTTTCCGGTATGTGTGCTTGATCTCAAGGATCCGCTTAAGTTTGATATTAAATCTGCACGTAACACAACCAGGCCACTTGGCCCCCGTTTGATATGGTTGGTTGGTATTGGTTACAAAATATTTTCCGGTATGTGTGCTTGATCTCAAGGATCCGCTTAAGTTTGATATTAAATCTGCACGTAACACAACCAGGCCACTTGGCCCCCGTTTGATATGGTTGGTTGGTATTGGTTACAAAATATTTTCCGGTATGTGTGCTTGATCTCAAGGATCCGCTTAAGTTTGATATTAAATCTGCACGTAACACAACCAGGCCACTTGGCCCCCGTTTGATATGGTTGGTTGGTATTGGTTACAAAATATTTTCCGGTATGTGTGCTTGATCTCAAGGATCCGCTTAAGTTTGATATTAAATCTGCACGTAACACAACCAGGCCACTTGGCCCCCGTTTGATATGGTTGGTTGGTATTGGTTACAAAATATTTTCCGGTATGTGTGCTTGATCTCAAGGATCCGCTTAAGTTTGATATTAAATCTGCACGTAACACAACCAGGCCACTTGGCCCCCGTTTGATATGGTTGGTTGGTATTGGTTACAAAATATTTTCCGGTATGTGTGCTTGATCTCAAGGATCCGCTTAAGTTTGATATTAAATCTGCACGTAACACAACCAGGCCACTTGGCCCCCGTTTGATATGGTTGGTTGGTATTGGTTACAAAATATTTTCCGGTATGTGTGCTTGATCTCAAGGATCCGCTTAAGTTTGATATTAAATCTGCACGTAACACAACCAGGCCACTTGGCCCCCGTTTGATATGGTTGGTTGGTATTGGTTACAAAATATTTTCCGGTATGTGTGCTTGATCTCAAGGATCCGCTTAAGTTTGATATTAAATCTGCACGTAACACAACCAGGCCACTTGGCCCCCGTTTGATATGGTTGGTTGGTATTGGTTACAAAATATTTTCCGGTATGTGTGCTTGATCTCAAGGATCCGCTTAAGTTTGATATTAAATCAATAGTGACTATATGCGTTCAGTATTATTCAGCATTCCATGCCCTTTAGAATCCCCTCTCGTCCATTCCATTTCAGACCCTTATCGCTATGTGATTAATAATCCTCTCTCTGTAGTATACCTCACATATTCTAGTATTTTTCTCTAAATTCTTGAATCACCCTGTATATGACTGAAATTAAAACACTAATCAGATCTGGTTGTATCTTACTTAATAGCCAATCCGCCCAAGCAGCTCGAACGTTCTCGTGGATTTTTTTTGTCATGTATGGCCAAATTTCGTTTACTTCTAGTTGCATTTTCGTTAACTTAACAAATTTGGTATGAGCTGTGCTACTAGGGTCAAGAGCGAGGTTAAATAAGTATTTACTGCAGTCCAATCGGTTCCGAACCCTATCTTACTGGTAAGGCGATTCGAGCTTCAGGTAGGAAACGTTTCCAAACAACCAATCAAACACATTGAGAAACGTTTCGAAGCTACTGTGGTGAGACACTTTAGTTGCTGTTCTCAAGATTTGTGGTGGCAACTCAACAGTCCCATCACAGCATGGATGGATGGGAGTGTTCTTTCAGATAGTTGTCAAACACCGGGATTCACCTCGACTTATCAAGATAAGTATCGTAATTTTTATAATCCTAATGCAACTAATGGGTAGTTTTCAGTTTACTCTGATATTATTTTTGATTAAAGTGGTAGATACTTAAAGGGCTAAATTTATATTTTCTATCACTGTATTTATTCTGTACTGAACTACAACGTTTGTTGACATTAGGGGAATGAGATTACAAGCAAACGAAAGGAAGTAGTCTACATCGGAATGGCCGAGTGAAATTAGGCACTTCACTTTAAGTATATGATTAGCTTGTTAAATCCATGCATAAATTGCGATTTTGGGCCGTTAATTCCGTAAAATGTTAAATATTTTCTATTTTGCGGCTTAGTATATTCATTTGCAATTGAATCCCCAAGCCACTATAAGTTCACAGGCGATCTGTTAAGTCTTTCTTCCGTTCATTGTCAAGAAAAGTTGTAATCTGGTATGGAATGTATTTCTGAATCTAATCCTTACCGATCTAATCGATTACTGAATTCAGTAATACAGATAATTCAGTAATAGTAATTACAGATTCAGTAATACCGATTACTGAATCTAATCCTTACCCGTACATAAGGCAGAGTAATGTTTTTATTCTCTAAAAAGTTTATCTTAATCGAAACCTGTAGTAAATTATTCGATCCGAAGTAAAAATATTTTTGATCAATAATGGATTAGTAACAATATTTCAATTTGGAAATTTTGGGGATACGTTAAAACTTTATTTACGTTAATATTTCTTTAAATTTGGAAATTCTTAAAAAATCTCTTAACAAAGATGTGTTTATCTTTCGCATTGTGAACTAGATTCTTTAAATTTTTTGATCGATTGTGATATTTAAAGTTCAAAATATCTCCTAAATTTGTGAGATTGGTGGATTTGAATGGCTGATCTCCCACTTATTGAAAATCTAAGCAAAAATTGCTTGGCTTCTTTTCATACATGTTTCATACTCTACTTATAATCGTATTTGCATATATTTTTGTCAATACCAAGATGTAAATCATTCAAAGTTTTTAGTTTTTATTTACTTAGACGTCACATTTTGTGACAGTTAGAAACACTGCGATGGTTTATTATAAGTTAGTTTTGTTAGAAACCAAGCCCTTATCCTTAATCAACAAATACCTTTACAATAAGACTGTAAATCCACAACTCAAATTTAATGATCTCTTCTGACCAAAGTGACTTCCTATTCCACGCCTAAGTATTTTCATTCCATTTAAATCTTTATATCAAACATTTTGACTGTGTTAAGTGAAAAATGTTTGTCATCTGTATTTTGAATTTCGATGTCGCTATTTCAAATTTTCAATCTATCTAATCAACTACAATCTACAACTTACACTCGTTGGTTCTTTGAATTTTAATGTAGATTTTGCTTGTTTTTATGTTGCAATTTATTAAACTAATGATTACTAAGCACAGTCTTCTAAATAAAAACTTGTCTGCTTAAAGTTTAGCCGAGTTTAACTGAATATTAGGAATGATGCAAGATTGTAATCACCACTATTAAACTTAGGTAATTAAAATATAGTATAAATACTAAGTAAACTTTATCAGTAAAATAATCTTCTGAATTGGACTATGACTTTAAGAATAGATTTCAAAGCAGCTAACTACGATCGCCATACCATAATCGCTCTTTTAATGATCACAATCTCCAAATAGATTTGTTAAAGAAATGACTGTTAATTGAATCACTTATTTCAGAAACATGTCAAACGCCAATTTTTTCAAAAATGAGTTATTGGTGTCATGTGATTCTGTAGGGGTAAACGCACATTCTAGTGTAAGAATAATAAAAATAACGGAATTTTAAAATAGTTTTCCAGCATGTTAAATTTCAGCTTTAGTGCAGAAACATGTCAAACGACGTCGCTTGACTGGTTTCTGCACTTAAATTGCGGGGAATTTCGTTCATGCCGTCTCATCTACCGCTTGTTTGGGGCTGCAGTTTGTTATTTAATCGCATACAAAAACTATATGCTATTGGAAAAGTCATTCTTTAGAGGTTTTAGGTCCATCAAGCCATAGTAAAACCCATATTTTTAAAGTTTTTGTACGAATCTCAAGACTGGACGTTTTGGTACCTATATATTTAAAATTTCCCTACTTGTGGCCATTTATTACATCCATGTGATTGATATTTTGGATTCATGAATCACTTCATTAAAAGTGGACATCAAATCTATACCCCAGATCATAATATTAAACTAATTAATTAATTTTGTAGGCTTTTAAAGCAAAATTGTTTTACTGTCCACAAAGTTACTTCTAAACAACTATCTAATTGACTTCAAAGATGTCTATATTAACATTTTGAATTGGTTGACCACTATTTTTGAGTCTAGAGTTGAAATCATTTATAAAACTAAGTATTTGTACATCTAATAACCAAAAGAGAAAAAAATAAGAACTCTATAATAATTTTATGGGTTAGTATTTAATATGGGAATGCTATTTTCAACTAATATTCCCACTTTTATTGCCAAATCCTTAAAATAATTAGAGTTAAACTATGAAAATTGGTCTGAATACTCTGTTTATTGCAGAAACCTGTCAAATGCAAAAATTTCAATAATTTTTTACGCAAAGAATAAAAATATTTAAAAAATTCTTTTTGTCTGTAAAATACCCAAATGAGGTCTACTTTAAGAAAAAAATTACTAAACACCTTCATAAAAATGTAGTGAGCTTCTATACAGTTTTTCTCGTTTATCTCAGAAGAAGAAAAGTGGCGTTTGACATGTTTCTGAAATAAGTGATTCAATTATGGGCACATTAAATTACCATTTTGCTGAGATCCTTGTTATTTTATCTTGAACATAAAGCATTAAGGTCATTTTGTGACCTTGTGAAGCCTCTGAATTTAGATTTACATTATAAATCTTCATACTATAACATAAAATCTATGATAACATTACTATTAACATTCTGAAAACGCAGTTTAAGATTTGAACTTATTAGTTCAAATAATTTTATTTATTCCATTAATTCTCTCTTAAAAATGCTTTTAAGATATTCTTAGTTATTTTCTTGCCTTCATAAAGGTTTTAAATTCACTACACTTTTTTGGGGAAACTTCTTTGCGTTCAAATGTAACAGAAAGGCGCGCGCCTCCCCCGGATTAAAGAAGGGATAGTAAAAAAAGCGAAATAAAAAAAAAGAAAAAAATTGATATATTTTTAAAAAGAATATTGAGAGATTATGTAAATGGTTCACACAAGAAAAGGAAGGATTCTCCTCATTTTTCTAACTCACCAGTATAAGTTTAATACAATAGTTTATATATTATCTACAATGCATTCTAGAAATGTTCTATTTGTTGTTAACATTTACAGAAAGCTCCCTTAGGAGGGTCGTTACTTATAAATTGCAAGTAATAATTTTATTGTATCAAGTGTACACTAATATTTTGTAACTTTTGGGCATCGGCAGATTTAGGTGGTAGACCTTGGTGGGCAAGCTGTCCCTGATGGCTTTGGAAACATGATGCCGATTTCGAAGTGTCTATTTGGATGGTAAAACCGGCAGTTGGCGCATGCGCCGTAGGTCTCGCGGTTCCGGCGCTCCAATCAGAACCGTTGTCGGTCAAGTGCCGGGTAAACAGGACTAGTTTTGATTTTCTCCAAAAGTTTGGGCGGGGGGGGCGGTTTGATTCAGCTCTTCAAGTTAGTAAAACAAGGGGATACAGAAGGCTTAAATTTTATTAGGGATAACAGAACAAGGGGCCATGGGTACAAATTGAATAAGACACATTTAAATCGGGATCTAAGGAAGTAGGTACTACTTCTTAAATTGGGCAGAAACCTAGAAAATATAGTTAATTCGAAGGGTGTGTATGAGTTTAAGCTAAAATTAGATAGGCAGTGGGAATTGGTGAATTAATAAACAAAGGACCAACCTTGTTGGGCTTTGCGTCTGTAGCTGGTCGTCAATATTTGTATTTGTATAAGTATAATAAACTAGCCAATTTCACTGTGAAGGTTTTCGTTATCAGCGCATTTTAATTAAATTGATTTTTAAAAATTAACTAATATTGTTTATTTGAGTCGTCTAGTTTCAAAACCAGATCGATCCATTTTGCCACAGCTTTGAAAAGAGTTGACGACAGCGAAGCGGTCGCCAAATTGGAGCTGTATCATGGCCGATCGGTCAGTCGCCCGTTCCGGACGCCATGTTTTTCCACGGCTCAAATTTTAACACTTGAGTACGTAACGATGGCTCCGTTTAGTCAAACATTGACATACAACAGCAGCTGCTAAATAACTAAGCCGGCAGTAGCTTGCGACACTACCTCCCCACAGCGATCTATCTGATTTTGATGCAAACTTTGTGATCTATCTGGTTTTGAAACAAATCTCATAACTTTCTTCATGTGGTATAAATTAGATTCATATTTTTTTAAGCTTAAAACTTGGCTATTTGTATATAGATCTGTATATATTAACAATCAGAACATAACATAAACAGAAAATTGAAAAAAAAAATCTATCTGGTTTTGAAACTAGACGACTTATTTTACTTGAAGAAACCCGATACATGATGATACTATGTTTAATTTATTGTTTTTAAAACTATGCTTAATGCATTTTGCGAAAATCTTATTGTGTACGTATTGCATTTCTTGTCTCTTTAAACGGAGCCATCGTTACGAAGGTTACGTTACATTTTAGCCGTGGAAAAACATGTCGGCTGGAACGGACGACTGACCGATCGGCCATGATACAGCGCCAATTTGTCGACCGCGACTCTTATCAAAGCTATGGCAAAATGGATCTATCTGGTTTTGAAACTAGACGACTCATTTGTCAATTTGTAAATTTATAAATTATGCATATTTATTAATATGATGATGAATATCATTTTCTTTCTCATTTAAACATGCGAACCAATGTTGAACATTAATAAGTTTTTATATTTATTTATTAAATACGGAGAAAATGAGGATAATCTCTTCTGACCAAAGTGACTTCTTATCTCACGCTTAAGTATTCGATTCCATTTAAATCTTTATATCAAACATTTTAACTGTTTTAAGTAAAACATTTTTGTCATTCTCTATTTTGAACATCAGATGTTGGTATTTCAAATTTTCAATCTATCTAATCATCTACAATACAGCCGAGTTTAACATAATAAAAATTCTGTGATAATGTAAGGACAACACTTACCACTATTAAATTTAAGAAAGTAAAATACAGTATAAAAATATATTTACTCGTTACTGATTAATCTCTCACAACTTTTGAATTGGACTAAGGCTTTATATTTGGATCCCAAGGTAACTAACTGCTGTGTCCACAGTATACCGCTCTGTTTTTTTTATCACGATCTCAGAATAAATTTATTTTCGTGTTAAATGTCTTTGGGAACATTGCAATTACAGTGGAAGCTCTTATAGCGACCTGCTCTTATAAAAATACTCTCTTATAAAGACCCAAAAATTAGTCTCTATAAGAGCACTTTTGTGCTCTTATAAAGACTAATCTTCGAATCGATTCAGCTTATTGAATACTTTTCTGGATAGGTTTGTGTGCGTCACACAAGAATTAGCCAATAAACAAATATCAGAGTATGACAAACAGCACCAAGTAACGATCGCATCTTCTTCTCGCTTGCTTTCGCCCGCCCGGGGTAACCGGCTACAATCCCAAACGAAACCTTTCGCTACCTAATGTCCTTGTTGATTTTAGACTTTAAATTTATTAGCGTATTCATTTATCTTTCTTTATTTCCAATTTTCTGACTTATATTTAAGACATAATATTTTTTAAATTGCATGCAGATGCGGGTGAAATTGATGTAATAAATTTTGTTCAGCATCAGACCTTTCTAAGGAAGCTAAGCTATGCAATAAATTAATATCAAAATCAAAATTTAAAGAGCAAATATTAATACTCTGTAAAATATTGATATTAAACTTTATATAAATTAAAATAAAAGCAAAAAATAAGGTAATATAACATGAAATTAGTATCAAGACTTCATAAAATAAGAAATAATTGTTTAAAGTGAGGAAAGATCAATTGGATGATTCGAACTGTGTTCTAAATCACAATGATATCGTTTTCAGGTTGAGATTTCCTCCAGACTTTATAAATTAGTCTACTAAAAATACATCATTGAGGGAATCGAGTCCACCTTCCCGAAAAGCATCAAAATTTTTAAAAGTTTAGCCTAACGAGTTTATTGCTTTTAAACGAGTGATATTCTACACTCGAGTGTATCACTCGAAGTTTGCTCTTATAGCGACAAAAAACTCGGTACGGATTAATTACGCTATAAGAGCTTCCACTGTACCATTTTGAGAGATCCCTGTTATTATTTTTCTTGCCCATGACGCCTTAAGGTCATTGTTTGACCTTGTGAGGCCCCTGAATATGGATTTACATTTTTACAGTATAAATATTCATACTGCAATATAAAATCTATGATGAAATAACTAATAACATTCTGAAAACGCAGTTTAATATTTGAACTTATTAGTTCGGATACTATTATTTATCCGATTTACAAATTCTCTTAAAAATACTTCCAACATCTAAATTATTTACTTGCTTCATAACCTTCCCCCAGATAAAGGAATAAAATTTAAACGACCTAATAATAAAAAAGCGAAATAAAGAGGAATAATTATTAATCATTAAATACATTTTCAAGAGAATGTTAAGAGATTATTTAAATGTGGTTCAACCACACGATAAGGGTTTCTCGTCTTTAAACTCACCAGTATATAAGTCAAAGTTAATATTTGATATATAAGGTAAAATAGTTAAAACTAGCTTCTGAAAGTAATGGACAATTGGAGTCAATTTTTTTGAAAATCTTAATGTATTCAGAATCGCTTAAAACCTCCACAAAACCATTAATATACCTTTCAAAGCGCTAATTTTTAAGTTATTTTTAATTAAAAAGAGCTTCGTTTCGGTCTGAGCTGAAACAGCTTGTGACGTCATGCGTGCCTTGTTTACAATCATTCCGCTTTGAAATACATTGAGCTCTAGTTTTTGTTTTGTTTTGACAACCTCGTGTTTCCATGGAAACTGTGTTTCCCTCATTTCCGAGAGGCACTTTTAACGTCAGCTTTTCTGTAATGAAATATCTTATAATTAACTTACAAAATTTTTCTCGTAAAAGACAAGCGTATTTTCGGATTCAGGAGAGAATTTTCAATAAGTTAAAATTGAAAACTTTGAATTTTAAGAGATGCTGCAATTCTCCATTGTAGATGCTATGATAAGTTGCCTCCAGTTCAGTGAGGTAACAGTTGAAAAGATATCAGGTGTACCTGCTCTAAAGTTTTATCACTTTTGGGAGCGTCAATATCAGACACGTTTTTCAGCAAGTTTCCATCATGCGGGACTAACAAACACTACTACTTCTATTTATGTACAGTGGAAGCTCTTATAGCGACCTGCTCTTATAAAAATACTCTCTTATAAAGACCCAAAAATTAGTCTTTATAAGAGCACTTTTGTGCTCTTATAAAGACTAATCTTCGAATCGATTCAGCTTATCGAATACTTTTCTGGATCGGTTTGTGTGCGTCACACCAGAATTAGCCAAAAAACAAATATCAGAGTATGACAAACAGCACCAAGTAGGGGAGAGCGGGGCACCTTTCAACAGTTTCGTTTTCGATTAAAATCATTTTCTCGTTTGTTATGAGGTTAATTTAAATGCCACCTGGTGTCAAGTAATGTTTCTTATCATAACAACATCTGTCCGTGGTATTCCTACCATTTCACCTTTTAGTTTTTTTGTAATCGAGTGGAGTCGTTTTTGACGTCCAAAAGTAAATTTTGAATTTCTTTTAAAAAATCGGATTTTACCAACTTTTTATTAGTTTAGGTGATTGATTTTTACATATGTTATTAAATAAGGTCTTCTGCTTCTATGTATACCCTTTTCAAACCCATATCTTTATTCTAAAGCGTTTGAGGGGTCTTGAACCGTGACGACTAAAGGTGGGGCACCTTTCAACACTTAGGGCGGGGCAGGTTTCAACACCACTAAAATTCGTTTTGCTTAGCATATTGTGCTTTCGCAATGCTTTTTCTTAAAGTAAACGCTCTTAAATAACTTATTCAAGAAATAATAGCATTGTATTAGAGTTAATTATTTATTTTTAGTGAAAAAAACAGCTGAAAATCGATTTAGATAATTTACTTAAATACACATATAATTTTTAACGGTAAGGCTATCATACGATTCACGACAGCAATTTTATGCATTTAGTAGTTATCAGCATTGATTTAAATAAAATTATTTAAGATATACCACTTTGATGACTATAGTAATTAGAAAAATTTAAAATGAATTAAAAGCGATTAAAAAAATAAAATTTTTGGTGAATCCTGAAGAAAAACAGTTGAATTAACAATATATTTTCGGAATATAACTCAAAAGAACTTTTAAATTAAACAATAAAGAAACATCACACTTAGTTGTGTGGAAAAACTCATAACCTACGAAACAACAGAAAAACTCCAAAATTTGCAAAAAATTTCACTTTTTTTACTCTAAATTAATGAAATGTATTTGTTATAATGTATATTTCAATATAATAAACTTAAAATCAACTGAAACTTTTAAAATTTTAAAATTAACCCACTGTTGAAACGTGCCCCGCCTGTGTTGAAACCTGCCCCACCCGAGAACCTTTTTTAAAACGCAATTTTGGACCTTTTAATTTTCTCAAGGAACTTGGGTAAAATTACACAATGTGTCCGAAAGTCCATGGTAGGATATGCAAGTTAAAGTTTTATGATCCGTCAATTCGTTTGGTCACAAAAAATAAAAACCGAAATCTGTTGAAAGGTGCCCCCCTCTCCCCTAACGATCGCATCTTCTTCTCGCTTGCTTTCGCCCGGGGTAACCGGCTACAATCCCAAACGAAACCTTTCGCTACCTAATGTCCTTGTTGATTTTAGACTTTAAATTTATTAGCGTATTCATTTATCTTTCTTTATTTCCAATTTTTTGACTTATATTTAAGACATAAATTTTTCAAATTGCATACAGATGCAGGTGAAATTGATGTAATAAATTTTGTTAAGCATCTGACCTTTCTAAGGAAGCTAAGCTATGCAATAAATTAATATTTAAATTTAAAAAGCAAATATTTATACTCTGTAAAATATTGATCTTAAACTTTATATAAATTAAAATAAAAGCAAAAAATAAGGTAATGTAACATGAAATTGGAAGTATCAAGACTTCATAAAATAAGAAATAATTGTTTAAAGTGAGGAAAGATCAATTTGATTATTCGAACTGTGTTCTAAATCCCAATGATATCGTTTTCAGGTTGAGATTTCCTTCAGACTTTATAAATTAGTACTAAAAATACATCATTGAGGGAATCGAGTCCACCTTCCCGAAAAGCATCAAAATTGATAGTTTAGCTTAACGAGTTTATTGCTTTTAAACGAGTGATATTCTACACTCGAGTGTATCACTCGAAGTTTGCTCTTATAGCGATAAAAAACTCGGTACGGATTAATTACGCTATAAGAGCTTCCACTGTACTACCAGCCAAGTTGGTGAATTTGGAGAGTTCCTATGATGGCTCTCCATACCAGTTTTTCTATAATCTACGATTGTGTTACATCCTTTCATTTCTGCTTAATTTACGAATTTAAGTTATTTATAATGGAACTCTCTAGTTTTTCTTCAAAATCAAAGTTAAAATGTCTTTGCAACACATTTATCGATATTTTATCACTGAACTTAATTACTCAAACGATTTAGAATAGAATGTTACTACAAGACATTTAGATGGTTCGATCACAACCTTTCTGACCTAAATTTTCGTGATTAAACTCCTGACCCTCCATTTGGAAAAATCGCGAACATTAATAGCTAAAGAGAGAAAATGTGCTTTTCGCTGACTCTGATTGGTGGAGGCATTCTTTAACTAATAGTTAACCGCTGGTCAGGTAGCAGTGAATAAGGCCATAGGTGGGGTCTAAAGTTTCCTGAACAGACCATAGACTAGCCTACATCTAAATTCCAGAGTAATACATTTTATCGAAAGTAAATTTAATAGAATCCTTTATCTGTATGCATGTGAATAAATTGTTTATTAACTCTGAGGGAACTGTTCTTGTCACTTTTGTTCCTTTTTTCAGAACTTCTGAAGACCACTGATATTAGAATCAGACACAGAAGAGTTTTAGAATGATGGAAAGAATAGGTCTTCATCGCAACAAGCTGGAAAAAAAGATTCCTAATATTACCAGGTAGTACTCGTTCCCATTAGCATATTTTTACAAAAAAAAAAGCTTTGCCTTTTTATATGTTACACATATCACACCCAAATTATTATTTAAAACCTAGCAATTTTTAATTTAACTCGATAATGTGAGTTATAAATGCTTTCACTTTCAAACACTTTCAAATTAATAAGAACACTTTTTCGTCTTCAAATTAACACACATTTTTTTAAAGGTTTTTAGCTAGTCATTTTAACATCTAAGTATGTTATGTAATGCAATTTATGTTTAAAAAGTGTTGCTACCTAAATGTGTCTATACTGCAAACGCTCACAATAAAATAATAACAGTTATCCCTCCTCAAATTGATCAACACTTTGTTTTAGCTATATTATTTCAACACTTTAATGTGTCTTAATGTTGTTCTGAATGTTTGAAAAGTGCAGCTGTCTAAAAAAATGTATTCTAAATTTTTTATTAAGTTTAGAATTTGAATGAATTCTTAATTTTTTATCAGAATATTATAATATCACTCTTTCTGTTCCTGTGATGTTTTAAAAATACTTTACACTTACAGTATTTTTTTATTAAACACATTTCTGCTTAAGCAATAGTTTTTAAACATAATCAGAGCACTTTCACAATAAAGTTAGTTAACCTAGTTAACAACACAAACTAAATTGTTGTTAATTTAAAAGAAAAAAAAAGTGTTTTTAAAAGTAATGTGAATGTTTGCCAGTGTAGCTATGGAGTTTTCTTTAAATTTCTAAATTTTTCCAATACTGGTGTTACAATAATTTAATTATTAAACCCCCTTTCAATGGGATTAAAAATAATAGGGATAAATAAATAATGGGATAAATAAATAGCTTTATTCAATAATTTAAATTTTTAATTAATTTTACTCCAAAGATACTAAAATAAACAAATGAATCCATTGTCCCACTTGGAAAATTGGATTGTATATAGTAAAAATTATTATATTATTAAC
The DNA here is from genome assembly GCA_963680715.1 of Tetragnatha montana. Classification (NCBI taxonomy): domain Eukaryota; kingdom Metazoa; phylum Arthropoda; class Arachnida; order Araneae; family Tetragnathidae; genus Tetragnatha; species Tetragnatha montana. The sequence continues at coordinate 12,941,984 of OY796678.1, forward strand.
GAGGAAAATGATTTAGCTACTTTGGTTGAATGCAAACTGGATTGTGTTTAGTAATTAACAGGTGTTTTTTAATCATAAGTTCTTACTTTTCTCCCTAACTATCTTTCAAATAAAAGTTTAATATTAGTAATTCATTTGAAACATGAACACTTTTGAAATTATTCAAGACTTAAATTTAAGAAAAAGTCGACATTTTTTATTTGATTTAACCAATTTTCTTAAAAACCACAAAAGAAATTTCAGACTTTTATTTTACATAATTCCGTTTATATGGAGGCTAAGAAAGTCTGACATATTTTAAAAACAAATAACTAATAAATCGAAAACTAAAAAAGATAAAAAAACGCAGTTTTTTATGTCTTACTTTCTTCTTTTGATTTGACATGGAATAACCAAATAAGGGAATAAAAATGCAAATACCCAGCTTAAGTAGTAAATGCAGCTTACAGTGTGTAACTAGTTTTGAAGTGTTTAGCTGATAATAAATGTATGCTGTTACATTAGATAATTTTTGAAAACATCCTTCTAAATTCCACAGTAATAAAATTTTATAGTAAGTGAAGTTAATAGAATTATCATTCTATATCAATGTGAATAATTGTTTTTTTATCTCTAAGAGAACTGTTCTTGTCACCACTTTTGTTTCTTTTTCAGAAAATTTGAAGTTCAATAATTACTACAAAAGGATGGAAAGTTAATTTGGAAGAAAAGTTCTAATACTGGTAGGTAATACTCTTTCCAATTTGCATATTAATAAAATACTTTGCATTTACAGTGGAACATACTAGACCCTTTTTATATGTTACACATATCACACACAAATTATTATTTAAAACCTACAAATTTTTAATTAACTCGATAATGTGAGCTATAAATGCATACATTTTCAAACACTCTCAAATCCATAAGAACACTGTTTCATACTAAAATAACCATACTTTATATAAGGTCATTCTAGCACCTAATTATGTAATGCTATTTAAGTGTTCCACAAATATGAAATATGTTTAAAAAGTGTTGCTTCTATGTGTGCTGTATCCACCTCCACAATAACGTATTGACTGTCTTAGTTAACAACATAAACTAAAGTGTAGTTAATTTAAAGGCGAAAAAAGTGTTTTTAAATGTAACTCGAGCATTTACAATGTAGATATGAAGTTTTCTTGAAAGAAATTTCTAGACTCTTTTTATATGTTACACATATCACACACAAATAATACTATAATAACATGTTTTCTGTGTATGTAATTTTTTGCAACAATTTACAGAACGCATTTCTGGTAAATAATAGTTTTCAAACATAATCGGAACACCTCCAAAATAACGTATTGAGTGTCTTAGTTAACAATATAAACTAAAGTGTAGTTAATTTAAAGGAAAAAGTGTTTTTAAATGTAATTTGAGCATTTACAGTGTAGCTATGAAATTTTCTTTAAATTTCTATTTTCTTTTAACTACTGATGTTACAACAATTAAAACCCATTTTAATAGGATTAAAATATTAAATAAAACAAATTTGTTTCAACGAGGAAAGTTGTTTGGGCTATTTTTTGGTTGAATATAAGTTAACTGTGTTTAGTTAATGAACACTTTTTAATCATAAGCACTTACTTTTCCTTCTAATTTATTCTCTTTTATGTAAAAGTTCAGTGTTAATTATTCATTTAAAACTATAACACTGTTAAAATATTCAAGACTTAAATTTTTTTTAAATCCATTCTTTTATTTAAATATTTTTTTAAAAATTTAGGAAAAAAAGAAATTTCAGCTTTTATTTCACATTTCCTCTTCTATGGATACTATTTTATCTGCAGTGTTCTTCCATAAACTTTTTATCTTAAAATTAAATAAACAATCAAATCAAATTCAATTTAAATATCTTAAACTTACATTTATTTAGACTCTTAGAATATTATGATTTTTGAACAGACTTAAATCTAGTTTTTCTTTTTAAAACTTGGTATTTTGCTTTAAGTTTTGTGACAATGGGGTATGGAGATATATTCATAAAGAGAAGTAAAGCTATTTTTTTAAATAAATTACGATAAAACGGGTCAGAAGAGGGTCAAGGGGTCATTTTAGAATTTCAAAACATAGCTTATGATTTTCCTTGGAGATTTTTTACTTATGTATTATACAAAGTTTGGTGCACATAGAAAGAAAACTGTAGATTTGTATAAAAGAAAAACACACACAAATCTATATAAACACTTAGACTTTTATTGCATAAGATTTCCTTTATCTACTTTTTCATCCTATAACATTTTCGTTAACTTATTGCAGGAATTTCATTTATCAAAATTTCTGTAATAGTACTTAAAGTATAGTTTATATATCCTTCTTTTTACACTTTTGGAAATTAATTGAGGAAGTATTTTCTGAAGGAGGTGCTTAAACGATAAACAAATTCCAAGTCCCAATCTCGAGCTCTTCTGGTCTTATAAAGTCTATTTGACCATGACCATTACATTTTACTTGATCCATTTCCTTTTGAGACTGTTAACAGGCAGTCCACTGTATTTGATGCAAATGTATGAAATGATGTGTAATTGGGTATAGGGTTTGTCCATAGCTCTTAAACATTTTAGTTTCTTTTCTTTCCCCACAGGATTCTCATGCTGAATTTGATGTCTGGAGCTAGCTTTCATCAGAGTGTAATAGCCATTGATCTTAAGGCGAACGCAGTAGTCACCAGCAAATAAATATATATTTAAAATATATAGATCACTTGCCAAATTTTGAGTTAATTCCTTTATGGCTTTGTTCAGACGTAAAAAAGGTGATGTTATCAACGATAATCTATCGCCTGTTGAAATTTCGAGAAAGAACTGTTCGTGCTAGAAGGGCTTATAATAATATGTGTCGTCCTGAAACAGCATCTAAAGATATGAATTCGGTAATGAATCTCAAAAATGTCCAGTGGACTGATTGGATTTAATCCTCGTGTTATTTAAATATTTTTATGGTGATTTTTCTATTAAACTACCGAACATATTTTAGAATGTCTTTCCAGTTTGTTTTTTGTTATCTGCATTCTTAATTTTTCTCTTCAACAATCCTCTAACTGACTTCCACTTTGGTGAACGTTGAGTGAAATATAGAGGATCAGCATCAATTCATCTTAATTTAATTGTCTCTCATGATAATGGTATCGTTTTAAAATTGGCAAAATTCACCCTTCATGGAATTTCTCTTAAACAATCTTAAAAATTATATTTCTTGACTTTATGTGCTCAGCGTTCACTTAGTAGGAAATGTTAGTTCATTTAAGGTATTGGTATGTCTACAGCAGTGAAATCTTATCAGAATCTTTAGTTCAACATGTATTTAATGAAGCTATATAAGGAGAGATGTTTTGGAATTTTGTTTTTAGTGCCACAGTTTAACGAAAATTTTTTCTTTATGATTGAAAAATTATTTTGCCTTCAAGATTAGAACACTAGTATTATTCCAGTAACCTAGCTATGAAGGCTAGATATTTTTTAAAGTGTCAGATTTTTTTTCAGGACAAGTGCAGATACAACTTGTAAGGGTTTGATACAATCGTATAAGAGTCATGTCAGTCATTCTAATTTAGCGCTCGGAGATATTTTAGTCTTTAAAAGTTTCGCTCGTTCTAGCGATGTGAACAAATGTGGTCTGCCTAAGCAGCACGAAAATTTAAGATAGGTCCATTTTTTGTCATGTATGGCCAAATTTCGTTTATTAGAATCAGTTACTATTGTAATTATCATCGAAAGCATTTTCTTCTGCAAAGACAAGGCAGCCGAAACAAAAGTAGTTAAAATACTGTAAAAAAAAATCGGTTACTGAAGTTGTGTGATGACCGTTATGAAGCATTATTGAGCGTTTTTAATCCTGTTTCGGGCGCCAATTATAAATGAACAGACTACAGTATGAGCTGTGTTAGTAGGGTAAACGCATTTTTCCTGTAAGCCAACGAGGTAATGCCAAGTCTAGAATCAAAAGGATTTCGATGTGGCTACGATAAGGTTTATAGAGAAAAAAAAAAATACATGCGCGTGGACTAAAGCTGATTAGATGGGGCGGTTTGGAAAAATAACTAAGTCCACGCGCATGTGAGGACTGCGCATGTTGAGGGTTCGTGAACTAGTGAACAGAAAAGCCAACAATGCCAGTTCTCTATTCCACAAGGGGTGAAGGTTCGAGTCAACCCCTGGTCCCAACCCCCTAGTTATGTGTGTATTTTCTTTCAAATTTTGTTAGCCCAGGCGCATTAGTGCGCATCTTCGTGTCAGTGTGGGTGAGTTGTGGATAAGTGGCCCTACTTATGGAACAGCTTCTTAGATTATTTCTTTGTAATCTACTAAGCTCTGCCTAATTAGTGTGGTCTACTTAGTCCCAACAAGTACTTAGTCTAATCATGTAAGTAGTGATTAAGTAGCTGCAAGTGCTTATCAGACTTTGATTTCTATTTAGCTTGAGACTACTTTGTCTCATAGTATTAGTCTGTTCACTAAGCTACCTATTACTTATTGGATGAAATTATTCTAAGTCTTATAAGTAATAGTCAGCTTAATAAGCTAATACAATAGGACTAAGTAGCTTCATACTAACTATAAGTTCAAGTCCAACTTCCACCTACTAGAAGCTACTTACCTGCTTAGACTAAGTACTCTTTGGAAACCACCGCTAGAGGGCAACACTAAAGCCTCAACCTGTGAACAGACATTTTGTTTGTTTACAAGTTGGGACTTGGCAGAAATAGGGTTTCCTCCACTAGGCATAAGAATGTTTGTTCTGTGGGTGTCCCTGATCAGGAACACCCTTTATTTTGTTACCTACCATATTACCTGTCACCATTCTCACTTGCCTTATTCCTGAAATAAAAATTACATTTATTTTTGAACAAGTTATCTTTATTTCAAACTTAAAAACACAAAACGACGTTGAAAGTCTCTTATTCCTGCTCTAACTGGATGCCTGAAAATAAACTTAAGTATATCCATTAGTACTGAGTAAATAATTATTATTTAATTGGTCACTAAAACTAACCTAATAAAACAAGTCTATGAAAAGTTCACTAAAAGGAAAAAATATTATGAGTAATAAATATATCTGGAAGGTTAATGCAATAATTTTTTAGAAATTCATCATAAATGCAGACAATTTTGGCCGAATTGTATTTAAGTCTTAAATTGTTTTTAGTTATTGATTAAAAAAAATATTATATTCAGCTTTACTGTAAGTTTATTACTAAAATAAGTAACTTAACTCGGAATTATGTCATTAAATTAATTTTAATACAAATAAGATTTAAAGCTCAAGTTCGTTTAATTGAACAAATCTAGACATTACTTTTTACCTACACATTAACTGAATATAATTACAATTTCATGTGTGTAAATAAAAGTTTAAAATAGTCAATATTAGTTTTGTCAGCTAATTATTCAAAGTTTGTCATAATTGTTTTTTTTTGCAAACTATCAAAATACTACTTTTAATAATTTTTATACGGATTATAGCTTAGTTTCAATACATGTTGAGTTATATTTTAACTTAATTAAAACATTAACTTTAAACCAGGGGTTTCCAAGTACACGAGGGCCGCAAAGTTAATCTGACTCATTTTTATCCATGATATATTTTTCGGGGGGTAGTCTTTAATACGGAACTTTTCGGGCGAGAGAGGGACGAAGGATATTTATATAATGTAAAGATTCTATTGTATTTCCAAAAATTTCAGGGGATATATAAATTTTTTACTCCTATACATATTTTAATACTGAATATTAAAGAGCCTCCAGAAAATATTTGCGAATTTCCCCAATAGTAATGTTTTGCCTCCTTTTTGGACACTCCATTTTGTCCCTCCTCGTGATAAAGGTTGACCTAAGCCTTGATAACCCCTTGCTATGCTCAGGGGTAAAATTTCAGGGTATACAACCTCCCTCTCGAAACCTCACACTTTTAATTTTTCACCATAGAAAACGACCGACCAATGCTACTCCATAATATAATAAGTAAATAGGGAATAACATTAAATTTCATCTATTATGAGTATAAAATAGGTATCTCTTAAAGGGTTTATAAAGTATTATAATTTTATTTTTAAAGAAATTCGACTTGATTACAAGCAATCATGGACAAATTATGTATGCCTAAGATATTTTCAATTATAGATTAAAACATTTTTCCAATATTTAACTGAATTTACTATAAAGTTTAATAAGTTTAGTACTAAAATAAGTAATGCAACTCGGAAAATATTTGTCATTAAACTCGACTAAACTTAAAATTTGAACAGGCTTTTTAATACAAATATAAGATTTACAGCAAAAGTTCGCTTAATTGAACTAATCTAGACAATTCCTTTTTACCTACATATTTACTGAAAATAATTCCAATTTCATGTGTATAAATAAAAATTCATGATAGTCAGTATTAGGATTATTTTAACTAAAAAGTTACCACAGGTAATTATTCTAACAGGTAACAGGTAAGTTTGCAAAAAAGCTTCAAGTAATGGGGGAAATTTTTCAAAATAAGTCTTACTACTTTCAACAAATTTTATACGGATTACTGCTAAAGATAGAATATTAGGGGCGGCAGGGGTAAAAGTGTTTTAGCATATAAAGCAACTTTATTACTTTAAAAATTTAGTGTTTTTTAATACGTTGATTTTTTATGAGCCTCAATTAAAGTCAGCATGACAAAAACTTTAAATTTCATAAATGTTAAACCACCCTATATCCATTTTACCCCACCTTACTCAGTTTTTAAACTAACTAGTCATTACTATAAAACTGAGTTAAACGCTAAATAATATATTATTATACTCACTCTCAAAACTACTTCAACAGGAACTCGTCTTCCTGAAAGTAAAACATTTAACGAAAAAAAAAATAGTTTTATAAAAGGTCTTCATTCACATGAGGGATTCTTCCATCTATCAGCTCTATTGAAATCAGACTCCGCAAACCCGCAAACCTGTAATTATACACACACGATTCATAACTTTTACTGGTGATACACAATCGACCTATAATTTAAACACCACGGCTTAATAGATTCATACAGGCTTACAGTTTCAAGAATTATGCTGGGATGAGATTAGCAAAAAGTCTGAAAACTGCGCGAACGACATCGGAAAAACTAATAATTAGTTAGTTAACATTAATTTCAACAATAAATTCTTACACTCTATAATAGAAAGTTTTACAGCCGTATTCACAACCATAAGCGTTGGTGTTAACCAGCAGCTAAAGAAAGAAAAATTTACTTTTCTCTGACTCTGATTGGTGGAATCCTTCTTCGACCAAGGATTTGACACCGACACTGATGGCTATGAATATGGCTGTTAGTGTTTTAAGCTGTTATATGAAAATTTACCATATAAAAGAGCCTCTTAAGTCAAGAACATCAACTTGAATTTAGAAAAATTAAATTCCCATTAAAAAATTTCAGTTCATAAGCTGATTTTTTTAAAAAAAAGTAGTCTGAAATTTTCCGGATACATTTCAAGAAAGTCTGAAAATCCTCATCCCTGATTATGGGATACATCCCTAGTAGCACAGAGCATACCAAGTGTGCCAAGTTTACGTTAACTTCAACTGGAACTAAATTTGGCCGCACATGACAAAAATTGGAGGAATCTTGAGCATTAGTGTTGCTCGGTATTTGACAACTTTTCCCACTAGGAACGACCCATACCTTACCAATAACGTACCATACTTATTGCATTTAGTGTTTTGCCAGAAGTTAGCTAAAATGTCATCTTTAATGATTTTCTTAATTTCTCGGCTAGCCTGTATAGAATCCAGACAGCCGTGATTTGACACATACTTTAGAGATAGTGGTACAGCCTTAGAAAGAGTCCTCCAGTCGCCATTTTTAACCACAGCTTAAAATGATGACAACACTTTTATCATGTTGCTGTGGTTACACATGGCGACTGGAGGACTCTTTCTAAAGCTGCTCCGAGATAGTTTGTATTTGATAGATCGATAGTTATGTAAATTCGATACTACCGATTTGCGACAATTTTAGATTTTCGAGAGCACCGATTGTTTTTCAAAAATATCTAATCTTGACTAACATAAATCATTAGACACATATTTAATAGCTTACATGGTTTTCTTTAATAAATATCATTTAACACATTTAGTTGGATCAACATTAAATCTCAACATAGCATTTGATTTATATTTGATCTTACATGGTATTTAATAATAAATCACATTTTTTAAACTTAGAAGTTAAGGGGGGGGGGGGGGGAAGTTTTAGTCGTCAATTTTATCTTTCATTCTTAGTGGACTTACTAACTTGTGCTGTGAACTCGCGAGGGCATTGCTCACCAGTAAAATACTTCAGCAACTATACGATAATATTGATAAACTTTAAAATTTTGGCACTTTTAATTAGTTAGCGATTCTAACACCCCAGAAGTTTGATCAATTAAGCACTAATATGCAAAATTTTTTACTGAAGTATATAGTTTAAAAATAATGCCTCTCAAACCCTTAAACTGGCTTCTTTAACACTTGATCGCTCAAAATTTTAACTTAAAGGAATTGCTCAATTTTAGAAAAAAACAGTGATTGCAATCACTGTTTTTTACAGATAAAGCATTTTAAGTACATGTACTTAAAATGCTTTATCTGTAAGTTTAAACCTAATTGATTTTCTACTTTAAACTAGTGGTCAAGTTGCAACATTATGTTATGCAATTTCAACTATTCAGAGTACCCTTATGATCTTAAAACTTTTAGGATTAAAAAAAACTCAAATTGGTAGATTTCATTGATGCGAAATACGTAAAATACTTTTAAGAACTAAAGTCTTCCGATTTATTGACATAAGTTTGGTTTTAACGGACCAGTGAGATCTTTTCACGGTAACAAAAAATCATGACAAAAAACTAACCTGTATGACCTGTATATGTCCAAACACGAAAACATTAGCATCTATCCACAGAAACATTCAATGAGCATGCAAAAAAGAAGTACGATCATAAACCACATGATATTATCACACCAACTATATCCCAAGTCATTCAAATCCGTTAACTGTCTCATCAAATATTGCTTAGCCGATTTTAGACAAAATATTTTTCGAATGTAGCCAGTTTTTTAAAGGTTTTAATTAGTATAAATATATTTTATGCAATTTTTGGTGATATTTCTAATATTAGACGTCCGAAACAGCTTGGTGATATTTAGCAGGACAGATAACGGAGTTGAACACAAAATATTTCGTTCTTTTAAAAGCTGGTGAAATCAATATTACTAAACGCACACTTGCAGTTCAGAATAATATGTTTTTGAGTTAGGATTATTGTTGCTTAAAGTTCAATTCTGAAAAGTATTACTAAGCTATTCACGAACGTTTATTTGATAACATGGGATTGTATTTCCGACGAATTTAAAAATTCTGCGTCAAATGTTTATTATATAATTACGTTGATAGCTTTACTCATAAAATAGGCCTCCACTTCGCACATGATTCAAAACTTTGTCACCAATGTAACACTTTAAATCCTAAGCCGCCCGAGATTACTATTGAATCCTATAGAAAATTTAGGGCGTTTAGGACTAAAAGGGGTTAAGGTGACGAAAACTAGTGTTAAAACTAGCTGAAGCCTATCATTCGGTTAAAACTTAAATTTTATAAAACATTTGACAAAAGGAACACTACAGAGGTAAATTTGAACTAAAAATTAAACTAAACTAATGCTTTTCAAGTATGGGAAAGAGTTAACTTACTACAGGGAATCGACAGCAACCAACTTGCTGTACCACGGCAACTTTCCAAATGAGCTGACACGTGTTTGTTTTTGTTTGCGTCGACGCCCCCTCACGTGATCGCTCTACAGCGCATGCTCCTGCGCAAGCTGCGCAGAAAGATTTTGCCACCAAAAACGGCAAAACTCCTTGGCCCGATGTACCTGGTCCAACCTTAAAAGGACTGGATGCTCCCGTTTAGGAGGGAGAAAGAAGTCCCCCGGCTTTCGCTTGAGGGGCCCCATGCGCTCGCATTCAGCCCTAGAAGGACCAGGTACATCATCACACAACCTCCTTTAATTTCGATTAATTTTATTTTATTTTAGGCCATACTTTATGAACCCAGGTTCGAACTCGGAATCTTCCTAACTGCAGAGCCAAGGCCTTAACCACTGAGCCACAACCGGCTCGACTGCTCGTCGGCAAATTAAGTAGTGGATACTAAATTGAATGAAAATTTAAAAAATATATATATTTCAAGACTTTTCAATAAGACAGCATCAATAGTTTATTTTCTTAAATATATTGTCTTTTTAATACTTCAATTAAAAGGGTTGTTTATTTAGACTTTTATAGCACATTAAATAAGATTTTTTTCAATTGAAGTAATGTTTTAACTTTAAAGGCAACTGACGTAAAGAATAGACTATTGGTGCTGTCTTTTTGAATAGCCTTGTATAAATCGGTAAAAATATCTTAGGCTTCTTTTCCGGTTTATTAAACTGTATAAAGCGCTTAAAGATTAGTTGTAAATTAATAAAATTATGTTTCGTTTGATGGTTATATTACTTTGATTAATTTTTTTTAACAATTGTAATACTTTTTAGAATTAATTTCTTTTAAAATTTTCTTAAAATACTTTTGAAAGCTTAAAATTTTATTACATTTTGAGGAAATCAATTTATTTCGTAAAAATTTCCTAATTTATTTATTTGAAAATAACAAGATATAAAATATTTTTACATTACAACTACCACTTAACTAATCCGTCTAATTCTGGATGTTATTAAGGTCAAACTTCTCACGAAATTTCAGCTATTTTAGTTTAATTTCAGCACTGTATTGGTGTTTTTTTTTTTAAAAAAAAACTGGAGTTATTATTCCTCGACCCTCGTCTAAATATATAATTTCAGAAATAAGGAAGGGTTTGAATTTGTGGTAATAAATATTACTTAATTTACTTTAATACTAAAAGTACATTTTTCTATACCTACCTGCAAAATATTAGAGCTCAAAAGTCTTCTAAGCACAACTCAGAGGTGCCGTTTTCGAGTCGCCATCTACCGGTAGAGATAGCAAACTCAACTCGACCCAACCTTCAACGGCAAAAACTTCAAGAGTGCAACTAGTGAAAAAAAAAAACATTCCTTATTCAGACGAAGGAGCAGATTTCTTTGAGAAGTTGAAGTTCAGCAGAAAATTGCACAAGGGATTTCTTTCTGATATTTAAAAAGAAAAAACTACCGAAATATTTTTTCACTTGATGCGTAGTATAATTTATAGAAACTTTCCCTTTCGTGACCCACTTCTTAAACCATAAATGAACGGTAGTTTTTACGAAAGGACGTTGTAACGTATAATCATAATCACTATGTTAACAAAAATTAGGTACTTTTATTACCGGTAATTGTGTATGTATGGGTCGTTGTAAAGAGGTTTTAACTTCAGATATATCACCATTTACTCTATATTCTAAATTAAACTGCACCAGTGGCGGATCCAGGATTTGTTTTTTTTTTTTTGGGGGGGGGCTAAGAATTTTCACAATCCAATTACATATTCTTGATTATCTTAATATGGAAAAGGTAGTGAATTATTCTGCTCCAATCACTAAAAGGGGGTCTGGGGGTCCTCCCCAACTCTTTTTTTTAGGAGTCAAAAAACCCACTTTTCATTTTGGTTTGGTACGCTTCATCCGATTTCGGATATAGATTTTATGGTAGAATTTGTGCGTTTTGACGAACTTAATATAAAATAGAGTTGTAATTTACAAGCACCAAGGGGGTCTGGGGACAAAAATTTCAAAATTTGACCTTAAAATAACAAGGTTTTTAATCATTGTGGTGCATAAAATTCCATATTATATAGCGTAGAACTTTTCATTTTTTTTTTGGAGGGGGGGCTTTAGCCCGAACCCCCCCCCCCTTGTGGATCCGCTACTGAACAGCACGACTGTCCTAGAATACGAAAACTTTAACCATATATTGTCTTGGAAGCTTTAATCTTATTACGTATAGAAAGTGTAAGACATCATGAAAAAATTATAAAGTCATGGGTATGCAATTTCTATCCCCCCCTCCTTTTTAATCAAGTTTTTAAAGATTGTAACCAATTATTTAATTTGATTAATGTACACTCATTTTACTACCCCTTTTAAAGAACCTATTATTGCATAAATAAGGTATATTATAAGAGTGTTTTCTTAATGTTAAATAAATAATTTTATTTGATTTTTTTTAAAGGAGGCTATTTTTAAGGTAGCTATATTTTCAACAATCAATCTTGGTCGATTTGTTTAAAAATCAACAATGGCATAATTATCACAACAATGAGTTTAATAAATGGGTTCATTCAAATTGCAACAAAGAATTTGGTCAGTACCACTTCGACTTTCAAAGGCGAAACATCTCAGAATACCATCTCTTCAAAATCCAGCTAAAATTTTGTGCATAGGGTTTGGAATCCCGAATTTAAGGAAACAAGATAAAAAGTAAGTAGAAAATTTATATTGCTAGATAAATTTCTTAATGCAATGATCAGATACAATCGTAAACTGAATCATTTTTTTTAAATAGAACAGTTTCAAAACAATCATATATTAAATTTACCTCAACTACGTACAGTTCCGTGAATTATCATTTGAGTGGAGTTTGAAAAATTATCTAAATTAATCTTAAGTGTTTTCTACGTAATTTATACCTAATTTGGTTCAATTCCGTTAGAGTCCCCGCTAAATATTGCCCGGTTCTTTTAGAGAACAAAAAGTAGAAATATTCATAAATAATTTCAAACTCCTGAATTAAAATGTTTAATTAGATCAATAACTATTCAGTTTATTAATAAAAGTCAGAAAAATTTGTTGATATTTGCATATTTTTAGTGATATGGATATTGGCGATATTTAGCGGGGACTCTAACGGAATTGTACCCATAATTTAAATAAATAAAACCAATAATGTACAATTTAAAAAAAAATAAGACATTGATTTGATATTTTTCTGGGACAGTGGTTCCCAACTTAAAGAAGTCCGCGGACCACTATGCTTAAAATTAGAACCTTCACGGACCACCCTGTACTATAGCTTAAAATCATTGACCCTCACAAAATTGCAGAAGGTGAAAGTTTATATTCCCTAACTGAGAGCGTAAAAATTTATATGATGCTCTGAATTATAATTATATTTTTAAGAAAATTTTAATTACATCTTATAGTATACTTAAACCTTCGGGCCGAATTTTTTAACCGAGCACTCAATTTCACTCTATATATTTATAGTACTGAAAAGTATTGTTAATAATTAAGTGGTGACTATTATCCCCACAAATTACTCAGCCAACGAAAGTCATCTGCACGGATAATTCTTTTTTTCTCGTTCAATTCGCTTAAATTTTTCTAAGACTCTCACGGACCACCGGTTGGGAACCACTGCTCTATGGGTATCAAAATCTATAAATTTACTAATAATGATTTAGAGCTTATGAAGGAACGATGAAGATTTATTTAACACCGATTGCTTAAAAATGTCTTTCTATTAATTTTATTTGAACACAAAAAGGATATTTCATAAAAATAATTTAATCTTAAATACGTGATATCAACAGTACATATTTTTTACTAAACATACACCAAAAAAAACCTGCGTTTAATACCTTCAGATTTTAAGATATAGGGTTCACTTGAGTATGAGCTAGCATATGTGTATGAATCCTATGTTTTAAACCTTAACTGGCCTTTTAAATTATTTCCCAATGTAACTTTTTATGAATGATAAAGCTCTTTAAAAGTACCTTAACCCACTAACCACCTAACCGGGACATATGTCTTGCACCCCAGGGCCAAGAGAACGAAGATGGGCATCGTAGACCTTGGCCCTAAAGGGCTGTTGCGCCAATGAGTTTAGTTTAAAACCACGAAACATATGCTTAAGTTTTTTTTTAAAAAAATCCATGAGGGAATCTGCATAAATGTAGTATGTAAACAAATACTCTATAACACGACAACAACGTTTCTTGAACCCAATACGCCTGAAAAGCACTACAAATACATGGGTTTAACAAAATAATCTGTGAAAATAAGCGGAAGGAGAAATCGGTAAACACAAAGCCTGTTGGGTTGATAGGAGGAGTTTTGGTACGCAAATTGTGATTGAAAAGCACTATATTTACATGGGTTTAACAAAATAATCAAATTTTTAAATTGACGTTCTTATTTCACTCAAAATTCAGACACCGCGATGGGAACTACTTTCTTTGTTAGTGCCGTCATAGGGTCAACTTAAGTTGATCTCTAGTATAGCAGTTTTTTTTTATGTGCATAAATAAAGGCATTAATAGAGATATCTAAAATAGACTCCAAGGTTTCTTGACGAAGGGGAAATAAGCTGAGAGCAAACGGAGGAAGCAGTTCCCAGCACAATGTCCGGATTTTGAGTGAAATTAGGCATTTTACTCTAGAACGATTAGATTTGTTAAATCCATGCATGTATTGCGTTTTTGGGTCAAAGTTTTCGTAAAATATTTTCGATTTTTCGCTGTAGTGTTATCATTTAGAATTGAACTATCTAGACCAATGGTTCCCAACCGGTGGTCTGCAGACCATTGGTGAACCGTGTGAGAGGCTTGGAAATGGCCTGTGGAGGCTTCTAAGCAATTTTCGGAATACTTTTCCGTTGTGTTATTATAATTCCATTCTGAAGAGAATGGATGAGAGGGATTTGTTCTGACGAAAACATGCGATGTGTTGAATTAGAGGGTAATTTATCTAAACTTTATAAAATTACTTTAGTACTGGTGACTTATATGAAATTTAGCAATGTGTCCGTATCAAAAGTATACATACGTGGACCATTTTCACCATACGCTTACATTTCAGAATTGAAAAATGTTTTTTTAGACTACATAATTTCTTAATGAAATAAACGTAGGTGTTTTTAAAAATGTGGAAAGTTTTTGGGAAAGAAATCCGTCATACACTTTTTCCTAAAATTAAGGATAAAATGATACTGTTTTACAAAATAACATGTCACATGTCCCTGGTACCTATCACAAAAAACTAAAAAAAATTACTAATAATTAGAGGCAGTTTTAAAGAACACACATTTGTTTTGCCTTCGTTTATCAATTTTAAAAACAAGCAAACGATAAATCATTCAAAATAAACCTAAATAGCAAAAATATAATAAAGCAATTAAATATCACTTTCCAAATCAGCGGCTCAGAATCTGTTACCATAGAAATAGTATGAATCGTAACGGGAGTTGACATTTTAATAAAATAACAGAATAAATTACACTTGCGTTGTTGGAAACTGAAATAAAGCTCCACACATCTTATTTATCTCAGTAGATAACTATATTTTTGGGCTTAAAATTTCAAAAAAAAGGTAATTTAATATCAAAAATAATCGTAACGGGAGTTGACACATAAACACGTTACCTTGATGACGGATTATTTCGTTAAAAACACGGTAGTTTTCGCTCCGAAGAATAGAAAAAAAAAAACGGTGAAAGGTTATTCTAAAGTAAATAAACAATCGTTTGAAATGAGTTTTGCCATTTTTAAAGCATAATTATTATTATATTTTTTAAAATTAATTCGAACGTAACGGGATTTCACATAAAGTGAGGAACAAAATATTTTATTGATTTGTAAAAATATAAATTCAAGAAATAAATGTTTACAATTATCACAACCTTCAAAAAGTTCATAGTTTTGATATTTTTCGTTTTTTTTTCTTTCAAAAAGTAAAATTAAACAACAAAATTACCGACTTTGAATTTCATGAAACTCGTAAGGGACAAGCGTTGTTGGCTCATCATCATCATTGGCGCGACAGCCCGGTGTGGGCCCTGGCCTTCTCGAGGACTCTCCTCCATCCTGATCTGTTAACGGCCACAGTTCGCCAGTTCCTACATTTTAGGACAAGGAAGTCCTTGTCTATGGAATCAGACCATCTGATTTTGGGTCTTCCCCTAGCTCTATTTCCAAATGGCTTAGATATAAAAATTCTTTTGGTGGTACATTGGTCTGGCAACCGGACTAGGTGGCCAGCCCATTTCATTCTTTGTATTTGATGTACTTCTCTATGTCAGGGTCTTTATATAGCCGGTAGAGCTCATGATTGTATCTTGTTCTCCAAAGTCCATTAATCTGGACACCCCCAAAAATACTTCGAAGTATTTTTCTTTCGAATGCACCTAATGCATATTCGTCTTTTGAGGTCATAGTCCAAGACTCAGAGGCATATGTAAGTACAGATCTTACGAGCACTTTATAGAGTAATATCTTGGTACTAAACCTAAGGATATTGGACCTAAGAAATCTGCGCAGGCCATAGAAACAGCGGTTGGCAGCAATAATTCTTCTTTGAACCTCTGGTCCTACATCATTTTTGGTGTTAACCTCTGACCCCAAGTAAATAAAACTGTTGACTTTCTCGAATTTAAATAGTCCAATTTCAAGGTAGGGAAGAGTAAAACTCCCCTTAGTACATGCCATAAATTTTGTTTTCTTTTCATTGATTGTTAAATTTGCTCTCTTTGCCTCTCTCTCTAAATCTAAAAAGGACTGTTTTAGCATAGCTGGTGTTCTTGAAATGATGTCGATGTCATCCGCAAAAGCGAGAATTTGGGTAGACTAGTTGAAGATGTTCCCTCTTGTATTAATATTCGAGTTTTTTACTACCTTGTCAAGTGCTATATTAAAGAGTTGGCAGGAAAGCGAATCCCCTTGCTTTACACCATTTTTTATTTCAATGGGTTCTGAAAAATTATTTTGAACTCGAACTTTTAATCTAGTATCTTTCAATGTAACCTGTATTAATCGTATGAGTTTTTCAGGTATATTGAGATCCCTGATGGCTGTGAATAGAAAATCTCTGTTAATACTGTCGTATGCAGTTTTAAAGTCGATGAATAGATGATAAGTGTCAATTCCGTATTCTCTGCATTTTTCAAGTATTTGTCTCAGGTTAAATATTTGTTCTTGTGTGGATCTTCCTCTTCTAAAGCCGCATTGATAATCTCCAATGTTACTTTCAACATAAGGAGTTAGCCTATTGAACAAGATATTTGCAAATATTTTATAGGTTGTACATAATAGGCTTATGCCCCGATAGTTGGAACAATCTAGTGTGTCGCCTTTCTTGTGAATGGGTTCCACTCTGTCGGAAGTATCTCACGGTCCCAGACTGACAACAGTAAGTTATGAAGCCTGTTGATCAAAGATGGTCCGGAGTATTTTAATAGTTCAGATGGAATAGAGTCTGGACCGGCGGCTTTATTAATTTTTAGTTTTTTTAATGCTTCCTCAACTTCGTCCCTTGAGGGAGGTGCAACTACCTCTTGGTTAACCGTAGTTGAGTCTGGAGGTTCATAAGTAGAGTTCTCAGTATTTAGCAATTCACAAAAATGCTCATTCCATCTTTGGAGTATGTCACCTCTGTCACTTAAGATTTTACCATTCTTGTCTTTGCATAGAGTGCTTCTAGGCTTAAATTCTCCACGTCCACAATTGATCTGCCGATAGAAAGCTCTGCTTTCGTTTGATCTTCTAAGGTGTTCAACACCCTCCAAGATATTTATCTGAAGCAGTCTCTTCTTTGCCCTGTGCTGCACTCTCTTTTCCTCCCTTCGTGCTGCTTTGTATTCTTCAACGCTGCTTCTTGTATGTCTTCTCTGGCGTTGTTGGCTATAGTTTCGTATTTTTACGGATCTTTATAAACATAATTTTACTTTGCTTTTTTTAACTAATTAAAAGCTAGAAATATTTAATTTAAACTCTTTAGTTGAATCAAAGCTCAAACAGAAATTTTAGTATAGATTAATTGTTTAAGTTTTATGCTTTACTTTGGGGACAGCAAATTAATGTAAGCAAATTTTGAAATGACCCACATTATTCTTATGAAGGTTCGGGAACCCATGCGACATTCACTCAACACTTAACTTATCAATATAGGCACGATGAATTGCCATGTTTTCCTAGGTTTGCAATTTTCAGGGAACCCTTAGTAGCTATCTTTTTGAAGTAAAATTGGTTTCTTCATTAAAAGCTCAGAAGTATTATTTATTACCTTTTTTTTGGTGAAATCGTTTTATTCGCGGTTCTCATATTGTCCTGTTCCTTGTCAAAGCTCTTCCTTACGTCCCGTAACGTCAATGTCAAGAAACGTTGCAATCTTAAACATATTGAAGTAGTAATTGAAAAATATTAAATGAATGGGTGATATACTGGAATACAGTCGCATTATGCTTCTACATATACTAGTTTTATATTTCCATTCAGAATAGAATGGATTGGGTGAGGTTATACATATATGATCAGAATGCTGTAATTGTTTACCCAGATAACATCTAAATTTTTATAAATATACTTAAGTACTGGTGACTTATATGAAATTCAGGAACGTGCCCTCAAAAGTGCATTTTTCTTACGGCCATTTCACCGGTAACTCGATCGGTGGTTAACCGGCAATCATACTAGTGACTGGCAGTTTAAAAACGAAAACTGGTTTTCTGCCCAGAAGTTTGCCTCCCGTTTAACCGCCGGTTAAGTTTCCGGTGAAGGGTTTGGTATAACTCTCTTTATGAGAACTATGGAACTCAGAGACTGATTTCTACTGTTTTACAGCTGTATAGTTGCTGTTAGGATAAGTTTATTTAAAATTACTTTTAAGGTACAGTCGACTCCGCTTTAACGCAAAAGAAATAGTTTTATGTCAACATTATATCGCTTAATGTTATCAAATTTTAGTTAAAACGTAACGGTCCTATTTGAAATCTCTCGAGGACGAAGCAGCTGCCATCAGCGAGCAAATGTCCGAATAAACCCCAACTCAACTCAACTCTAGTTAAATCCCCTAAGGGGACATCCATAAATTACTTGAGGTCAAAAAGGGGGGGAGGGGTTTGGAAAAATCTCACCAAGGGGGGAGGGGGTCGATTAAAATCTCTCGTCAGGTTTTTAAGTTAAAAATAATACGATTTTCTTTGTTTTTTTAAGTATGAGAAAGGAAAATAATTTTTAAAAAGTTGTAGGTAAATCTCACGTGGGGGGATGGGCGGTCCAGCAAAATCTCACCAAGGGGGAGGGGGGGGCCGAGATTTTGGAAAAAACACCTCACGTAATTTATGGATGTCCCCTAATAAGCTCCTTTAATTCCTGTTTGAAGGCCAATTGTAATACATAAACGTACAATATGAGTCATTGATTTAGTAGTGTTATATTTTCCACTCTCATATTTTTCTTTAAAAACCTATAAGTTGCAAAATCCATACTAGGTAATCGTTTTAAACCTTCAATTAGGAATAATGATTGTGATTTTAAAGCAAACACTCTACTCAATTTGAAACTTCCTAGTATCAAATCGCTTATTATTATCAATCGGATATTGTTATCATTCTACTCTTGGACTAAAGTGATCACATTAAGCGGAGTCGACTGTATATCAGAAACAAAAAATTGCCACATTTTCCTGGGTTTGCAATTTTCAGGCAGGGGGGGGGGAATCGTTTTATTTGCGGTTCTTATAATGCCATGTTCCTTGTCAAAGCTCTTCCCTGCATCCCGTAACGTCATTGTCAAGAAACGTTGCATAAACATATTGAAGTAGTAATTGAAAAATATTTAGAGATGCCACGATTCTTTCGATACGATCCCGGAATCGATTCCTGCAATTCTAACTGGGATCGATTCCAGAATCGATTCCGCCACAAAATTTACATCCCTAAAAATATTGAATAAATGAGTGAACGATAACAGTTGCGTAAGGGCGAGCGCGCACTGGCGACTTTTGTCACGGTGACAAAGAAAAAAACAACGTTGCTAAGGCTGTTGTTAGGGGCGGGACATATAAGCATCCAATAGAAGCATTCGCACATGACATCACTGGATAAAAACAACGTTGCTAAGGCCGTTGTTAGGTAAAGTCATGTGATTGAAAATGCTCTATTGTTTTCTAGTGATATTTTTGATACTAGTAATCCTGGTCGCCGTGACTTTAGTAGCTAGTGCGCGCCCGGCCTAATGCTACTAATGTAGGTTTTAAATTCCATTCAGAATAGAATGGATTGGAAGGAGTTCTTGTGATGATCATAATGCTATAACTAAACTTCCCAAGGGTTTATTATATAAATTTTATAAATTTACTCAAATACTGGTGACTTATATGCAATTCAGGAACGTGTCCTCAAAAGTAAATTTTTCTTACGGCCATTTATTTCACCGGTAACTTGATCGGTGGTTAACCGGCAATCATAGTACAATTGCACTTTAAAAAGGAAAACTAGTTTCCACCAATAAGGTATTTGCCTTCCGTTTAACCGCCAGTTAAGTTACCGGTGAACCGGCCGTTAATGAGGTATGAAGGGTTTGGATTTGGAGTTAAATGAAATTGAGTTATCACTTTAATGATCGTGATTGGTACGATAAATTGTGAATAGAAATTGTCAAGTTTAGAAGTATTTATTACCTTTTTTTTATGAAATCAACATTTTCACCCACGAGTAGAGAAAGCTTGGAATATTTTTTTAGCACAAAAAATTCAGCTTGCCATCTTTAGTGCTTATTCCCATTTTTTAAGCGGTCTGAAGACTGCGAACTGACTTTTTTTAAGTGCTACTGAAGAGGAATTTTAAATTGAAAAAAAAATAAAGGAAAATCCTACATATACGTGGAGGCTAAATTTATCAAGAACTTTCGGTAAAATTGTAGAAGTGTCAGAAAGTCCTTATAGTAGGTTATACAAGCAAGTGTTTTAATAGACATTGATTTAATTGTCCGTTTGTAAAGTTTAATCTCATAAATCTAATTCATATAGTTATTTAAATATCTGCAAGTAAAACAGTTCCACCACGTCCCATATTTGTGTAACAAAAAAAAAATTGGATTTTCAGCTTTTTTTCTTCTTAATTTTGTATTTTAAGCGTGATTTGTCCAATAAACATGTATTACATGCCTTTACGAAAAAAAATATTTTTTTTTGCTTCATAATACCACTTTTTATAGAAAAATTAAATTTTCTATAGTTGCAATTTGTTCCAGGTGTAGGGACTAGTTTTACATAATTAAGAATTTTAAAAAAAGTTTAAATTTTTGACCCTATTTAAATTTTTATCAGTAAAATATTACATTTTTCAGCATCTCATTTAAAAAATACACGCCTTCTTTGTTAGCAGTAGATCTTCTAAAAGCCTACGATTTATTTGATCTTGTCTGACCAGAAAGCGATAAAAAGAACATTTAAAAATTGTCGTATAAACATGTATTACAGATTTATATAATAATATTAAAATTTTAAATATTGACCTTTTTAAAATTTTAAATATTGACCTTTTTAAAAATTTAAAAGTGACCTTTCTTAACGATTTCCTACTCTCCGTAATTTAGTAATGGAATTACTTAACCAACCCCTTAGAAAGATTTCCTCTATCTTGTGAAAAGAGTGGCAAACTTAGTCACCACTAAACAAGTCAGAAAATTTAAGTATAGTATAAATTCAACTGAAGCTTTTTTGTTAAAAAACCATACAATATCAAGTGCCTCTTTTATAGTAAAAAATCTAGTATAATACGTTTCCTGTTTGTGAGATCACGGATTGACGTAAGAAGTCGCTACACTTTTTATCTACCTAATTAGCGAGTCCCGTGACGTCACTGCCAGGAAATGTAATCTAACTTAAGCTCTCTATCTTTTATTTGTTTCCAAAAATTGCACTACAACTCTCGAATGTGAGTAGTAAAACCTGGTTGCCATTCTGAGAAGAGCTTGTTCTAAAATATTGTTCACTTGTTTCCAACTGATTTTTTTTTACAGTAGTCGGATCCTCTTTAAAACAGCATCCAGGTTGTAAAGAAGATCTCACATCGGTAAAAGAAATCTTCCGGAGACTCTTTCGTTATAAGCGCTTGAATAAAAAAAATACTCTAAGCAACATTTTTTTGGGGTGTAACGTGGTAGGCCTCCTCGTGGTGCGCCCTGGGTAACGCTAAATCTACCACAACAACAATTCATACTTGAATATAACCGAAGTTTAGATATTTTATTCTCAATAAAAAAATGATTCCCTATTTAATTAAGAAGATATAGAGAAATAAATGAGTGTAACAAAAACATAAGAAATAAAATATCTTTGTGATACCATAGAATATTTTCAATCACATGACTCGGACCTAACAACGGCCTTAGCAACAGAAGGTTAAAATTTTTTGCCCTACAGAAGGTTAACAGTTACAAAAAATGACTGGCCGTGGAATTCTTCTATTGGAGCATTTACAATCACGTAAAAACCGCTTAGCAACAGTTAAAAGCCCTACAAAAGGTTAACAGTTAAAAGAAAATAGCTGGTCGTGACGTCACCTGAAAACACTCTATAACAGTGGTTCCCAAACTATTATGCTCGTGGAACTCCCGAATTTTTCGCCAATGCCCGCGGAACCCTGAATATTTTTTAATCAACGACTTTTCCAAATTTAAATTTTTGCGAAATTTTTGTAACGTCAGTCGCGAAATTTGTGTAACGTCAGTCGCGAAATTTGTGTAACGTCAGTCGCGAAATTTGTGTAACGTCAGTCACGAAATTTTTGTAACGTCAGTCACGCAACTTTTGTAACATCAGTCACAAGGTTTCCATAATTTCTACAATTTCAATTTTCATTTTCTTATGAAACAAAGCCTTTTCATAAAGTTTAAAATATCCTCTTTACTAGAAAAAATAATTTTAGGCTGTAAGTATTAAGTTGCTGTCCTATTTATAGGACAGTTGAATTAAATGTGAATAAAATAGAAAAATCGATTGATATCCTTATAAAAGTTATTGAAAGTTATTATAAAGAGACTAAATTTAATAAATATCAGAGAAAACATAGAATTTTTTTTTAAAAAGTGATTAAATAACAGCTTTAAATTCGCCCCTAAATATGTCATAATTTTAACTCAATAAACAAGAATAAAAATCTGATTTTTTCTTAAGCAAATATATTAAATTTTTGTGTCTATTTAGTCCAAAACATTAAAAGTATCCATGAAAAAGTGAAATGGACAGGAATTGGACACGTGTTTTCTAACTGTCCTATAAATAGGACAACTGTCCAATACCTACCGTTTCTTTTCAAATCAGTCTTAGATGGCATTTCGCGAGGGAAACACTCTTTTTCGTGGAAAACACTCTTCGCGTGGGAAAATCTAGCTTTGGGTCTGATAATTACTTTATTTTCTTTGTAGGATACTTGGACCCTCCCGAAATAAATTTCTAATCACGCCACTGCTGAGATCCAAGATGTTAAAAAACATAGATACCCGTGTGCATATTTTAAATTAAAAAGTTTCTTTTTAATTTGAACCTCGAGTATGTAGTTGGCCCTCCAATTGCTGTTTAATAGTTATTGCGGCCCTCGGGCTGAGAAGTTTGGAGACCCCTGAAATACACGAACAATTTCAGTGAAAAGATAAATTGAGGTCGGTTCAGATTGTTGCAATCCTTTGTGGCAATGAACCGTCTTATTGACTAGTGGTTGCTAAGGAGGTTGTTTATCTGTTTGGCAGCATTTTTCGCCGATCGATTGGCTTTTTGTTGACGATAAATTTCCAAAACAATAAAAATTGTCACACAAAAATAATAACTTGAGGACACGAACTCTCTGTTGAGTACAGAAGAGTTGATTTCAGAAATAGCTCGGCCTAAATGAAACGTTTATTAAATTTTTTTTGAGGGTCAGCGTTTGGAGGGGTCAATAGAAAGTGAAACATCAAATTGTGGTTACTTTACGCAGTATACATACAGAGTGAATAGGAAAGTCAATGTCGGGTCCACTCACTTGTATCTATTTTTCGTGACTTTTGTTGTGAAGAATGGCAACGAAGTAGTATTTCATTTCATTTATTTCGAAGTAGTATTACAATTTTCAAATTCTAGGGGGGCAACTGCCCCCCCTTAATTACGCCACTGTTGGTCAGAGGGGGTTAATATTAAAGTAAATGTCAGTTCCTCTTTGTATGTAGTATTTTTAACCGTCATTAAATTTGCTGTGAATGTATCATCTCGTATTGAATGTTTCGTCATCCTAGTATATATCTGTTCAGTACAGCAGCCCCTTTACAACCCCCTCATACAGTACAACCCCTTTAGTACCGGGTTGTCAGGTTAAGGGGACTCAGTACCAAAATTTGGTCAAAATTTCGAATTTGAGATTTTGCCATAAAAACGAAGAAACTACCCTTAGAATTATTCTTACTAAGTTTCATAATGATATGAGGGTTTTAAGTTTAAAAAATTTGAGGTTTTCTGACCCGAATATAGGCTTACTGAAGCATAATTTTCAACCTTTAAATGGGTTTTTCTCAAAACAAGGTTTTTATGGTTTAAAACCCTAAGGCTTTTTTTCTAATTGTCCAAATCACTCAAAACTGGGTAGTCATTATCAGTAATGTATGTTAAACACCTCTGCGTATGGATTTTAAAATATATTTATTAGAAAATTTTTTACAAAGCAAGAAAGTAGAAATTTACCATATTTTTTGGAAAAAAATGTCAAATTTCAGATTTTCTTTTATTTTTCCGAAACCCTTGCAGATATTTAAATTTCCATACGCAGAGGCAACAATATAAGTTTGATTTATGTTGAGAAAAAATATCAAGTGAAAAGAGTGTATATTAAGGGAGGAGTAGCATTTTGAAGTTAGGCTAATTTTGACCACTTTTTTGAAGTTTTTTTAAATTTTTGAAATAAATAAATTTTGGAATTTGCTTTTTGTGCTAAATATGAATTAGTATGAAGTTAATACATAATTTAACACCTAAAAAGATAATAAAATCCTGTTAATAAATAAAAATATTTTTTTGTTACTGAGTCCCCTTAAGGAAACAGTCCCTTTAACCTGACTATAATATCGAACGAAAACGGCTGCAGCCATTAAGTTAGTCCAGACCTTAATGCAAACAACATTAGCGCTCCTATACTATACCAGACTGCAACTTAAGTTGACCCTACCACGTCACTAATAAACAAAGTAGTTCCAATCGCGGTGTCTGAATTTTGAGTGAAATAAAGAACGTCAATTTAAAAAAAATGATTATTTTGTTAAACCCATGTATTTATAGTGCTTTTCAATCACGGATTTGCATACCGAAACTCCTCCTAATAACCCAACAGGCTTTGTGTTTACCGATTTCTCCTTCCGCATTTGTGACGTACTGGGTGCAAGAAACGTTGCTGTCAAGTATAGTGTCGAAATAAGAAAGTTAAAAACATAATTTAAAAATTAAAGATGGAACAAAAAATTTAATGAGAAATTGGTCACTATTCGAGGAAATATTAGGGAAATACGAATATTATTTTCAGGCCTCAAAATATAAAGTTCACAAATTTGCAAGTTTCTTTGGTTAAAATTTGTCTTTATTCAACCAAAACAAGGAAATACTACATAATACCACTGCAAAAACATGTGTTATTCTAAATTAATGAGCTAGGTTGCCACTTTTGAATCAGTGGCCACTGTATTTATTAGTTAGGGGAGAGCGGGGCACCTTTCAACAGTTTCGTTTTCGATTAAAATCATTTTCTCGTTTGTTATGAGGTTAATTTAAATGCCACCTGGTGTCAAGTAATGTTTCTTATCATAACAACATCTGTCCGTGGTATTCCTACCATTTCACCTTTTAGTTTTTTTGTAATCGAGTGGAGTCGTTTTTGACATCCAAAAGTAAATTTTGAATTTCTTTTAAAAAATCGGATTTTACCAACTTTTTATTAGTTTAGGTGATTGATTTTTATATATGTTATTAAATAAGGTCTTCTGCTTCTATGTATACCTTTTTCAAACCCATATCTTTATTCTAAAGCGTTTGAGGGGTCTTGAACCGTGACGACTAAAGGTGGGGCACCTTTCAACACTTAGGGCGGGGCAGGTTTCAACACCACAAAAATTCGTTTTGCTTAGCATATTGTGCTTTCGCAATGCTTTTTCTTGAAGTAAACGCTCTTAAATAACATATTCAAGAAATAATAGCATTGTATTAGATTTAATTATTTATTTTTAGCGAAAAAACAGCTGAAAATCGATTTAGATAATTTACTCAAATACACATATAATTTTTTACGGTAAGGCTACCATACGATTCACAACAGCAATTTTATGCATTTAGTAGTTATCAGCATTGATTTAAATAAAATTATTTAAGATATACCACTTTGATGACTATAGTAATTAGAAAAATTTTAAATGAATTAAAAGCGATTAAAAAAATAAAATTTTTGGTGAATTCTGAAGAAAAACAGTAGAATTAACAATATATTTTCGTAATATAACTCAAAACAACTTTTAAATTAAACAATAAAGAAATATCCCACTTAGTTGTGTGGAAAAACTCATAACCTACGAAACAACAGAAAAACTCCAAAATTTGCAAAAAATTTCACTTTTTTTACTCTAAATTAATGAAATGTATTTGTTATAATGTATATTTCAATATAATAAACTTAAAATCAACTGAAACTTTTAAAATTTTAAAATTAACCCACTGTTGAAACGTGCCCCGCCTGTGTTGAAACCTGCCCCACCCGAGAACCTTTTTTAAAACGCAATTTTGGACCTTTTAATTTTCTCAAGAAACTTGGGTAAAATTACACAATGTGTCCGAAAGTCCATGGTAGGATATGCAAGTTAAAGTTTTATGATCCGTCAATTCGTTTGGTCACAAAAAATAAAAACCGAAATCTGTTGAAAGGTGCCCCTTTCTCTCCTACATCTAATACGTCTGATAACCATTATATCAGTTGGGATTTGAATCTATTTAAAATTATTTAACATTATAGTGGTGAGCTTAATGGGTACATCTTCACTAAATCTTGGTTTGGAAATGCTGAGAGAAATTACATTTTTGTCTCAATAAGACATAGACCAGTGTTCTTCTCAAGACGGCTTTTCGTTCCGTGTCTCATTTCTTATTTACCCTAACGACAGTAGGTTCAAGAGAAGAGGACATAAACGCCTCTCTTTGCAGAACGGGTGTTTTCACACTGGGCAGGTAATTGGCTATTTTTGCAGAAGGGCTAAAACATCGTCATTTAGGTTTAAGGCTCATTTTGCACTTTCTGATCCAAATTGCCATATGTCGGGTAGAAAAGTACATGGCGTTTAACGTCGTTCAGAAGGGACAAAAAGTGAAGATGAAGTACAGTACGAGTACTTATTCTAATGACGAGTAATGTTATCAATCGGATAATGTTAATCACTCCTATTTAACTTAACGCAAAATATATCGTTTTATGTGATCAATAGTAGTATTTTTCCAAATTTAGAAGCGAAATATTTTATTTTATATTTTCCAGTTTATCCAGAATGTTTTATTTATGTATACTTTGATAAATTTATGTCTTGGTGTTTATTTCCTAGTTCAAAAACCTTATTTGTTTTCTAACATTTGTGTTTTGATTTTTGTAAACTTTATTTTTTTATGTCCATGCAAGTATAGTCGCCAGTAGTACTGGCTCTGTTGCCTCTTGGTGACCATTTTTTATTTTTTTGTAAATTGTATTCTTTTAAAAAAGATAAAAAAATTATTATTAATTAAAAATTATTATCATAGATCACTTAATGATATCAAATTCTGGTGAAATACCTTAAAAACACTCCTTTTTTCTCATTTAAAGCCCAATTTTAATACACCAATCTTACAAAATGAGGTGATGATTAATTTATTAGTGTTATGTGCTCCACCATGGACATTTTTCTTTGAGAATGTATTTAAAAGTTGCTAAATACACACATATTAGATAATCTTTTTAAATACTATATCAATTAGGACTACAAGTTGTGATTTTAAACCAGACACTCGAGTTACACTGTTTGAAACTTTCTAGTATCAAATCGCTTATTGTTATCAATCGGATATTATTATCACTCTACTCTTGGACTAAAGTGATCACATTCAGCGGAGACGACTTCACTGTTGAGAAGATTTGTGGTTCTTTGAAGCGTTAAATGCGGGAAACGTTAAATCGGGATAATAAAATTTGAAATATCAATATTTCTCAGTAAACTTCAATATAAATTTGAAGTCCAATGATTAATAATCCAAAGTAAAAACATGTAACAAAATTTTTATTTCCTTGTAATATTACCATAAAAAATGAATTTTCCTATTGATTTTCACTCTTTTTCATTTCCCGGGATTACAAAATGTAGGAAAACTTAGCTATTCCCCGGGAAAGAAACCCTAATACGTAGTAATTTGTTTTTGTAGATGGAAAGGTATCCGCAGGCCAGATGAGAGAGCCTCGGGCCGCAGCTGGCCCGCGGACATTAGTTTGGAGACCTCTGATTTACATCATTATATTCATACCCTGTCTCGGGTCCATTATGAACTGCAAAAGAGCTATTTTTGTTTCAATTTCCATACATCGCAAAGATGCGATATACTATGTTTTAAAATTTTGTTACCAGTATATGATGGGTCAGTAAATTTTGAAGCTTTACGATATATTTCTTTTATAAGTATATTTTAAAAGTGGTGATTACAAAATATTTCGTATTCTGTAACTTTATGAGCAGGGGTTCTCAAACTTTCCAACATCACGACCCACTTTTTATAAATAAACTCTAACGCGACCCACTTCATCTTCGGTTAATTTTCCCTTCCCCCCTTCATGACTTTAGCTTCGTACGTGTGGGGTTTGGCCATCTACTATTTTGTCACAATAATAAATTACAGTAGATATTATTTTAACTTTTTAGGTAATTAAAAAGAAAGGGAAATTCTCGAATTCAAAAACTTGTCGCGACCCACCAAAAACTGACTGGCGACCCACAGTTTGAGAACCGCTGTGTTAAAGTCTTTATAAAAGAATTCACGTTACTGAGAAAGATTTTGCACGTTCACAATACTGGAAACAACGCTCGTCCAATTAAGCAACACAAATTTCTTCACACTTTAACCTGATCATGATTTTTAAATTAGCAAAGCATATAATAATTCTAAGATCCACGAGGAATTGTATATTATAAAATATTTTTTTTTTCTAAATCTAAACTAGAAATAGTAAGTTTACATTTAAAATTTAAGTTATTAGATTAGTCTAATTACTAAATCAATCATTATCAGTTGTTCAAAATTTAAAAACAAGTCATTAGTCTAATACATAATCAACCCAATGAAATCCAGAGGTCTATTTTTCAGAGGTCTTAGTTTTTGTGTTAAATAAACACGGTTTTGATACTTAATAGTAAAATTAAACATAGGTAAACACGATTTTTTTCATTGAAACAACTTTATAAATTTCAAACAGTGTTTGTCACCATTTTTTGATGGAATTTACCCACAACCAATAGAAGACACACCTCCTTAATTAACAAAATTCAAGATATTCTTTCTTTCATAGGTTCTGACTTTATTTAAATGGCGTTTCTTAGATTAAATTCAGACTCAATCAAAAGCCTCATTTTCCTAATTGACCCTATGCGTGTAAAATATATATACGAAATATTCAACCATTCTTTCAACAATAGAGAGTAGAGGTAATAGGAGAAGAGATAGAGTTTAGTATGGCAAAAAGTGACCAAAAGCGATATACGGCAAAAATAAATTCTTACATAGTACGACGGTTGTGGTCTTGGGAGTAGAAAAATGAATTATGAGTTTGAAAAAGGGAGAAAGTCCAAAAACCACGTTTTGAGAAAAAAAAACCTGTAAAAAGTAATGGAATTTTCATTGTAGAGCCATTCCATGAAAACAGTTAAGCCGATGGTCAAATTTTAAAACTTGAATTATTTTAGATACTTATTGAAAGACATAAAGTTCAATTGTAAATTTTTATTTAAAAAAAAAATTGAGTTTCTTTTTTCTGGAGTGGCAACACAACAGTTTAAAATCACGCCATGTGCAAGAATTTGTGTTAAGCTTTTAAAATGAATTTCGACTAATTATTTTGAATAATAAAGAAAATCAGCTGAAACTTGTAACATCAGTTTTATAGAAAAGTCTATTATTCAACCTTTTTATTTCATTAAACTTCGAGACACATAAGACTTCTTTGTAGCTACACCAGCATTGTGAAAACTATTATTTTCATGTCCCGTACGTGACACAAAATATATATTTTTAAAATTAATGTATTTTAATAATGTTTAAGTATGTGTTTCAAAAGTCAGTGTCTCAGCTTTTTTTTGGAAGCAATATCTCATCATTTATCAGGTCACGTCAGGATCATGGAAGTAAGGTGTACTCCTATAGGTAATTGGCCATGCTGAATCCCTTGAGTCCGCTTACAGCGCCTCTAGCTGCAAAATATGAAAGTTCAAAAAATTAACTTAAAAACTAAAGGAAATAGAACAAAAATTTAAGTGAGAAAATTGTTAGTAATATCATGACAAACGCGAATAAAAACGTTGCATGAAAATATCTTAAGTATTCGAGGAGAAATTATCATGCGAAAATAATTAAATATTAATAAATATTTAATAAATAATTCTTAATTAAAATTTTTCTTTATTTTCTAAAAAAGCGGGGAAAATATCGCTGAAAAACGTACAAATTTGCAAACTTTTTCTTTCATGAAGCTATTTTCACATGCTAATTTCTCATAGAATATTTTAAGATGTTTTCAAGAAACTTTTTTCCTTCTGTGTCGAAACTTTTCTTCTCTTTACTTTGTCATGACACTGCAAACAATTTTCTAATTGAAGTTTTCGTTCAGTCTCCTTTAGTTTTTAAATTTATCTTTTTAAACTTTCTTATTTCACCGCTTTGGACGCTGTAAGCCGTCACAACGGATTAAGCATGATCACTTACTAAGGGGTACACCTTACTTCCTTGACCCTAAGAAACGTTGGTTCCAAATTAAAGTCGAGAAACGGACTTTTGAAACACCCTGTAGATGAATGGTTGCATTTGGGTAGAATCGGTGTGAGCCATTGCCCGTAAAAACTCGAACTGACAAGGCCGTAGGGAGCCTACCAAAGCAGCAAAAAACTCCAAGTCATTTGTCATGTATGTCTAAATTTCGTTTACTTCTAGTTGTAGTTAAGTAAACTTGACATATTTGGTACGAGCTGTGCTACTAGGGTAGTGGTTAAGGCATATCGACTTCGGGATCGGAGGGTCTCGGGTTCGATTCCCGACACCGCTCAAGACCCATCGAGTATATGCGGAGTACCTACGTGCTCGTTAAATCTGTTGGTCCGAAAGTCCTGTGGTCGGGCATGGTCAGGCCTGACGAGAGGGGGGCGAGGGGGTAGGATACCCCGGGGCCCGGGCCGGTAGGGGGCCCGGTACCCAAAGCTTTTCATATTGAGTACTAAGACGGATATCATTTTGAATATTTTGGAAATTAATTTGTTCACATTAAAGTCCAAAAATGAGTAAATTCCCAGTTTTCTAGGGGTATATTTTCAAAAATTTTCTGGGGGAAAACCCCCAGACCCCATTATTCATTGTTACTCATCGTATTATCAAGAAAATGATATTTTTAAGTTGAGTGAAATTAAGATCTTGCCTAGAAATATTCTAAAAATCACATTAAGCCTATGAATGCGTGGGGGGAGGTACTTCTGAAAATTTCGCCCCCTACCTCGAAATGAGAATATGTCATTGGGAGCCCGCTTCTCAACCTTGCACCCGGGGCCCGACTTGGCTCTCGGCGGCCCTGGGCATGGTGCAGTTTACCTTTGGTCCAGGTGTCTGGAGATATAGGTCAGGTATTTCCATCCCTTCCGAGACATGGCAAAATTGTGGAGGTGGCGATAGATAGCGGCAGAATCTATAGTATCTCATGAGGCAGAAGTCGGACCCCTGCCATTTATTTTCGGACCCCTGCATTTATGGGCCTCACTTTCTCACCCCCCTTTGCCTTGAATCATTATGGAGCTTGGGTACTTTTCAAGTAGCACACGACAGCAACAACAACAACTTGAACTTTCGTTTCTTTCCACAGGATTCTCATGCTCTACCTAAAACAGAAGGTCTTCTGTGGAGATTGCTCTTTCCCAAAGAAAGGTATCTCCCATAGAACTCATGGTGAACACAATCACCAGCCAAATAGTTAATAAATTTTTATGGGCATAGATATGTACTACTAATTTATAACTCGGTGTTAAAGTTTTTGTACTTAAATTATACGTTTCGGAGAAATTCCGACGTCCTTTAAAATTATCATAAAGCAATTTGCAATTTTGTGGCACGGAGGTCCAGAACATTTCTCGAACGGAAAAACGGCAACAAAAGAACGTTTTTCCGTGATTTTTCAAACTCTTCTTTTGCTTAATTTAAGTCCAAAATGTCTAGCGGACTGATTGGAACTGGAAAGTGTTCTGTCTTCATATTTGAATGTTTTCTATGACTAGCGAACTTATATTTTAGAAAGTTTTCAGATTGTTCTTATTTGTGTTTTTGATACGTTTTTAGTTTATCTCTTTCCAAAAAATACTGTAACTGACATCTTGTAATTTTTCAGATGTAGCGAGATTAGTTAGAGTTGAATTGTTACTTTCGTAGAAATAGCCAGTACCTTTTGCCAATTTAAAAACGTTACGAAACACTTATTCCACACTTATTCTAAATTTTATTGAAAAGTTGGCCTGATATTCGTAAACAGCACTAAAATATAGCCTACAGACATGTATCACATGCCTATACTGCAAAATTGAAAAATTTTAAAAAAATTAAAATTTTTAAATTAAAAATTTAAATTTTTTAAAGGAAATTTTGTCTCTTTCAAATTTAATTATTTTTTAGATAATTAATTACTGAATATTGTTAAAATATTTTCTGTTATATTTGATTGAATGATTTTACCTGTATTTTCAATGTTCATTTT
This sequence comes from Tetragnatha montana, assembly GCA_963680715.1. Lineage (NCBI taxonomy): Eukaryota > Metazoa > Arthropoda > Arachnida > Araneae > Tetragnathidae > Tetragnatha > Tetragnatha montana. Next base: position 12,974,751 of record OY796678.1, read on the forward strand.
AATAAATTAATTAATTAACTAATGATTATTTTATCATCCATTGGGCTTTTTTTATGTTATATAGCTATATAACTACAATATCCATGGAAAAATGACCTTTGCAAATGCCTCAAACGTTTTTAACGAGAATTTATAAAAAGGTCGATTTTTGAGGCCAAAAAAATTGAAATTTTGAAAAAAATTAAACTTTTTATTGTCCGATTTTCTTCCAATTTTAGTATGTCATTATTTAAGTCATTTCTAAGGGAAAACTGTTTGAATTACTTCCTTTGCAGTTATTTTGTGGTTCTGAGCGATGTTTTATTTTTTTTAAATATCCAATTTTTCAAATAATTTTTAAAAATTGATATTTTAATTTTTTTAAATTTTAAATGGAATATTTGTATTCATCACTGAAAACTAGGCTATAAACATGTATCATAAGTCTCGATTACTATTAATTGATTTTTTGAAATTTTTTTTCGGCCATTTTTTTTAAATTTAAAAAAAATTAAACTTCCCGCGATCCGATTTTGTCCGATTTTTAGTATGTTATTATTGAGGTCATTCCCAAGTGAAAACCGTTGAAAAACTAAAAGTATCAATTTTTTACCGGTTGAGTCACAGATTGTCTGGACTATAGGCCATCGGTGCTGATGCCAGAATTGTTCAATTAATTTTAATGTTATAAAACACATAATAACAAACTCCTACTACTGCGCATGCTTCAACGGTCGTGGAAATAACCACGTTAGGTTCCTTGGTTTAAATTATAAACGATAAAACAATTTTTGAGGTGTGCGGGAGTCAAAAATTCGCCTATAGACTTGAAAATTTGTAGGTTATAATGCTTAAGTAATGAAAAATTCCCACATTTTTATTTTATTTTTTTATTCGAAAGAAATATTCAAAAGAGGAATATACCCGCAAAATGTTTTTATTGCGATACTTATTTACTTTTTTAATTAATTTCAAAGTTTGACTTTTAAAAAAGGCGCGAAAACAGCATCTGAAGTCATTCAATCCGAAACATTGGTTTAGGGTTCGAAACAATGTTTGACTTTTACTTTAAAGTAGGGCCGAAACAGATCTGACGTCATTCAATCCTAAACAAGTGCAAAGAGATTGTCGATTTTTATTTTAAAATATTGAATGAACTAGATTTTATTTTGAAACTTTTCATGTCGATTTTTGAATTTAGAACCATTTTGTTTACTGGAATAGTGAACTTTTTTTTCTGTTTTCAAAAAATGCAAGAGTTGCTCATTGTAACAACATGGGGGGATACACTTGGGAAATTCGAGAAAAAAAATCCCATAGACTTGGGTGTCCATATAAAGACTGACCCATAGAGTGTTTTCAGGTGACGTCACGACCAGGTATTTTATTTTAACTGTTAACCTTTGTAGGGCTTTTAACTGTTATTAAGGCGGTTGCTAATAAGTGACGAGGTATCTGTTGTTATGGTGATTGTTGGGTGTGGGGTCACGTGATTGAAAATGCTCCAATAGAAGAATTCCACGGCTAGTCATTTTCTGTAACTGTTAACCTCTGCAGGGCAAAAAACTGTAACACTTCTGTTGCTAAAGGCCGTTGTTAGGTCCGAGTCATGTGATTAAAAATGCTCTATTATATTTTAAAAATATCAATAACTCAAAAACTAAAAAAGATAAAAATACGCGGTTTTTTTGAATCCTACTCTTAAGACCAAATAATTTTATGACACAAGTTTTCGTAAATCATAGTTCAAAAGTCCCCCAACAGGTGGCAGCCCTATTTTACATTATCTCGTATGGGAAGATTGATACTTTTATACCCTAGGGGTTTTGGAACAAGGATTTACGAAAATTTGTGTCATAAAATTCTTTGGTCTTCAGAGTAGGATGCAAAAAACGGCGTACTTTTATCTTTTTTAGTTTTTCAATTAAAAATTTTTTAAATGTCTCAGTCTTTTTTGGGACACCGTGTATAATAACTCACATAGTCATAGAAGATATGTTCAAACGTCTCTCTACTCCTATTACCTCTATGGCTCGACCTCTCCACCGTGCCAAAAACCACACTCTTTGATCACGTGGGGCGGAAACACATTCCATTGATTGATTCAATCCTTTTTCCAGAAAATAAAAAATAACAATCACGTGACGCGTATCCGGCTGACCGGATAGGCGAGGTGAACGCCCGGTCCCATTAGTCCGGGATTGGAGCGGCTTTCAATTCGTGGGGGGAATACTAGGCCAGACCGGAATTTCCGCACCTTTGGCGTGGTGATACATATTCCTTGGGGTCCGGAGAGCAAATTAGGGCAAAAAAAAATGAATCAGGGCTTTAAACCGGTGTTCTTTATGAGATCATTGGAAGTTGAGATTGGAAGGCTGTACTGAAACTGCACTGTTATTTATTAACTATTTTTCAGTTTAGTATTGAACAGAGTTGGGAATCATGGGCGCCCATACATAAGGGCAAAGGGTGGGGGGGGCGGGCCCCCCTTGCATTTGAAAATTTATGCAAAACCTTCCTTTGGCTATATTAAATTGGTTCTTATTAAACGGGTTTTTTTTTTCATTTTAAATTTTGAACTGTATTTATCTTTTTATTATGATTAATAGCTAATTCAAAAGCAAAATATAAATAGCTTCTAATAACGTTGACCAATTTTTATATAACTAGTTTCTTTCTTAAAATTTTGGGGCTCGGCGTAGGATCGATCCTAATTAAAAGTCACCGAAATGAGCTAAAACTCTACTTTTAAGAATAAAATTTCAAAATTTTTCTGAGGAGGACCCTTATTGCTTGAAACTTGAGTGTTTTATACATTTTTTTTTGCGTTAAGTACACGTGAGGGACCCCTTTGAAATAATTATTTGAACCAACCCTCTCCCCTTAAAAAAAAAGAAACAAAGTCTAGTTACGGGTTTGACTGGCTAACTTGCAACCCTCCTGGATTCAAACATATGGGCGCTCATGCTGGGAATTCATAATTGAAGTCAGTTTGGAAAAGTGAGCAAGTCCAAAACCGGAACCAAATTTGAATTTTTACGGCCATATCCGTGTTTAACAGGCTGAAATTACATAAAATTTGACATTTTCACTGTTGATGCCCAGTGTAATTACGCGTCCGCTTTTCATGGGCATTTTTGGGGGCTTTAAGCGGATGTGACGTTGTTGAAGGATTTCGAATACAGCCTGGTTAAGGATAAAGAAATTTATTTTAATAAAATATTTAAAAGTATACATTAATAAATTAACTGTGGTCTAAACCCTGTCCTAATTTCTTACGAGGCAGGTTTTTGGATGAGAAAAGGGATGTTCAATGGTTCAATTCAAATTGGTAATGGTTCACGTGCCTGAAACTTTACAGAGTCTAACAACTTGATAGAGATAGATAACAGATTATCATTGTTCTCTAAAACACGCAGAAACACATCATATGTGAATTTCTGCTTTATTAAAATACTGTATAGTATGTTATAAAGTACTAATATCACACCAATTGTTATGTATTTATTAAAAAAAAGTAAAATTTAAAAGTGGTGAACTTAAAAACGATTCTTATGAACAAGTGAGAAGCAGAGAATGAAAGTGATGTGTAACAGTAAATCTCATATGAAAACGAAAATAATTAATATAAATCCGGCCAAAACATTTATTCGTTACTGTTAAAAATCTAGTAATGGTGATTTTTTTAACAGGATTTGATTATCATCATTAGATGATCACCAAGAGAAAAATCCTATTTTAATCATCACTAGGATCACAAATTTGTCACATCGTCTGTGATGATTACCTATTTACTGAGTAATATTTTTTTGAAATAAAAAAAAAACTTACTCTATAGAAAGAAAGCCAATGGCACTGACGCATCCAAGAGGGGATATATCTCTCCAAAACTAAGACATTTTCGTTTCTTAAGATAAAAAAAAAACATTATAAATACCCCATATCCCGATATACCAATAACCCCGCAGAATTTTTTTTCTGACTGCTCCACTGGCCAACGGAAAGATATTAACTCGATTATTTTCAAAGAAACGCTAATCTCCGAACATTATGCTAAACAGCAACAAGTTGACCCTATGACGTCACTAACAAACAAAGTAGTTCTCATCGCTGTATCTGAATTTTGAGTAAAATGAAGAACGTCAATTTAAATATATGATTATTTTGTTAAACCCATGTATATACAGGGTGGTCCTAAATTCGTGGTACAAACTGGGTAGGGTAGGTAGAGTACATCAAGATGAACAAGAATTGGTATAGAAAGGGGGGTCGCAGATACGCCGTTAAAGAGCTAGGACCTAATGTAATGCGAGTGCGTTTCAAAAGGCCCGTGTGACGAAACAAAACATTATAAAATGAAAAACATTATTGCATGAGGTACTGGAGTATCCGTACTATTTAAATCCTCAATGTGATAGAAATTGGACCACTTTCTAAACCGTGGGGTGAGTTTTAAAACGTGCAATATTCATCTTTTAGCCAAAGAATGGAGTTCCCTTAATGGTACTTAGAAAAATGATGATCGGGGAAGGAATTTTCAATGATCATACATTGATCATTGAAACTGTATGATCATTGAAAATTCCTTCCTCCATCATCATTTTTCTAAGTACCATTACACTAATGTGAGGGAACTCCATTCTTTGGCTAAGAGATTAATATTGCACGTTTTAAAACTCCCCCCACGGTTTAGCAAGTGGTCCAATTTCTCACATTGAGGATTTAAATAGTACGGATACTCCTGTACCTCACGCAATAATGTTTTTCATTTTATTATGTTTTGTTTCGTCACACGGGCCTTCTAAAAATGGCCTTTTGAAACGCCCTCGCACTACATTAGGTCCTAGCTCTTTAACGGCGTATCTGCGACCCCCCTTTCCATACCAATTCTTGTTCATCTTGATGTACTCTACCTACCCTACCCAGTTTGTACCACGAATTTAGGACCACCCTGTATACAGCTTTTTTATCCCGAGTCTAGTTAATGCAATATTAAGTTTAATATTGCATTAAGGTAGAAATTAATAAAATTAAAATAATACACTAAGCAAAAAAAAAAATATATATATAAAACACTGGGTTGTCTTTTGGTTGATGACCGTAAGAAACGCTGGTTCCAAATAAAAGCTGTGAAAACGACTATTGAAACCCGCAAAAGCTAAAGGGGCTTCATTTTTTCAGGGCTAATTATGAACAAAGATTTAGTAAAACACACAAAACCATTTAAGTAATCGAGAAAATCGAAATCAAAACTAGTTTTGGGTCGAAATGACCCAGACCGCGGTTTTGGTAGTTCAAAATTTTAGTAATTAAAAACGAAGTTCTTATCAATAATTATAAAAACAAATCCACTCTAGAGAATGAATTTTGTATTTGATAGCTGATACAGGCCGGCTCATCGTAATAATTTAAGTATGCAATATACATATTAAAATACAATTTTACAAGTGGAGAACTTATAAACTAGATTACAACCACTTCTGCATGCTATTATAGTGAATGGTATGCATTACAAGACGATAAATGATTGTTGATATTTTTTAAATTGTCACTAATTTTGTTTTTACAGTGGTATTTTTGAAAAAAATGGGAATGGGACAGCCATGGGATCAGGAGTTATAGCAAAAAGAGTTGTTTTATGGGCATGGTATTCCATGTTTGATCACTTTAACCTACTTTAAAACAACTTTTTTTGCTATAACTCCTGATCTCATGGCTGTCCTGTTCTATAATTTTCAGATTTCATACCTTATATTAATGTTGCAAAAAATATGTATATAATTTTCAAAAAAAAATCAAGGTAATCAACATTGTTCTTTTATAAATTTTTTTTCATGAAAATAATTTATTTTGTGGACATAGTCAGACTTTATATCAAAAATAAGGTTATAAATAATCTTAAAATGGAATAGTATGCATTTGCCATTTTAAAATTCAGGTAGCGTTTGATCATCGTTTGACGATCAGAAAAGACAAACTCACGTCGTAATCATAACTGGTAATCATAAGTTTAATGATTATGTGCGATAATTATTTTCCGGGTTTTAGGTTTTGCTCCAAACAATAAAAATCATATTTGTCACACGAAAGATCGCTAAATCGCCACCTGGATTATTGGAAAATACCAAAGAGAAAGCCTAACTTCGAAAAGTTAGATTGGTAGTTTTTGCGAGGTTTGGAACGATATGTTGTGGTGCTGTTTGAGATTTATTTTTTGATAGAAATATTTTTCATCATGAATTAATGATTATTATCGGAGTAAACCCGTATCACTCAAAATGAATCATTATTTTTAATAGAAACTTTTTAACAGAAAATATTTTTTCTTTTAAAACCTGGGGCTCTACCACCAGCGTGTCGTTATCGTTAATATTGCCGAAATTATCGACAGTCACGTGATGCGCCTCAAACTTAACTACAGGTCCTACCATGAGAGAAGAAACCTAGAGGAGAAAACGACAGAAAGGCGAAAAAGCTCTACGACACCTCTTATCGAGGGCTGTAGCATTATTTTCAAATTAATAGCTATTGTACATTAAAAAGCGCTCTTAGGAATTACTTTTCAACCTATAGATGAAACAATATTTTTATTTTGCGTAGGAACTATGTTTTCTCTGCGTAGTCATCAGATCTTCCATTGCAAATAGCCCAAATCGCCGCCATTATTTGCTTTGTATGAAATAGATGGAAATTCTATTCATAAAAATACACGTCATTGGGTACTTATTTATGATGGAATATTTTTTCTTTCATTTTTAAAATATATTTTTACAAGGTTCAAGTTTATATTAATACAGTAAAAAGAGTCTGGAGGTAGAATAACCACAGAAGTGATTTCATGTGGATTTCATCCTTCGATTTATAGATGGCAGCACGATGGTGTAGGGAATGCTGAAAAAACAAGATCAAATTGTCGATGGCCTACCGTGGCTTACCACGACGATGTAGTTTTTGAATGTCGACAAATGCAAGCTTTTACCGATTGCAACTGAGTTCGAGAGTATAGGTGTCGAGAAGAAATAACGCTTTTGATTGGTGTAAAAAGTTTTCGTCATCTTGTACGTCAGAAATAGGCGGGGAGTTAAGTTACATTGGCGTAATTTGAAATGATCACCAACGCAAGGGAAGGAACTCGTTTTTTCATGAGCAAAATTCTCCCCACTCTAAACAAGGGATGATCGGAGACGCTTAAAACGAATACCTTTACGAACATATAACTGAGGACAAACTTAAATTCAGGAAATTTTTGTTATCAATTGATTACAATTTTTTAATTGCAAAAAAATAAGTTTTGGATAAAGAACAAAATTTTTTCCCATCACCACGGTGATTATTTCTGATTAAAATTTTTTAAATCAGATAATCATTTTAAAGCTGCTTTTTGGATGCACGATTGTTTATATATTATCTGAAAAAAAAAAAACGTATGAGTAATCCTCAATTCTCTTAATAAATAAAACCCGCAAATCGACTTTAATTTTTAGTACATAAAACCGGCCCGATTTTTAAGTTGATAATTTAAAAAGAAGTAATGCAAGCCAATTTTACTTTAAAAATACCTTTAAGTATCTCAAAAAACGTGTAATGATAACAGGGTAAACAATACACATAATTTATAGCGTATAAAAGAGCTTGTTCTCGTGTCGTTAACAAGATATAGACACCTCTTGAGGTGTCGTTGAGTTTTTCACTTTCTCGATACCACTTAACGACAGTTAAAAACTTCCCGACAGTCTGATGGTAGACCCTCTTGTTAAGTGAGCCCATACTCTCGACCTCACTTGCGATCACTAATGCTATTTCCTATGGATAACCTTCCGCGACAGTGCGGTGTCGACAACTTGCTTGCTTCTTCAGCGTTCTCGACACGGAAGAAGTAAAGGTGTCGTTATTTTTGTCGAGAGGCTCGTGGTAGGCCCCCTGGACCTACTTTTATCTTATTTTACTCAAAATTTAATCATTGAAGCGGGTTTTTGGCTATCAAGTGTTAAAATTATATTTAAATCCTGGCCGTGACTATGGAAAAATGCATTCAGCACATTATCTGCATGTGGCGAAATTACTCACCACTATAAAAGTTACTATATTTAACTAGCCTATAAATACCGACTGAAGCACAAACTGAGAAGATGTAATTTTGAGTCGTAGCACTTAGCAAAAGAACTATCCCCAAAACAACCAATTTAACCCAACCCCTAATTCTATGAAATGCCAAAATTAATTTTTAATTTGTCGAAGAAGAGTCTGTTTACATCTAAAGTACTACTTCACAGTTAGCCGTTGCATATGAAGAACGTATTTTCTAAAACTTAAATTTACATGATAAGTTACTGAATATTTTTGAACAAAATATTACATGTTAATAGTTTTAATTATAATTAAAACCAGATGCCAATAATAAATCTGAAGTTGTGTTATAGTAATATTAAGTTGTGTTAAATTACCAAATATTTCACGTCGTCAATTTTTGCATATTTACTCCTTCTTTAGGGTATTGCAACTCTTTTAAAATCTCAAAAGGTAAATATTTATGTCTTTAAATTATTTTAAAATAGCAAAGAGAGGAGTTGTTGAAGTTTTTTTACATTTTTCTGAGGTTTTTAGAAATATTGCTAATTGTTATTATTGCTAATTATTAGAAATATTGCTGTAAAAATCACTTTATTGCCTAAAAGGATCATATTAATATGGTTAGGTTAACTACTTTCTTAATACAAAATATTTTAGACAAATAATTTATTGTTATAGCATCTGTAAGTTGTTCAACTCTTATAAATTTTACTAAAATTTATACGAGTTAAACAACTTACTTTTAATAATTCATGCGCATGTATGAACAACAGTAGATTTAAAAGTAAATTGCCAAAATCCCGTAATAAATATTTTTCAGAACTCTGTTTCTGCTTAAATGTCTGTATGTTCTGAAACAAAATTTGTTTTTCTATTTTCGTAATTTTTAGAACAATGTTAAAAGAGTCTTTTATGCTTATTTTTTCTATTATAGTATTTTCCATGTTTTCAAATGATCAGAACGACAAAATATGACAATAATACTTTGTTTTGCCACACTTATGATATTTTTTTAATCAAACGTAAGGCAATATTACCAAGATTCCCACTTTCTCTAGTAACTTTATTTCCCAGAACTAATAAAATATTAACAATATAGCCGATTGAGCAAATATTTCATCTATCTCAAACGTGTCTAAGATCATTACAATAAACCAAAAGATTAATCAGACTAATTAGAAACTTCCGGATCAATTTCCTAATCACACAAGTGCACGGACAAAACGAATACTTCCATTTGCAACGAAGTCGAATTATTAATTTTCCTATTACGCCGCAATTAGTTTTCTTTTTTTGGCATCAATCTCCAACCACACCTCTCTCCCAATCCTCCTGAGCCCATCAACCGATCCCACTGTAGGGTGCATTAAAAACGTGCCAAATATAGTCTTATTTGGCAAATATTCGCTCATTTAGCAAGAAATGGCTTCCTAATGAGATCTACTTAATTTCTAAATGAGTAATTCATTTATGTTGGGGCTTTTTTTATTCAAAGAATGCGAAAGAAAACATCAGAATGCTGAAATATTTTACAGACCATTTTGTCAAATATGCGAATAAAAAATTTTAATGATATTTTAATACTTGAATTTGTTTAAATTGAATACACAGATTTAATTTAAAGGGAATATTTAAGTGTATTTAGTTCGTTCTTTGGGTAGTTTCTATAAATTAAATTTTCCACTTAAAAATGACCAACAAAATTCGCCATTTTAGCATTTTTCCTAAAAAAATTTTCCTCACTTTAAATTTTCTGGATTTTCTTTTTTTTTCTTGCTTAAAAATTCTCTTCTGAAACTATGAAATACATTTCTGGTCCGTTTCAAATATAGAATTGATTTAATTTAAACGGGTATTTCATTTCTAACTTTTGACCACAAGTCAACTTTACTTTTTCTGTAGGTTGACATGGTGTCAAATCTCTCTTTGGTACACTGTCTACACTGTCTGTTCTGGTCAGTTACGCTTTATATTTATGCTACTCTTGACGACTGGTTATATTCCTTTCTTTATCTTTTGACTAAATAAGTATCCATTCACATTAATGGCACACTATAGGTCTGACCTGGTCAAAATATGCCTAATAATATGTGACTCTTGACCACTGGTCATTTCCTCCTTTTTTAGTAAGTATCTATAATTCACTTTTTGGTACACTAAAGGTCAGACCTGGTCAGTTATGAAAAATATTATGCGACTTGACCACTGGTCATTTTCTTCTTTTTTGGGTAAGTATATCAATTCACTCTTTGGTACCCTAAAGGTCAGACCTGGTCAGAGTTATATTAAATATTATGCGACTTGACCACTGGGCATTTTCTTCTTTTTTGGGTAAGTATCCATTCCCTTTTTGGTAAACTATTGGTCTGTTCTGGTCAGTTATGTTAAATATTATGCGACTTGACCACTAGTCATTTTCTTCTTTTTTGGCTAATAGTCCAGTAACTTTGTCGCCTGATAGTATGGGGTAGTATGCGTCAAATCCGGTAGTTCTGATTTTTTGCAGACTTATTTATGATGTTGGCCTAATGAATAATCCAAGTTTGTGACCTCGAGCGCCGAACGCAACTTTGTCAAAACTCGAAAAAACCGCGAAAAATCGTTCTTTTTTCAAATTATGGCGATTATAACCCTAAAGGACTAGTTTTTGAAAAAACTTTCTATGGACATTTTTAAAGTAGACTAAATTTGCTACAAAATGCACTAATCAACTTTGATTTTATGAAGAGTGGTTTGGACGCTAGAGCGCGCTGAAAAACAGCGATTTTTTGGCCTTTCCGCAAAAAAATGAAAAACGCGCGCTTCTACCCTCTACAAAATGAAAAATATTAACGTCATCAACACAAATTTTATGCCACGTGAAAGAGAATTTAATTTTCTATAAATAACCTACCTTACGTTATTATTTTTTGAGAATGGGGGAGGGAGCGAAGCAAAGATCGAAAATAAAACTTTCGCGCCTTACAGCCAAAACGAACTCTTGCATTTGGTTACTTCCAATCTGCGCTTTAATTCCGGTATATAACGAATAAAATTGGTTGTATGGGTGAATTGATGATTAAGCATGTTTAAAAAAATAATTTTTAAAATTTATTTATGAAATATTAGGTTTTTTAGGCGAAAATTCAATATTTTTTAAAAAATCATATATTAAATTATAGGAATTTTTTGATGAACAAATTTATAGGTTTTTTGCATTGCTGAATTCGAATTTCAAGTTTATTTTCATTTAAAAAGTCACCTTCACATCAAAAAATGCAAAAAATCTCAAATTTTCGCTATTTTGTTCGGTTTTTCACCGATTTTCTCCAAAAATATTTGTTTCTCGAAAAATATCAATACACCAAATTAAAGTACGTAAAATTTCCTATAAGATGCATGGATTCGTTTTTATTTTGCAAAGAGCGGTGTACGCTTTTAAGCGTTCTGAAGAAAAATGATTTTCATGTTTCTGTGTAAAGTCAAGAAACAGCTGTAATTCAGCGTGCTCTAGCGTCAATACTTCTCATTATAAAATGAAAGTTGAGCAGTGCATTTTGTAGGAAATTAAATGTTCTTTCATGTGGTATAAAATATTTGTCTGTTACGTGTACATATTTAGAGCTGTAGGGGGAAAGCAAGCGCTCTTCACTTTTTTTTGTAGAAAGGCAGAAAAATCTCTGCTATTCAAAACGCTCTTAAGCGTACACCGCTCCTCGCATAATAAAAATGAACCAGTGCATCTTATAGGAAATTTTACGTACTTTGATTTGGTGTACTGCTATTTTTCGAGTATCGAATTTTTTGGAGAAAATTTGTGAAAAACCGAACAAAAGAGCGAAAATTTGAGATTTTTTTTTGCATTTTTTGATGTGAAGGTGACTTTTTAAATGAAAATAAACTTGAAATTCGGATTCAGCAATGCAAAAAACCTATAAATTTGTTCATTAAAAAATTCCTATAATTTAATATATGATTTTTTAAAAAATATTGAATTTTCGCCTAAAATACCTAATATTTCATAAATAAATTTTAAAAATTATTTTTTTAAACATGCTTAGTCATCAATTCACCCATACAACCAATTTTATTCGTTATATACCTGAATTAAAGCGCAGATTGGAAATAACCAAATGCAAGAGTTCGTTTTGGCTGTAAGGCGCGAAAGTTTTATTTTCGATCTTTGCTTCGCTCCCTCCCCCATTCTCAAAAAATAATAACGTAAGGTAGGTTATTTATAGAAAATTAAATTCTCTTTCACGTGGCATAAAATTTGTGTTGATAACGTTAATATTTTTCATTTTGTAGAGGGTAGAAGAGCGCGTTTTTCATTTTTTTGCGGAAAGGCCAAAAAATCGCTGTTTTTCAGCGCGCTCTAGCGTCCAAACCACTCTTCATAAAATCAAAGTTGATTAGTGCATTTTGTAGGAAATTTAGTCTACTTTAAAAATGTCCATAGAAAGTTTTTTCAAAAACTAGTCCTTTTAGGGTTATAATCGCCATAATTTGAAAAAAGAACGATTTTTTCGCGGTTTTTTCGATTTTTGACAAAGTTGCGTTTGGCGCTCGAGGTCACAAACTTGGATTATTCATTAGGCCAACATCATAAACAAGTCTTCAAAAAATCAGAACTACCGGATTTGACGCATACTGTGATGTATAAAGTTACTGGACTATAAGTATCTATTCATTTTTTGGTACACTACGGGTCTGTTCTGGTAAGTCATGCTTAATATTATGGTCACTTTCTCCCTTTTTTTTGGCGAAGTATCTAATCAAATCATTCTCCCCTGTAATGATCAGTTATTCTTTTGCATCCCTTGACCACTGACTTCTTTCTCATTTTGGGTGATTAAATATCTCATCATTTTTAACCACAATAAAGATACATCCTGGTCAAATATGCTAAATATTACACTACACATGTCCTCTGGTCACTTCGTATTTTATATATTTTTTCTAAAGAAAAACCATTTATTGCTATTTCTCACAAAAAATAGCCAAAAGACAACTTTGGCACATTTCGTACCTTACCCACTGTGGGATCGGTTTTAGCGCTCCTCGCGACCCAACAAGTCAGTGACGTCACGAGTGGCCAGCGTCCTTGTGTACTACCTGTTGCCATGGAGACTCTCCCCGCCGCGTTGCCACCGCCGCTGCACAAAAATCCCACCGATTCAGAATCTGCCCGGCTTCTGTGTTGATATTGGTATTCCGTGCGGGTCTCGAAGACACGTGATCGGTGTATCAGAAGAAAATTGAGGGGTGTTTTGAAATCTTTCTCCCTACCGCTTCCGTATATTTCCTGTGGACTGATATGGGGTAAACGAACGTTTCTCGATTGGATTTTTGTTGTGTTTTTATAGAGGATATGCTTTCTTGTGTCAGGTAAGTAACGATGATCGCTCGTTAATTGATGATTAACTCACCACTTAAATAGTTAGATTGTTTATTAAATAAAAATTCAAATTTTTTATTTCGTCATATGTTTCTAAAAGTGTGATAACTTAAATAAAGCTCTTTAAACAGCTTATTTACACTGTATCGATCTATGTTCATGAATGATCCTCAACGAGGAACAATACATTCGCATAAGATATCGGAATGAATTGAATCGCTTATTTCAGAAACATGTTAAACGCAACTTTTTTCTAAAATGAGTTATTGATGTCGTAGGAAATTAACTTATTTTTTTTGTTGTTATAACTACAGTCGACGTCGCTTAATGTGATCACTCGCCCAAGAGTAGAATGATTACAATATCCGATTGATAATAATAAGCGATTTGATGCTAGAAAGTTTCACACAGTGTAACTCGAGTGTTAGCTTTAAAACCTCAATTATCTAGTCCTGATTGAAGTATTTAAAACGATTACCTAGTATGTATTTTGCAGCTTTAATCTTCTTAAAGAAAAACCTATGAGTGGAACATATACCGCTAATAAATGAAATACTCATTATTATGTATTAAAATTGTCTTTCAAACGGGAAAAAAGGAGGTTTATAGGGGATTTCACCAGATTTTGATAACATTTAGCGATATATTAATTACATAAAACGATACATTTTGTGTTTATTTAAATAGGAGAGATCGGAACCGCTCAATTTTGATAACATTATCCGATTCATCACATTAACCGCTATCCCAATAAGCGGAGTCGACTACATCAGAGAAAGAAAAGTTCTTGCGATGATTAACTCACCACTTTTTAAAGTACTATTTAATTATATAGATATTTAAGCTTGTTAATTTTTAACAGGAACAAAAACCTTGGAGCAAGAAAAAACCGTGCACGGTTTGAAACAAATTGGATTACGAAATCAATGATGATTTTAAAAATGAATCTTTAAAACAAATTGGATTACGAAATCAATGATCTTAAAAATGAATCGCCAATTACAGAAACGTGTTAAACGCCACTTTTTCTAAAATGAGTTATTGGTGTCGTGGGATTATGTAGGGGTAAATGCACATTTTAATGTAAGAACAATAAAAATAGCGTGATTTTAAAATAATCAACATGTTAGATTTTAACTTTAGTGCAGAAACAAGTCAAGCGATGTCGCTTGACTGGTTTCTGCACTAAACTACGGGAAATTTTGTTCAGGCGGGGAATTTTCAAGTTGTTTGGGATTGTTGTTTTTATTTTATTACGTTGAAACAGTATCTGCGATTGGAAAAGTTCATTCTTGTGAGGTTTGGTCATGGTCAGGCCATAGTACAAACCATATTTTTAGAGATTTTCTACGAATCTTAAGACTAAGGACGTTTTGACAGTATTAGATTCAAAATTTCCATACTTGTGACTTGTGAGCATTTATCATATCCATGTGGCAGAACTTTTGGATCTATGAATCACTTTATTTTAAGGGAGCACCAAATCTATACCCCAGATCAGAATATTGAACTTATTTTGAAAGCTTTAAAAAAAATCCTTTCACTGTCTACAAATCTCTACATTTAAACACTATCTAATTGACTACTAACATTTTGAATTGGCAGAGACCACTATTTCAGAGTGTAGAGTTGAAATCATTTATAAAAACAGGTAGTTCTAATACTACTGACTAAAAGAGAAAAATAAGAACTGTGTAATTATTTTGTTGGTTAATATTTAATAAATAAGTGGTGTTTATTTTAATGGGCACGGTAGTTTGAAAAAGGGAATACAAGTCTAAAAACCAAGTTTTTTATTTGTACATTTGCAAAAATTTTATGGACTTATTCCCTTTTGCAAACCTTCTATAAAATTACAGTAGACGAAAAATCTTTAAGACCACTTAAGTTTGCAATTAAGTTATATTTCTGCGTAAATAAAAGCACAAAAACGAGAAATAGAAAGACTAAGACAAATAAAATTTAAAAGTATTATGGAACTGAGTCATTATTCCAATTTAGCGAAAATCAATGGTGTCCAACATTCAATGGAGAAAAAAAAGGCAAGAACACTCTTAAATTAAAAACGGATTTTGTTTTGGCTTAGTTTGCGGCACAAATAATAAGAAAAGAATGACAAATTAACTTAAATTTCAAATTAAATAAAAAAAATGGAATGAAGGGTATGGATTTTGCCAAATTCAAAGGGCTATATCTGTCTATAGATATTTTCAGGTGACGTCACAACCGGTTATTTTCTTTTAACTGTGTACTTTCTGTAGGGCTTTTAACTGTTGCTAAGGCCATTGTTTATCTGTTGCTAAGGCGGTTTTTAGGTATGGGATCACGTGATTGCAAATGCTCCAATAGAAGAATTCCACGGCTAGTCATTTTCTGTAACTGTTAACCTCTGTAGAGCAAAAAACTGTAACATCTTCCGTTGCTAAGGCCGTTGTTAGGTCCGAGTCATGTGATTGAAAATACTCTATAGGTGTAGTTATTAATTCCCTCTTTCAACTCTTGTGTAGAGCGAAGCTTGGAGATTTTTTTTAAAACACAATAAGTCAACTTGATATTTATTATTCTTATTCCCTTTTTCAAACTGACGATTCAAATGACTCGTTGGGTTTATTGTTATGCAAGGAGAAAAAAAAATAAGAGAGAATGAAGAGAAAAAGTGAGAAAAGAATAAGAAATAGACAAGAAAGACAAGGTAATTAGAAATACGAGGATTTTTCGAGACGTTAAAAAGGGACGTAAATTTTCCCCTTTTCTTTTTATCTCGTTTTCTACATATCTCTGATTTATTTGTCATTTATTTTTCTTTCTTTCTTTTACCTATTTTTCTTCCCTCATGTGCCCCATTATATTGTTATGTATTTGTAAATGAACTGCGTAGGTATTGATCTTGGAATTCTTTTTTTGCCAAATGATTTGAGTAAGAATGAAATACAGTCGACTCCGCTTTATGTGATCACATTTGAATCGTCAGTTTTAAAAGGGGAATAAATCCAAAAACGAAGTTTTGAGAAAATCGAAAAAAACTGTATAAGTAATGGAATTTTTATCCTATAGCCACCAAATTTTTACAGGGAATTCATGACACTGTTAAGAACACAAAACAATCATCGAAAAAATTATAAGTGTATCTAAAAATGTTTTACAGTTAAAAAAAGAGGATGGACTTATTCCCTTCTTGAACCTTATGAAATTTCAGCTGAACAAAAATCTTTAAAATCACTTAAATTGACAATTAAATTATATTTCTGCTTAGTTCCCAGTACAAAAGTGAAAGATAGAAAGACTAAGACGAATAAAATTAAACATTATTATGAAACTGCGTCATTAAGGCGCTATCAATGGAGTCAAACATTTATTGGTTAAAAAAAGAAAAAACGCTGTTAAATTCAAATCAAATTTTATTTTGGCTAAGTTTACAGGCCAAAGAATAAGAAAAGAAAGACAAATTAAGTTAAATTTCAAATTTAATCAAAAAATACAATGAATGGACATTGATTTCGCAAATTCAAGAGGCTATATCTACCGATAGGGATAGTTATTTTTCCCCTCTTTGCACTCATGTGTAGAGCGGAGCCTGGAGATATGTTTCAGCACAAAAAGTCAATTTGTCATTTTTTGGACTTATTCCCTTTTTAAAACTGACGATTCATTTGTCCAAGAGTAGAATGATAACAATATCTTAGCGTTAATAATAAGCGATTTGATACTAGAAAGTTTCAAACAGTGTAACTCGAGTTTTGCATTAAAATCACAAATATGAAGTCCAAATTGAAGTATTTATACGGTTCCCTAGTTTGTATTGTGCAAATTATACATTCTTAAATAAAAATATGAGAGTGGCACTTAGGTTGTTAATAAATTAAGACTCATTTTGTATGTTTATGTATTAAAATTGACTTTAAAACGGGGGAAAAGGAGGTTTTTAAGGGATTTTGACAAATTTTGATAACATTAAGCGAAATGTTGATCACATGAAAGTGTTCATTTTACATCATTAAATTAAATAGGAGTGATCGGGACCGGTCAATTTTGATAACATTTACCGTGATCACTTTAAGCGGAGTCGACTGTATATGTATAATAATAATTGACGCAAAAGCTTGAATGGTTAGTGTATAGTTATTGCCCAATTTTTCTCTAAAAGTGATTGTAGAGATTTTTTTTAAATATTTACCTTTTAAGAGATTTACCGTAAATTTCATTAAAAAATAAATGTTTGATATTCCGAAATCACCAATCTAATACCAGCAGTTTTATGTTTATGAAGTTTTTACCATTGCGGCATGATGTTTTTTATTCTTATTTTACATTTTTTAAAATAAACTTCTACAATTTTAGGATTTAAGTATATATATGTACTAGATCAGTGGTTCCCAACCGGTGTTCCGTGAGAGTCTTGAAAGTAATCCGGGGAGGGGCCCGGAGCAGCACAAAAAATTCCAATAAATACAAATTTGAGAGCGAGAAAAGATTGAATTATATCCAAGACGATGACTTTCGGCTAGGTAGTTTGGGGGTATAATAGTCACCACTAAATTATTAATTCTATATGTAATATTTCGTATTGTATAAGTCAAAAGAATTTAAATATATACTGGGTTTTATTAAATATAAACCTTTATTTTGCAATTTTGTTAGGGTGTAGGATTTTAAGCTGTTAAGGTGTGGTCCGTAAATGTTTCAATTTTAAACTTAGTGGTCCGTGAAGTGAAGTGAACTGAACTTCTCTGAGTTCGGAATCACTGTACTAGATCATCCGAAACTTTTGAAGTTTCAACCTTTATAAGGACATACTTTGTGAGCACTTCTTTTATCAAGCACCTTTATTGTACAAGTGCCATTTGCTGCGGGACAATCAACGCCATAATTTATACAAGAATGTACTCAATTTACTGCTATAAAACTTAAAATAAATTTTAAGTAGGATAGGAATAAGAATATTTTTTAAGTTTACATTTGGTACGAAGAGATTTCAGGAATCAATACATTTTTCCTAAAATAAATAGGTCATCTTTCAATTAAAAAAACAATTAATAAGCATCTGTCACTGTATTAATTTCAATCAAAGTATGTAATGTGAATAATCGTATGCATATGTAGTTTTTTTTATTTCTTTTGAAGATTTCAGAAAATTGAAAACATGCTAAGACGATCTCCTCAAACCCTGTATAACAATTCTCGGGAGGATTTTATAACCTTGTTTTCCCTTGTCACAGTTCAGTGCCTCCACTGTTTTGCCAGTCTTTGTAAACTGAAGTTTAAACCAAATTGTGATACATTTCAACGTTTATTGGCAATGACGTCACGGGTTGCAGGAAGTAGCATCGATGAGAAGTCACTCTTTCTATATAGCTACCTAACCAGCGAAAAAGAGTGAGAGTCATCTCTGACTCGCCAAATAGGTAGCTAGAAAGTGTGGCGTCTTGTCATCTACCCTTGACGTCATGATCAAGAAACGTAGTAATCAAGTACAAATAGATATTTAAAACTTTATTCCACTGTTGGGGAGATATTCAGTCTTTCCATTTATTTATTACCAACCTAAAACGAACACTGCAAGGAAAAAGCATCTTTCATCAATGTTACAGCCATAAATAACACAATTGGCCTTACAAATATTGAATTTCCCCTTTCATTGACTTCATGTCGAAAGAAATAACTTCTTTGATACATAAAACGCACGCAAATATAATCATACGTTTGTTTATTTAAAATTATTATTATGCCATTATTAGTTAATCCAATTCTATCACGTTGTGCAGCGTCAGTTACTTAAAGATTTATTCTTTGACTGGTGATCTTTATAAAGGATCATTATCCATCACAGTATTATTTACGTATGCCGAACTTTTTAGCTAAAACTCCCTCACTTGATATCGTTTCATTTATTGAGGAAAATCAGTAAAAAAATTCCATCATAGTTTGTGTGATACCAACGTACTGGCCTAGTGGTTAGAACATCTGAGAGTGAAGCCGTACGTCTGGTGTTAGAATTACCGTTTGTTATGTACCTATGTTTCTGGCTGGGCCATATTCAGAAATCAGAAACTCAAACACGTAGATGAAACGAGATGGAAACCATACGGAAACGGGAGATTTCACACGGGAGCTCTGAATTTAACGGTTCTCTCTCATGTGCGCTGATGACGCCTCCTGTAGCAAAGCTTTACGAGTAATTATACACAGATAAAACAAAATTCTGCTAGCACTAGATGTCCATTACTTTCGTAATATATTATTGTCTGAGGACTGTTTTTTGGTAATTAGCAGCTGTTCTAGATTTTTTGGAACTATTTAACAGACTACAAAAAGTGGAAAAACACTCCGCGCATAGATTGGAATCTGGGAACAATATGGCGGACGAGAGCTCCGGAGTTTGAAATCTCAGCTTTTTCAACGTTTCCGTACCGTTCTCGTTTCTTCTAAGTATATGTCTATCTGAATATGGCCCTCTGTCCTTGTGCGATGAATAACTGTGGCCTGCTGTAAAAAAGAGGTAGAGCGAGCGGATGCAAGTGTGGCGCGGGTAGCTGTACCTCATATCCGTGGCTCCGGTGAGCCAAAAAATAAGTAACAATAATGCTAAGATAATGTGTAATCCCGATTAATTTTTTATTCCTGGACCAGCGTCACTAAACTACCACGCAATTAAATATAAAAGTGTACTCACCACTATAAGAGTCAGGTTATTTAACTAAGGTATAAATATCGACTGAAACCACAATTTTGTCTAATTATCTTTCGTGGGTACTTTTCTAGAAAAGGAGCTCGAATCTCGCCAAGCGATTCTTTATCGGCCAATCTCTCGCCAAAAAAATCTGCTTGGCGATATTTGCGCCCCTTTTCTAGAAAAGTACCCTTTCGCGTTTTGTTGAGCTCGAAATTTTCGATAAAACCCCAAATTCCGATTAAAAAAAAACCGGATTTCTGGGGCTATCCCGGAAATGTAGCACCCTTGCATACGGTTCATTTACAATTTTAAACAAATGAAAATTTTTGGTCATAAATGGAGGGAAAGTTTTCAGGGATGCGTTCTGTCATTTGTGTATGGTCCCTTTGAATAGAAACTCCAATTACTACTTACTTCGTTTTAAAGCGCAGTAACCGTTTCAATAAACACTACAGTCGGAGTCAAAACTATAAGGAAGTCTTTGCGTTGAAAGCTAAGATTAGGAACAGAGTGGTCAGCCCCATTTGGCCGATTACGTCAGGCTAGTCACGCGATCACGTGTGTGATGGCGATCGATGGCCAGAAGAAACTGGCGATTAGCCGATCTTTACCACACAGGCACAATATGTATATTATTGGTTTCAAACTCCCTCTAGAAGTTATATGGATCAAACTAGACACGGAAAAAGTTTCAAAAATTTTTCAGGTAGGATAATATATTTATTATAAAACCTCATTTTAAAAGTGGTGAGTTAGAAACCTTTCTGGCAGGTTTCGAAATTAATAATTTCACAGGTCTGCAACGTAAAAGCTGTTTAATTTTTTTTATGAAATTTCCATTCATTTCGGTGTGATGATAACGAAAAGAGTATTGAAAATATTCTTAGACGTCAGGATTTTTCAACAAATTGCAAAATTATTTAGAAATTTTCCCATTTTTCGCAGTTTTGGTATATTTCTAACTTTCTTACTTTAAAAATTAAAGAGTTGTGAGTAAATGACACCGTTAACTATTTCACCAGGATATTGTAGAGATAGATAGAAAATCCCAGGGGGGAAGCATGGGGGGAAGGTTAAGCAGTGCAATAATGACGAATTTTGTTGTAAACCTCGAAGATGCTTTCTTGTTGCTACTCGCAAGGGTAAAAGGAGCCTCACATGATTGAAAAATAAGTTTTTTGTGGTTTTAGACTGTGTAAATCAGGTATGGGCATTGCCCATACCACATTACGAGTTTTATTCTCAATTATTTCATAAACTGAGGGCTGGAAATAAGTTATTTACCTTTTATTTCACTGTTTTCGGTGATTTAAGGCGTCGTGATCGAGTTATTACAGCGGGCTATTGCTCTCCCGCAATCCGTATCAATGCTCCATTTTTGGATTATATTGACGATTTTTGACGAAGTATAAAACCTTTTGGCTTTAATAAAACACACTAAATCGCTATTATTAAGCAACATGGAAGCAATATATGTAATTATTTACCATCAAAACCATTTTGGAGCATCTAGGAACATTTTGGGAAATTTTCGTATTTTTGATGTTTTTAGTAAAAACTTGAAACTTTGAGCGAAAAGCGCAGACTGAAGATATTGTCCTATCGAACTGAAATTTTTTGTGGGTTATAAGGACCCCCAACCACAAACTTTGAGCACTAGCCGTTGACCGATTTCGAAAAAAAGGTTTTTTCGCTCCACCCTAATGGGCAACCTTTTCGAATCCGCGGGCCGGACTCAAAGATTATAATGTGGAGGGCCAAAGAGTAGATAATAGGTAATATTCTTTAAGTAAAAAAATGAGGCCTTTTATTACATATATTTACGAAGTTTAATTCTAAAGTTAAAAATTAATCTGGACTTGTACAATATCTAGATTACATAAAATAATTATAATGAAATTACATTAATCTGAACCAGGCGCGGATCCAGCACGGCTCCAATGGGGGGGGGGCACTTCTTCAGACCATCATCTTTATCTTTTGAAAAAAAAATGCCAAAATTTTGGAAATTTGATCTGTAAAAGTAGGTTTTTAACTCATTTTGAGTACTTTTTGGGACTTTTTTTCGTACTTATGAATGCTTTTTGGATCCAAGGGGGGGCACTTTCCAGAGTGTCACCCCCTGTATCCGCCACTGATCTGGACTAGAATAATATTACATACAATAATTATAAAGTTAGTTACATTAATCTACAATAGATTAATATTTTGATTAGAAACAAAAATTATGTTAAAAGTTACAAAAATCTGGACTAGAATAATATGTGATTTTTGAATACAATTTTTAAAATGTTCCGCGGGCCGGACCAAATGACGTGGCGGGCCGGAGGTTGCCCACCGTTGGTGTAAATGGACCTATTTCAGTCATAAAATAATTTTAATTTAAAATAAATAATAAAAAATTAATGTTATATTCTCATTTTCATTTATACTTGGGTATTGATTTATTTTATATAGTTATCAAAATTTTCAGGAAAATTACAGGAAATATCAGTTCTATGGCAAATCAAAGTCCTTTTTGCTTTCTTAGTACCAATAAAACATTAAAAAAGTTACCTTAATAAAACATTTAAATAATATAATTAATTTATATTATTTACTCAACTTTTTAAAAAAAATGCGATGTCTTAAAAATCAAAAGAGGTAATTTTCGGATTCAACACAAACCAAAAAAAACATAAAAAAGTTATTTTCAGGTAAAGTTTGAGTTCAAAAATAATTATTTTATATTTTCTTTAATTTTTTCTTAAAAAATTACCTTATTTACTTAAATTGTCAAGAAATGGGATGTCCTATGATAAAACGGAGGTGAGTTTTAGATTCAGCACACTAAAAAAACATTAAAAACTATTTTATGAAAAAAACTTGAGTTAGAAATTTAATATAATGAGTCCATTTTCTGAAATGTTAAGGTATTTCCCAATAAAACATAAAAACCTAAATGGCCAGAAAATGTGACGGCTCGGAAAAAAAACTTAGGTCATTTTCAGATTCAGCATACAAAAAGAACATAAAGATTAGGTAGAATAATCCATACCGCTTTCAGAAAGTTTTTTTTGCAGACTTGTGTCTGCAGAAACTTACAAAAAGCTCAAAATCGGATCAGAATTTTTATTTGCCACTTTTAAAAAGTCAGGCAGCGTTTTTCGTTTTGATCATCGTTTGGAGATCAGAAAAGAAAAACTCGCGTTGTAATCATTACTTATTATCAAAACTTTAATGATTATCTCTGATCATTTTTTATTATATATCATCGAATACACCCGATTCTTTCGAAATATCGCTGTCGGAAGATTAACGACTCGGGTTTGAGCGCTACAAAATGAAAAATTTTTATTTTATTTTTAAGATTATTTCATTGGAAAATTTAAAAACAAATATGTCAATAAAGTATCGATAATTTTTTTGGGTATCGAATACACCCGATTCTTTTAGACATCGAATACTTAAGTATTTGGTACCGATACCTGCCCATCACTAGATGAACCACCCCTTATAATCCCTGGATTTCATCTCTTATCTCATATTTTGGGAGCGGGACAAAATAGGTCCTACAGGCTTATATTTGGTGGAGTTACTCAAAAGCATGCAAGGTATCCCCCTTATGATTATCTGACGCGCTCGAGTTACTACCCAAAAACACTCTGGGCTCCCCTACTGTAATGTAAACAGCTATTAACACTGCCTTTTTTAAAGGGGGATTCTCGGACAAATGTTGTAGTAGGGGAGCCCATGATGCTAAATGTGGATTTACTCGAGCGCGTCAGATAATCATAGGGGAGATACCTTGCATGCTTTTTAGTAACTCCACCAAATATAAGCTCTCTATGTTGGTGGGTAAGTTTAGAACAGCACGTCAAAATTTGAAAAAAAAAAAACTAGTTACATGGACATACTTGAGCGCGTTAGATTGGCTACTGAGACATTTAACAACTAGTTGAGACTAGTTTTCTGGCTACTAGTCCATAAACATTTTGTTTCGTACATTTTTCTCAAAAAGAGCGATAGCGTCTTACCGGTCTTGGCTTTACTTTGCAACTTTGTCACCCTCCCACTCCCTTGCCCACCGCTCAAATCGGCAGATTTTAGAAAATGTACACTTTTTAGCTGGTAACTAACCTACCTTATCTTTATCTGACGCGCTCGAGTATGTCCATGTAACTAATTTTTTTTTACAAATCTGACGGGCTGTTCTAGACAAACCCACCAACATAGAGAGCTTATATTTGGTGGAGTTACTCAAAAGCATGCAAGGTATCCCCCTTATGATTATCTGACGCGCTCGAGTTACTACCCAAAAACACTCTGGGCTCCCCTACTAGTAAGGAGACGGAGAAAAAACTAAAAATCAGTTCAATCCTCTCTTTATTTGCCACTTTTAAAGATCATCCTGAGTTTTTCATGAAACACGGATCAAGGTTTGGTGATCAGAATAGAAAAAACTCGCGTCGTATAATCATTACAGATGATCGAAATTTCAATGATTATGTGTTATTTTTTGAGTTTTATAATTCGCACCAAAAAATAAATATCATAAAGTACTTGTCGCATGAAAGATCGCCAAATCACCAACGGAGACAAACCTCGATCTGAAAACTATACTGAAGAGAACACCTATCATGTTCGGCACTAGTTAACTAGAACTAGTTGCAACTAGTAGTTAACTACTGATCAACTAGTAGTTTAACTACTTTTGGTTTAAACTAGCTCAAACTACTTTTTTTAATAACTACTAGTTGAAACTACTTTCAAAATTTCAACTACTTTAAAAAAATCTTATTAAAATTTTTATCAAAATATAGAAAAAATTGTACTGTAACAAATTTAATTAAGATGGTAGAGTACTCAAAATACCATAACCAGAATTAAAGGCCCTTTTTGCGCGTTTTTTGTGATATAGATAAGATGTATTAGAATTTGGGAAAAAAATGGGTTATTAAATTAAATAGACTAGTTAACTAGTAGTTAACTACTTTGGGAAACAGTTAACTACTAGTTGTAACTAGTCCCAGGAAAAAATAGTTAACTACTAGTTGCAACTAGATTTTCCCAGACTAGTTAGTAGTTGGTAGTTAACTATTTTTTGACCACTAGTTGCCGAACACTATAGATATGACAAATTGCCGGTTTTGGTGATGTGTAAACAATGTATATTTTGTCATTCTTTGAGTTAAGGAAAAACACAGAGATCAAGAAAAGAAATACAAACTCCGCTCAAGCCTCTTCATCAGGGGGACATCAGGACTAGAGCAGAGGGGTGTTTCCGAATGTAAAAAACTACATATATCCCCAACACCCAGCAAAATGACAAGAGAAACATAGAAAATTGACAAAATCAAAACACCAAGCAAAAAGACAAGAGAAACACAGAGATTTGTTTTGGCATCTTCGTCCATTATCTGTGTTTCTCTTGTCATTTTGCTGATTGTTGGGGACAGATGTATTTTTCTACATTCAGAAACAGCCCTCTGCTCAAGTCCTGATGTCCCCTTGATGAAAAGGCTTGAACGGAGTTTTGTATTTCTTTTCTTGATCTCTGTTTTTCCTATTCGCATATTTTCTATTAGTTTGCACCTTTAGCGCAACTTCTGGATTTATGTTCAGATCTTAATTATAATTTAATTTAAAATTTTTCGTGCTATCTGATTCCTTGAGTTTCATATTTTGATCGAAACTTTTTTCATCATAAATTAATGGTTAGTATCGGAGAAAAACCGTATCACTCAAATTTTTATTATTTTAATTACAACCAATGAAACTCAAAATCCGATCATGATTTTTTTTGCCTCAAACTAGGCCCGATTTTTAAGATATTAATACTCAAAATCACTCACCTTTGATCATTTTTTCTAAGATATCCAAAATCCATCCGCGTACGAGACTGGCCATGGCTGGAAACAAAACCGCAAGGTATTATTTTACAGGTATAACTAAATTGAAATATAAGCACTGCAATTTGTTATTCTATTTATATAAGGCAAATTAACTATTTTACTGGTGATTGATAAGCACCACAAAACTATCAGACACTGATAAATTCTTGCCACTCAACAAGTTGACCACCTTGGGGTTTCATATCATAGCACTCTCAAAGTATAATACTTCCATGACGTCGTTGCCTTTCCAAAAACCATTATTGAGGGTGATATTTTGAGTTCTAAATAACACTAGAGTCGTTAGTTAACCGATAGAGTGGAAGGTGTGACAGTTTTACGACGGTGTCCTACAAAGTGTACTTGGAGAACGTGTGATGGTGTCGGTTGGATTTCATTTCCTGGTATTATTTAGGCTTTAGTTTAGAAAACGTGATTGCTTTGTGTTGAATTTTTTGAAACAAACGCTTCCATCTTTTAATATTCTTAATTATTTTCTTAATATTCTTAATATTTGATATTCATATTCTTGATTTTGATCATACAACATTAGGGTTCAATTCCGTTAACTGTTCCGCTAAATGTCACCGGTTAGCTGTTTTGGATGTCAAATATTAGAAATACCACCGAAAATTGCAATTTAACCGATTAAAATTTACAGTTACGCCAATTAAAACCATAAAAATATGTTATTTTTTTTACATTTGAATATTTTTTGTCCAAAACAGCTTGGCGATATTTAAAGAGGCAGTAACGGTATTGAACCAAAATTCGCCGTTAAAACTGTTTTACATCATAGAAACTATTTGTCACTTTCGTAATTCAACTAATTAATTGAATTTTTTAAACCTGCATCTGCCGCTTTATATGGAAATCGGCTGACACAAATCCCCAGAAACAAGAATCAAACTATATGAATAATAGGTACTATATATGTTTTGGCCTGTTAATAGATACAAAATCTAAAATCCAATTTTATACCTCTCAGTTTTAGGTTTCTTAAAGTTGTTACCTGTGCAACATAATGTTTTTATTCCTATCTTACTTTACATTTCCCGAAATATATCTCTTAGAAATTTTAAAATTAGGTAATATAATTCTAGATCACCTGAAACTTTTGAAATTCCAACTTTTTCTAAGGACATACTTAGTAAGCACTTCTTTTACCTTGCACCTAAATTGTACAATAGAGTTTACCTACCAATTTAATCCATATAAAATTTACTCTGTCTTCATGTAAGAGATATTTCAGAATTTTTACTAAACATCGACGACCTGAATCAATATTTCTCACTCATTGAAGCATTTTTTGAATCGTCAGTTTTAAAAAGGGAATAAGTCCAAAAAATGACAAATTGACTTTTTGTGCTCAAAACTATCTCCAAGCTCCGCTCTCCATATGAGTTTGAATTCCCCTTGAATTTGCGAAATCGATGCCCATTCATTGTATTTTTTAATTTAATTTGAAATTAAAGTTTATTTCTCTTTCTTTTCTTATTTTTTGTGATGCAACCTGAGCCAAAATAAAATTTCTTTTAATGTAAAAGTTTTTTTAAACTTTTTTTTATGCAGGGAATGTTTGACTCCATTTATATTCACTTACTCCATTCATACTTTCTTAATGTGACTCAGTTTCATAATAATTTTCAATTTCATTTGTCTTACAGTCTTTCTACTTCTCACTTTTATATTGTGAACTAAGCAGAAATACAATTAAAATTTAACTTTAAGTGATTTTTAAGATTTTTCTTCAGTTGAAATTTCATAAGGTTGAAGAAGGAAATAAGTCCATCATCTTTTTTAACTGTGAAACATTTTTAAATACACTTATAACTTTTCCGATGATTGTTCTGTATTCTTAATAGTGTCATGAATTTCCTGTAAAAATTTGGTGGCTATAGAATAAAAATTCCATTACTTTTACAGTTTTTTCGATTTTCTCAAAACTTCGTTTTTAGACTTATTCCCTTCTTCTAACTGACGATTCAAATGATGTTGCCCTTTCATTTGGTCATACGTGACGAAACTTGGACGAATCTTGAACGTTTGTGCTAGTTGAACAGTCAGAGAGAGAATATAACGTAAAATATAATGGCAAAGAGCGGAAAAGGGCAAACTAATCTTATTTTGATTATCACTGCTTATTCCAACAGAAACTAAGATATGATTGCACTGGTTTTTTACTAATGATAGGAATGGTCGGATTTTTTCAAACAAATTTTTTTTTTTACAATAATGTGGTAATTAGTGAACGTATAGGTAAAAGTGTGTGTCTGTATAAGTGTATATGAGGAGGAGAGAGTGAAAAATTAAATATCGGTTAATAAAAATTACCATTTGATGCATATAGTTTTTGTAAAAAGAAAAACAGAACATAGAAAAGCAAATACGGGAAAGAGAGTAAATTAAGAGAATTTAAAAAATTAAGAGAATAAGGGAGGTTAAAAAAGAAATGGGAAGAAACGTAGTTGCCCTCAATAGTATGTTTTAATTTTCAACGGTTCATAATTTTTAAACTCACCACTTTAAAAGTTAACATAATAAAAATATATTATGAACATGTATCTAGTCTCTCATTCATCCGGGGTTCATTTAACAACAGGTACATTGAAAATTGTAACTGATAAAATGGAGATTGGGACTAGAGATGTTAAGTATTTAGAGATGTTACGTATTAGTTAAAATGTGGAGCCAGTTCCATGGTGGGATTAGGTTCCATTAATAGTTCCAGTTCCACACATAACCCATTAGCGCCCATTGATCTATTTTTAGATCACTAAACATAGTGTCGAAAATTTGCAATCCTTGTGTATCGTTCATAGTTTTGTTCGAAGTTCACTAATATTAAAATGATAGTATGAATAGCACTTTAAAGATGAAATGTATTAAATTATTTTAAGAAAATTTGCAATTAATTGTGGATTATAGCTGTCTTATTAATGCGCGAACTCTCACGTCCATCGCCAAAGACAATAATCTCGAGTGATAGCTAAGTGTTTGAACAATCTTAATGCATCGCCTTTATTTCTAGGAAAGATTCCTCGTGTATTGGTTTAAACAGGGCTAAGTACATTAATAAATTTAAGCACCATTAGAAATCCTTAACTTTGACTTGATTGAACTCACTTGATTGAAAAAATATCTTTCAGTGGTTTTAGCCTGTGTAAATGTATTTCAGTGTGGATTTCAGTTATCTAATTATTTTCATGGAAAATAAATATTAAAAACTTAATTTTATATTTTAATTTTTATTTCCTCACCTTAATATAAAATACTACTGTCTCCGTTCGGCAAACTTCGGGAATCCCGATACTTAGCGACCAGATCGCTGTAGAAGTTCATTTGATCTTTCCAGCTCGTCAGCTTTACGAACCAATCAAATGAGCTTCTCCAACGATCCGATCTCCCAGGATCGGGACTCCCGAATTTTGCCGAAGGGAGATAATAGTTTTTGATATTAAGGTGACGATTTTTACTGAGGTATTGACTTGTTTTAAATATTTATTAAAATTCTCCGGAAACATGACGTTCTAGTAGTGCAAAGCAAAAGACATTTTTAACTCTAAGTTTTAGAAAACATTAAAAAAATTACATTAATAAAGATTTTGAATAAAACAATTAATTTGTTTCGTACACTCCCATTTTTGTGAAATATTCTATTTGCTCAATTTGTTGAAAATGTGATTGATGTCTTAAAAATCAAAAGAGGTAATTTTCGGATTCAGAATACCAAAAACTATAAGAAACTTTGAGTTAAAAAATATAATTATTCTAAATTTGCTCTAATATTTCTTGAAAAATTTTCTTATTCACTTATACTATCAAGACAGGCGATGTCCTATAGTAAAACTGAGGTCCATTTTAGCTACAGCACACTAAAAACTATTTTATGTAAAAGTTTGAATTAAAAATTTAGTATAATGAGCCCATTTTCCAAAATTTTGGGCCATTTCCCAATACAACACAAAAACCTGAATTGTCAGAAAATGAGACGTCCCAGGGCAAAATGGAGGAGATTTTCGGATTCAGCTCAGCAAAAATCTTAAAGTTCAGGTTAAATAACCCAAACAGCTTGAAATAAGTTTATTTTTTTTTTTTTTTGAGGATCTGTTATTAAAGATTCAATTTGTTTTAACGATACATGGGTACGTTCCATTTTTGAGGATCTACCCGTGATGTATTATTTAACCATTTGCCTTATAGTCTGATCATATCAAATATGTTTGTGTAATAATATTTTACAATATTTTAGCATAAAAAGTGGTGACTTTAAGCTAAGCATATCGTTGGTTTAACCACGGCTTACTAGATAGGTACTTATACAGGCTAGCCGAGTACGGAAATCATTGCAAATCCAGGTGGCATTATTGGACAAACTGGCAAAGCATATTCACAGTGTTGAAGGCGGTGGGTGATATAGGTAGGTCTTGTAGCGCTCCACGCGGGAAAAGTTGTCAAATGGTTTTCATTGTTTAAAACTCGGCTAGCCTGTATAAGTATCTAGTTAGCCGTGGTTTAACACATTCACTGCCACAATAGCAACATTTTTAAGAAATACCTTTTTGAGCAGCTCTGGATGCTGCTACATGATTTTCAAAATCTCGTATAGTGTTTTCAGGTGACGTCACAACCGGTTATTTTCTTTTAACTGTGTATCTTCTGTAGGGCTTTTAACTGTTGCTAAGGCCGTTGTTTATCTGTTGCTAAGGAAGTTTTTAGGTATGGGATCACATGATTGCAAATGGTCCAATAGAAGAATTCCACGGCTAGACCTTTTTGGTAACTGTTAACCTCTGTAGGGCAAAAAACTGTAATTTTATGTTGCTAAGGCCGTTGTTAGGTCCGAGTCATGTGATTGAAAATTCTCTATCTTTTTTTTAAAAACTAGTAATATGAATGGTCGGATTGTTGGGAGGAAAAATTGTTGCTTGTAATGTTTATTGTTGCGATTATTTTGTGGAAATGAGGGATTTGCTTAATTTTACACTTTTTTGATAATGTTATAGTTTAAAACTATCAAATATCAGATTTTTATGTTCAAAAATATGTTTTAATTAATTTAAAATTCAATTTTATTTTTTGCCAAAACACTAGTAAAGTCACGTGATAAAAAAAACGGGATTTGACGTCACAGCGCCCTTGAAACTAGTGTTTTTAGAGTTATACAATGATCGGAAAACGGGATTACATTGGATGTGACGTCACAGCACACAACAACAACATTGTTTCAAAAATGTATATCTCAGAAACTAGGCTACGAAAATACTTCATTTAAACGTCATTCTTCATGTTTTTTTATCTAAAATTTAATCTTAAAACGTGAATGTGTGTGTGTCCGTATAAGTGCATATGAGGAGGAGAAAGTGAAAAACTAAATTGAAATAGAGGATTTTAAAAATTACCGTATAATATATTTATATTATACGGTATTATTTTTTTTATAATTTTCTCATTTTTTTTCATGAAAAAAATATAGAAATATGGGGTATAAAATTTTACAGTGGGAATTACTATAGCCAAATATTCTCTTTTTTAAAAAAATCTGTCATCTCAAAAATAAGTTTTTATGCAATAAAAGTTTTGCCCGTACTGAATGTTTAGAACGGAAAACGGTGCGTTCCCGTGTAACAGAAAGGTGGCACACGCGTTCTCTCGCATTAAAACGTGTGTGTGAATATGTGTGCGTGCGTGTGTGAGACAAACAGAGAGAGGGAGAGACGAAAACTAAGTTGAGATGTTGGTTTTTAAAATTTACTGTATGTTGCTAATATTTCTGTTAGTCTAAGAGCCAGTAAACAGATGATGACACATATTTTAGGAAAGCCTTAAATTTTCTCAGTGAGTCAGTTGTACGTACCGTACATGAGATGGGGATTAGTTAAGCCCAGTCGCGGTAGGTTCAGCATTGCGCAGGTGTGTCACGTGGTGTTAATTTGGTGCACTAAAAAAGTATTTTAGGAAGGCTGCCGTTTTGACATGTCAAAATATATTATAATATATACTCAAAAACAATATGGCAGACGATTCCCACGGTTATGACGTCATGGCAGATTATTTAAAACTTTAAAAAAAAATTTTTTTGAAAAGTATTTTAGGAAATTTGAAATTTGCAATATTTTATTCTTAATAGTATTAGAAGCATATATCTTTTAAGGCAGACGGATCTGACGGTTGCTTTGACCTGGCAGACAGGAAAATACTTTCACCCGCGTTAGCACAATACATGAAATTCTTTTCAATACATGAAATCTGCTGACTATATTATGAACTAATATGAATATAAACAATAATATGAATTATAAAAAGGATTATAGTTACTGTCATTACTAGG
This sequence comes from Tetragnatha montana, assembly GCA_963680715.1. NCBI lineage: Eukaryota > Metazoa > Arthropoda > Arachnida > Araneae > Tetragnathidae > Tetragnatha > Tetragnatha montana. Next base: position 13,007,051 of record OY796678.1, read on the forward strand.
ACTATGAGGTAAATCGTTCATTACAAACCTTTGGAGTATAATAAAGACATAATGAATATATAAATTATTTTTATTGTTTCTTTATTTGAGGCGGAAATATGAATAAAAAAATGAAAATATTAATTTTGAATAGTATTAAGAAATACAAATTCAAACACTCATATTCTCTCTTCCGTGTCATCATCTTCTGAATTCTCGTCCTCGTCATGGGAGAGAATGTCATCGCCGGCTGCATCGGTTTCTTATAAATAAAATTAAAATTAGAAAATGAAAGGCTTTATATTTGAATTTAATGACTTAAGTGTCTATCATTACCTGAAGAATCGTCAATTAAATCGCTGACAAGACATGGCAGTTGATCTCCTTCGAACCATTTAAACATGAAGGAGCTTTTATGCTCTATCCAGCCATACTGAAGCGGGTCCAATGTTGTTGGTTGTTTCTGAGAAGCGTTTTTCCAAATGCTCGAAATATAATGCGCTCTCACAAACTGCTGCCACAACTCGGCTTTACAAGGAGGTATAGAGCTTGCGTCGAAAGTTCTTACTTTTTTTGTAAAACGTCCGTTTACATCATTCGATTTATAGCTACCGACGAAAAGCTGGAATCTCCCATCATCTACGTCTACAGATTTCTTAGCGCCGTACATTTGACAAGTAAACTTTTGTATGATGACAAACAAAGTTTGTAAAAGCTCCCCGCTTAAATCAGCATCACCAAGACTTGCAAACGCTTTTTGAAATTCGTTGTACTTTCTCAATAAATCGAAAGGTCTCTTCTTTCCTTTGTTGAAAAAGGCAGGATTGAAGTCTGAGCCGGTGAATGCGTGAAACCCACTTAAGCTCCTAGTCAATAGTTCACCCAGTTCTTCATAGAGAACTAGTAGATAGATTTATACACTAGTATAATTTAAAATATCTAACATGCCCTTTTTTTAAAGAAAAGAAAATTTAGAATCCATATCTATTAGGTCTAACATAATTAAATAACTGTGTGTATTTAATTAAGTTCCTCAGACAGTAACTATAATCCTTTTTATAATTCATATTATTGTTTATATTCATATTAGTTCATAATATAGTCAGCAGATTTCATGTATTGAAAAGAATTTCATGTATTGTGCTAACGCGGGTGAAAGTATTTTCCTGTCTGCCAGGTCAAAGCAACCGTCAGATCCGTCTGCCTTAAAAGATATATGCTTCTAATACTATTAAGAATAAAATATTGCAAATTTCAAATTTCCTAAAATACTTTTCAAAAAAAATTTTTTTTAAAGTTTTAAATAATCTGCCATGACGTCATAACCGTGGGAATCGTCTGCCATATTGTTTTTGAGTATATATTATAATATATTTTGACATGTCAAAACGGCAGCCTTCCTAAAATACTTTTTTAGTGCACCAAATTAACACCACGTGACACACCTGCGCAATGCTGAACCTACCGCGACTGGGCTTAACTAATCCCCATCTCATGTACGGTACGTACAACTGACTCACTGAGAAAATTTAAGGCTTTCCTAAAATATGTGTCATCATCTGTTTACTGGCTCTTAGACTATGTGGAATACCGGTGCGTTTTAAGATAACAGCTGATAATCGAACAAAAAGGGTGTAAAATAAGGCAGAGCTAATTAAGCGTATAATTAGAAAAATGGACATTGAAAGAGAGAATTGGAAATTTAGAGTGTATAAAGGCTAAAGAGATAAGGAGAAATCTAATTTACATATCCAAATATCATTTTTCAAAGCTTCCTCACCACTTTTCATCAAACTTTTTTCAAACTCACCACTTTTAAATCAAAAGAATTAAAATAAAGATTTTCAATCTGATAGAAATTACGTGGTCGTCTTCAAAAATGTCTTTAAAAGAATCTATAGAATACTATGGATTGGTGCACATTTAAAATGAACATAGATAAGGCTCAATTGAAGTTGAAGTAACGTAGTACAAAATCGGGTTTTAAATTGATAAAAGAAACGAAAAAAACCCCTTGGAATCAGATCAAGAAAAGAATTCTTGAAAATCGTATCGGTCTATTCTAAAATAAGGTTTTTGGTGAACAGTTTCCAAAGAAAAACTTTTTAATTACCCCATATAACACATTTTTGGTATCAAACAGTTCGGATTCTTATAAGGATGTTCAGTAAGCTGTTGCATTTTAAAAAAAAAATCTAAACTCCTATACTTCAACCACGGCTTACTAGATACTATACAGGCTAGCCGAGTACGGAAATAATTAAAAATGTAGATAGCAATAGCTGATATCTGGTAAAGCACTAAATCTATTCACAATACGTATGGTACGTTATCGGTAGGACATGTGGCGATCCTAGGGGGACAAGTTGTCAAATGGTTTTTATTATTCAAAACTTGGCTAGCCTGTATAGTATCTAGAAAGCCGTGCTTTAACATTATGAAAATCGTGCCGATTTTTGTGCGTGCTTTACCGTTGCGTAGGAATTCAGATCTGCTCAAAGGGGCATTAATGCTAAAACAAGGTAAGCGTTTATCGAAAGTAGTTCCGTAAAAAAAACTATAAAATTTATTTAACTCTGTTGTTTTTTCGTCCTTTTCTTTAAAAGATATTTTGTAAATATAACTTTCTGAGGCTTTCGCTCCATTTTATCAACTGAAATAAACGCGTGAAGTTGGATCCTGCTAAAAAAAATCACGAAGAATACTTGAGGGAGTACCTCGGTCGTTGGACTTTCAAACTCCATTATAACCAGCCTCACTGAGTGAGACCACGGCTTACTAGATACTTATACAGGCTAGCCGAGTTTTAAACAATGAAAACTATTTGACAACTTTTCCCGCTTGGAGCGCTACAAGACCTACCTATATCACCCACCGCCTTCAACACTGTGGATATGCTTTGCCAGTTGGTCCAGTATTGCCATCTGGATTTGCAATGATTTCCGTACTCGGCTAGCCTGTATAAGTATCTAGTAAGTCGTGGTGAGACCATGGCCAGAGCTGTTACAGAACGTGTGACTGAAAGTCACTCTCAGCTGAGAGGCTAGCTCTCGACAGCAACGTTTCTTGAACCCAGTACATCACAAATGCGGAAGGAGAAATCGGTAAACACAAAGCCTGTTGGGTTGCTAGGAGGAGTTTCGGTAGGCAAATCGTGATTGAAAAGCACTATGTATACATGTTTTTAACAAAATAATCATATTTTTAAATTAATGTTCTTCATTTCACTCAAAATTCAGACACCGCGATGGGAACTACTTTGTTTGTTACTGCCGTCATAGGGTCAATTTAAGTTGGTACTCATTTTATCAACCCCTGGGGATGAAGGGCTGAGTCTGCCTTGACCGAGGACCGGGTATGAACCGTATGAACCCCTGGCCTGTTGTGTGGGAGCGCGAATAATTTCCTCTTCGCCTACGGGGTTCTTGGATTCTGTTAAAAATTAACATACAACCAATAGGGGGAACTTGATTTTTGCCCTTTTGCCGTATTGACACATTTTCATTTTGGCACGCTGAGTTTGCACTCAATGTTATTATATAGCTCACTGGACCAGGCTCAATGTTAAGTTGTGGCGAAGCGTCTCAGTATGATTGAAAAATGCATTTAAAAAAACTTCACAGCTGAAATATGGCCGATCAAAATGCAAGTAAAACCAAAAGATACATCATTTAACACCAAAATTAGATACTTTTCGGGCAGTTTTCTTCAGATTTTCTTAACTATACGACTAACATGGCTGTTTTTCTTGTAAAAAACACCATTGCTATCGCTAATTAATTAATTTAAAACGAGGCGTGATAGATTTTTCTGAGACAAATAGCAGAGAGCCAGAAAATTGGATTTTTGACCGTTTTCAAAAGTTTACATAAAACAAATAAAAAAATTTGAATAATAAAATCATATTTACATTTTTATCATAGCAGAGAACAACTCTTGAAACTTTCGTCGAAATCTGTGAGTCAGGTTGAATGCATGAATGAAAACTCATGGGTATAATCCATAATAAACGGTACACCCTTCAATTAACAGGACATTGTAGGTACAACACAACTTAAATTTATAAAAATTTGCAAATATTTTATTTTTTTATAACGTAAAAAGTGGTGATTTTACATTAAGCTTATCGTCACACACACACACACCACAGCTTAATACCTCAAAAACGTTTTCTACCTTTTTATTATAGACCGGGAGCCAGCAACATATTTTGTCAGTCATTTCCTCTCAAGCGATATTTGGTGGAAAATTTCAGGAAGTTATATCATAAAGCCTGGTGAGCGTCAGCTGGCTGTAGGGCGGTGGAATAGACGTCAGCTGGTCGTTTAACATTTGGAGCGTCTTTCTCAAAGATTTATTGCGGCTTCAATTACGCGAGAGAAAAAGAACAAGAGGGAAACTCAGTGAAACTGTTATGTTTTTGTTTACATTTCGATTTGCTTTGTATTGAGGAGAGGTACGAAAGGGTGTGTGGCGGATTTCGTTATAAATCAAGATTTTGTAAATAATGTAAGATGTAAGGAACCAACAAACATGAACAAAAATTTATACTTTCAGTGATTTCCTTTCAACGTTTCCTGACTTCATGAGTCTCAAGTTGTCAACAAAAAACAATTCCCTTCTAGAACATTATTAATTAAATATTGCCAACTTAAAATTATCTGAAAAACAAATAAATATCTAAAAAATTAATTAAAACAGTGTCCTTTCAAAAAGTTGGTTTGGTTTATAAAAAGAAATTAAAAGTTATCTTTAGGGAAATTGGTTAGTAATTAATTTTTAGAAGTAATAATTTATTGTTCTTTAAAGAAAGTTGGTCTATTTCCTAACAATACAAAGCAAATCGAAATGTAAACAAAAACATAACAGTTTCACTGAGTTTCCCTGGAGTTTCCCTCTTGTTCTTTTTCTCTCGCGTGATTGAAGCCGCAAAGAATCTTTGAGAAAGACGCTCCAAATGTTAAACGACCAGCTGACGTCTATTCCACCGCCCTACAGCCAGCTGACGCTCACCAGGCTTTATGATATAACTTCCTGAAATTTTCCACCAAATATCGCTTGAGAGGAAATGACTGACAAAATATGTTGCTGGCTCCCGGTCTATTAGTGGAACGAAAGGAATCAGAAAGTACTGTACGTAACATGAAAATAAACAAAAAAAAACATATTACTTATTTATCCAATTAATAGTAAAATTAGCCTTAATTAAAGTAACTTGAACTTTTTATGTGCTCCAAAACACGTTTTTGCTTCATAAATTTGAGTTCAATGCAATTTAATTAAGCTTTTTAATTGAAAAAGGTATTACTTACATATATCTGACCTACTATTTAGTAATAGTTACTATTATCCACCTCAAATCCATCAGAATATCTTAATTTTTGTAAATTAAGTCTATCAAATGGCCTTCAAAACAGTCAGAATAGCAAACATTTATTGAGGAACGTTTAAATACTTCCTTTAATGATTAAAAGGTCAAACAACCTATTTTTTAAGTAGACAGATTGGACTATTTCTCACTGTAATATTATGTACCGCATTTTGTGATAATTTGTGTGATCCCTGTCCAAAGTGCATTTTGAACTCATACCATACATTTTTCCTGCAAATTCATGAAATTTAATTAATTTAGTACTAATGTTCGCTCTGTTTTTCTGTCGCATTGTATTGCTGTCTGTATTGTATCACTGTATTGCTGTCACAAATCGTGCCCAAATTCCTAATTCTGTTATAGAAACTCACCATCAATTATCAAGCTACTCTCGAGTAATTTGTTGGTCCTCGACCTTTTTCTTTTCTTCCGTGTGTTCTCGTCCCCCCCCTCTACCTTTTTTTTCTTCTTTATTGGCATCATGGCCACACAATTCATGTTTTGTACCACTCATGTCCCCTATTTCCTGCGGTTCAAAAGCGCCTAACGGCGCTGTCAAACCACAAAATTCATGATGATGATGAACTAATAATCCTTCTTTATCATCGCAGGTTAAACATTACCCAGGTAGCACAAGGACATTGGACAATGATGTGCCAATACTGGCCAATATCGCGAACATCGTTGAATATCGGACATCGGAATCACGATATCTGACAGCTTTGATCGATATTGCGTAATTTTTTAGAAGAGAGGGAGATTAGAAATACATTGAAAAACATTTTTTCTAACGTTATTTGTATGAAAAATAAGTGTGAATGTCAATTTGGACCTTTTTACCCATTTTTTGGTAAAATTGCTAAAATAATATCGGTGAACTGATTTTGATTAATAATGGCCAATGTCGTGAAATGAATATCGCCATGGCGATTTCGATCGATATTGTATGGCGTTGCGTAACCGACATCAGAAAAACGAGATCACAAGTCAATTCAAAGTCGTAGGAAGGATATTGGCCGATGTTTGGCAGCATTGTAAAACTGTTATTGGAGGTACGATATTGATTGATAATGAGTGATTTTTCATAGAGATGAAAAAAAAATTAGATGTGGATTTCATTTCCGAGTGTTTTTTGATGCCAGTTTTTGATTCTGACAACAGTTTTAAAATATTCATCAGTCAAAACAATATATGTAATTTTTATATTTAATCGCATATTGGCCGATATTTTTCAGGTAGAATGAAAACATTGGCCAATGCTGTACTGAGAGTGACCACTATCGTAGGATGTCGGAATCTGGATATCTGACAGGACAGCAATGATTGATAGCGAAGCAGTGTAAGCGAAAAGCCGCGAATGCGCTCTTCAACGTGCCGAGAGCATTTGCGGCGATGGCGGCTTCCTTGAAACCGTACGGAGAGCAACATTTCCTCTTGCACCGCGCTACGAGCGCCAAATCGGTTACGGATAGTTACGGTCATTCGCGGCTGTTCGCTTAAGCTGCGCTGCTTGGCTCTAATTTATGTCCGCCTTAAGAAACAATGTTAACTACCTTTTTGGTAAAATTGCTAAGATAATATTGGAGGAAGAATATTGACAAATATTGGACGAAGTCTTGAAATAGATGTCGTAGAAATGATATTGTCTAATGAAATGATATTGTAGTAAAATATTGATTGAAAATGAGTGATTTTTTCATACAGATTAAATGGAAGTTAGATTAATTTTTTTTTTCATCTCTGTGAAAAAATCACTCATTATCAATCAATATCGTACCTACAATAACAATTTTACAATGCTGCCAAACATCGGCCAATATCCTTCCTACGACTTTGAATTGACTTGTGATCTCGTTTTTCTGATGTCGGTTACGCAACGCCATACAATATCGATCGAAATCGCCATGGCGATATTCATTTCACGACAATGGCCATTATTAATCAAAATCAGTTCACCGATATTATTTTAGCGATTTTACCAAAAAATGGGTAAAGGTCCAAATTGACATTCACACTTATTTTTCCTACAAATAACGTTATAAAAATGATTTTCAATGTATTTCTAATCTCCCTCTCTTCTAAAAAATTACGCAATATCGATCAAAACTGTCAGATATCGTGATTCCGATGTCTGATATTCGCGATATTGGCCAGTATTGGTACATCATTGTTCAATGTCCTTGTGCTAACTCGTGGCACGTTAAGCCTACTTGTACTGACTTTGATATTGAATAGCTCCGGATTTACTAGAATCACAGCTTAGCGGTTTGTAATTTGTGAAAGCATTTAAAATGAGGTTTCGAACCGCAGGTTTTACCAAGAGGTGGTGTAAAAATTGCGCAATCTGAAGAATTCAATGTTTCGTTTTCTTAGACGGTTTTTCACAGATTTCTCCAGAAATAATGATCTGAAAGCTTAGCAATAACCATATTCTTGAACAACTTTTTGAAACCTCTCAGAATAATGTTAGAGAGACTCCTTACCTCTCAGTAAAAAGGAGCTAGGGTGTTTGAAAGTGAAAATTAGAACGAGCTCATGGACTCAAAACATCAAAATATGGATCTCACCTCTTAGTGACAAAGATCGTTTTGAAGGGAATTTTAAGGAGATACACACATTAAAATTTCAGACCCCTACCTCTAAAACTCCGGGCGTGACGCCCAATTTAGGTTTTTTCAGTAAAACCAGAAAACTCCCGAAATATGGATCCTACCCCCTTACGCTTTACATATTCTTAATCTACAAGTCTATGTGAACACTATGATATAAAATACTTGGGGGGCACTCATGCTTTCTCCCTTTCCACCTTTTTCTTACATCTCCAAAAACCCAATGAATCCCTATAAAAACTAGTAAGCCCCTTTTGTGTTCAAAAATTCCTGGATGATGGCAGAATCACCATGGAAACTCAAGTTTCTGGAAAAAGCTTACCACATTACTCTACTACCATAAAAAAATTAAAAAAAAAAAATCAAACCTATTATTAAATATCAATTTTGGGCCTTTTCGGACTTGTGTTTTTTCCCCGAAATACTGTTTTTTACCAGACTCTGTAAAGCCCCTAAATATGTACCCAATTGCTTAAAAATTCGATATATTTTGAGGTCATCTGTAAGAATATGCCAAAGAAATAAAATTTGAAAGCATTTAATGGGTTTAAAAAGTCCAAAACGCAGTATTTTGCCAGGAAAATGAAAAATGTCTGTAGCCTTAGTTGACCCGTTCCTCATCTCTACCGGGATTGGTTTTTATAAAGTTCTCGAGAAAAAAGAATTCGTAAAAATAAAAATTTCGTCCTACCAATTAAAATATGAGCACATTTTTACTTTCAAATTTATTTAATCAAGATTCCTTTTTAAAACTATTTACTTTTGATGATGTTTTATTTATGTCGAGTATAACTCTGTGGACTGAGCCACCCCGAAGATTGGATTTCCCTTCTGCAAATGGCAACACCATGGCAATACGTCATTCATTTGTTATTCTTTCATCGCGTTGGCCGTTGGAGGTTGGACTGTCCTCGCGTGTCGCTTGCACTCACGGCACTCGCACTCATGGTCAGTTTCTTATGCTTCACATGCTTATTTCAAGTAAGTTATACGTTCAATATATTTTATTTAGTTACCATCAGTGTAGATAATTTTGTAAATGATGAAGTCTTCATTTGTTTGTGTTTGTTTGGTAAGCAAAATGGAATGCTACATCCTGTTGGATGATTTGCCTCATACAGTGATCGCAGTTGTCCTATAATTCTTATATTTTTTGGGAAAATCCGAAAAAATGTCCTATATTTGTCCTATATTTTCAAAAACGGCCATTCGTCCTATATTTTTTCCATTTCACAAAACCAAAAACTTAAACTGCATAAACTTCTTTCTTAAAAATCGAGAAATAGTTTTTATTTCCAAGAAAAAAGACTAATTATCGTGGAAAAAGTCGGAAAATCGCTATTTTTCGTGTAAGTTTCGTTTTGCGTGCGGAGTGACCAATTGCGGAGACCATTGCATAGTGCATTGTTTTGTTACCATTGCATGGTTTTAATAGTTTTATAATATAAATTTTTGAGTCTGCTGGAATTTATTTACCATTTTTCAAATTTGTGAAAGGATTTTGAGCATTTTTAAAAGTAATTACCTTTTGGCCAAATATTTAAAATATTGAATTTTTCATAAATACTCTCAAACTATTTTAAATAGTGCTTTTATCAAAACTTCTCATTAATTTGGTTTTATTATAAAAGGCTTGTGTATTAATGCATATTAAAATTTTGTCGTTCCAATAAAAGGTATGATTGATTTAATTTTGATGTCCTATATATTTTTGTGGGAAATCCTATATTTTTTCTTGAGCCTGCTGTTATCACTGCTCATACCTGAGATATTTATTTTTGTAAATATTAACATAAATAACTATAATTGTAATTAAATTGTTAATCGCATACTAACTGCATTTAATATAATTGTGAAATCCAATTCGAACTACTCACCAGCTGCCACTACTTACTTAAACCTTTTAAAATGGTATATTATTGGAATTTTAACATGATTCGTAGGACAAAATTTACATTTTTGGTCAAATATTCTTACTGGTCGGTCAGTCTCATTGTCTTCAAAATTAATTTAGATGTTTAGGGAACTATGTAGCTTTTAGAAAGTTCATGACTTATGTTTTTCTAAAAAGTAAAACTGGAATCCCTAGTAAAAAGTTCAAAATTAAAATTTTGGAGTGCAGAATTATACTTTTCTATAGAGCTTTCCACACATAGTTATAATTAGGAAAACTGGAAAGTTCTGTCGTGTCAGGGAGCATCTGTGTATACTGCATTTTTTGGTATTTTCCCATTACAGTAAACTAGTTAGATAAACTTCAACTTCTATTTAAAGCCAGTTTGGTGAATTTTGGCTCTTTTTTTTTGTTGGCTCACCTTTCAAGATATCCTAAATTCTAGAATTTAAAAGATTTTGCTTTTTTCTAGCTGCCATCTGGTGACCTAGCCCCAGTTAGTATCTCATGTTTACGAGGTGCTAAAAGAAAGGAGCAACAACAGAATGTTCAATTGAAATGTGAAGGAGGAGGAACGCCTGACTGGTGACCATGGTAAGAAATCCATCATATGATTCAAATTAATGAGTATTTAAGGCAGGGTTGCTTGATTTAAATCAAGTTGATTTAAATCACCTGATTTTTTTTAAAAAAATCATTGATTTAAATCAAAAATGTTAAAGTGCCACAATTTAAATAAAAAAATAGTTGTATGCTTTAAAATGCTTTGCAAGGTTATTTGCATTTCAATTTTTTTTTAAATTCTGCTAGTTGCATTGCTTAAAATAACTGGGAGATAGGTTATTGTACTACCAATTACAAAAATATTTACAACGAAAAGAGGTAAATAGCAGCGTTTGGAATCAATAATTGTGATAAATTAAACTAGAAATAAAAATCTTTATATTTTTTTCAGGTATACATCCCCTTTTCAAAACACAAGCATGAGAATGATTTTTATCGAAAGCTTGCTTTTATAGTTTTAGTCATGTTTTCCAAACTATTATTTTTTTAAACATAATTACAGCGAATACTCTGGGTACATAACTGTCAATAAGTTGCTTATTTGATTTTATTTGTATAAGTAATTATTATTTTAAAGAAATAAATGCACAATACATTTAGTGAAATTAATTCAACTGAATTATTGAAATTAAAATTTTTACATAAAATTGATGCATAGATTTTTTTTAGAAATCATCACCATTTCTTTTAAAAATTGATTTCACAATTAGGTAAAAATAGTTATAGAAAGAAGGATAAAAAATTTTAGTAACTGATAGTACAATTAATTGTTCATTCACCATTTTAGGATGGGTTTGGGCATCTCACCATGAAATGGTAGCAAACTACTTCCCTTAATTAATTCAATTAATTAATGCCTAAAATAGATAAATATTGGGATATTAAGTAATGCTAAACTATTATATAACATGCATATTACAATATCAGTAAATTATAACCAGTTTTGGGAAGTTCAGAGCTAGTAATTCATTTAAATAAAAAAATCTGATTTAAATAAAAAAAATCCTATTTAAATAAAAAAAATCAGCAACCCTGATTTAAGGTAAAAACAATATGAAATAACTTCCAATTGATGGGGGAAGTAAAATAGTAACTGAGTAATTTTAAAGTTAATTCCCATTGATTTGTTTTGTGTCAACATCATAAGTATTAATGTTGTGCAATTGCCATGCTATTTTACTTGACAAATACAGGGGCCAAGAGGGGAAAAGAAAGAAAAAATGGCAAAACAAAGTATTTTTTGAATGGCTAATAAATGTTATTCTTTCTTGTACCCCTTCCCCCCCTTCTTTCCTCCTTTATTAGCTCAAAAAGGGAGCACTTTCCAGAGTGCCCCCTTCGATCCACGCCTGGTAAGAATAAGTATACATCAAGTATACCTATCATTACGTCTTTTTAGGAGGTTAGGTGAAACATGCCAATCAAACTCGATGCGTCTAACAAAACTCAACTGTCAAACAGGGCACAACAATATACAGTATAATTTTGTATCTGGTTTTGACAGAAATGAAGATAATTTAATTATGTGATCCCCTTTAAAACATCACCTGTTTATTTGAAAATCCATTTTTAGTTTGTTTCCAATATATCAAGTGATTTAAATTGGAACTGATTCCATTTAAATATCAATAATGATCTTTTTATAAATATGTTCAAGCTTTTGATTTGACTAATCTGCATTTTTCACTAAAACTAATTATTCTCCTTTCCTTCTAGCAGTAGCAGGGAAGAGGCATGGTAATATACAGACAAGGAATTACTCGATTGTTTTGCATCAGTCCCAAGCAAGCATAGAAATATTCTTTCAACTGAATTTTTTTCTAAAAACAGTTAAAAATTGCTTCAAATGTTTCATATTAATTTAAAATTTTGATAATTATTTTTCAGGGGGTTTATCTGCCATTGTGGACATTGGTACTCAACATATAGTAAAAGGTGTCATAATTATTATAACACAAAATTTTATCTTATTAATTTAATTTTTGAATTATTTACCTCTTTAGTTTAAAAATGATATTTAAAAGCTATAATTCAAATTCATTTTTAAAGTTTATTCTTTGTTTTAAGTTTTTGTGCAAACAGAATTTTTCTACAAATAATACTACTACTTTTATGCAACAATTAATTTTACTTTGTTTCTGTGGAAAAGAGTATTTTGAATATGTTTAGACTTTTTTAAAAATTCAAATGTGTAAAATTTTGTGTATATATTTTTAAAAATTAATTAAGGGATAAAACATAAAAATGTCCAACTTAGCTAAACTTTTTTTCCAAAAAATTTTTGCATTCTAAATAATTAATATCATTGAGTAGTAACAATGTCCATCCTGGTGGAACTCACAAGACGTAGCTCTCAAATACCCAAAATATGTCATTTTTAAGTGGTATAATTTATGTCAAATTTATTAATGTTATACAGATAAAGAATGACTATTAATTCTGATGTTCAGTGGATGAAGTATTTGTAAAATAAACATGTATACTTGCAAAATAAATCATTGTATTATATTTACTTTGCAGCTGTTTTTTTTTCTCATGAAATCTTTAAGTATTTAATTCTTGATTTATGTGTGTTTATCAACAAATGCAATAAAAGTGTATTTCAGATATGGACACCTGTGAATATTTGGAGGAATTGAGCATTTTTTTGTAAGTGATATTGATCAAAGTTGTAATTGGTTTCTCTGGTTTAGAAAATATGAAGGATTGAAAAAAACTATTTAGGCATGAGTATATATATTTAGTAGGTATGTCTGGAATATATAAGGAACAATTTATAAAACTTGTAAAGCATTTGCTGTAAAAATAATTAATAATGATACACTTGTGAATAACAAGAGGTATATTAAAGTGGAAAAGTGATTTTCATCAATGGTTATGTTTAGAATTCCTATCAGTGGGGAACTGTCTATTCAGCAATCTCAAATCTGATAATGTCGATTCCATCCGGTATTTGCCATTATATCAGGCTCCACAAAAATTCTAAGGGGTGCTGATTTTAATGGCGAATACCGAACGGAATCGATAACTATTGGAAAAGACGGAGGTCGAAACTCCGGCGTTAATTAATGCTGTACGATATTCAAAAATTGCAAATGCGGGCATTGATCAGTGTTCTAAATTATTCTAGAATCTCGCATGACATCGATAGATCTCGGAAAAAACGAACATCGAAACTCCAGGATTGATCAGTATTCATCAATCTCGAATCCAATATTTTTTGAGGGGTCTGATGATCGCCAATACCTCATGACATCGATAGATCTCGGAAAAGACGAACATCGAAACTCCAGGATTGATCAGTAATGTTCAGTATTTATCAATACCAATCCGATACTAGCTGATATTTAATTTTGAGACTGGCCAATGTTTGCAGAACGAAATTGGCCAATGCTGTCGTGACGACATTGTCTGATATCGATAAAAACGAATATCGAAGATGCGAGATTAATCAGTGTTGTCCGATATTATCTGATTTCGAGAATCGGTATTGGCCGATGTTCAAGGGGGGGTCATTTTGGTAGTGGCCAATATCGACCATACAATATCGATCTGGATTCGTGTGCTACCTGGGTATGTGATGTATATCACTGATAACTGCACTATTAAAATGAAAATAGTAAATGCCTTGTTGAAGTGGCGATTAAATTAAGTAGGAGTGATCGGAAACAGTCAATTATGATTATACAGTGTGAAACCCCGATTTAACGTTTCCCGAATTTAACGTCAGATTCATTGGTCCCAAATGATTTCCTAATCATGTAGTGCTTTAAAAACCCGCATTCAACGTTATCACTCTGAAAAGATTCCCGCAACTAACGTTTTTTTTTTTTCAGAAGCACTATGAAAATTTTCCAAAACATTCACTTTGAAAGAAAAAAATATTATTTTCATATTCTTGTTCCTCTACAGCTGTGCGAAAGGTTTGCGTTATGCTAGCAGAATTATAAAGCTTTGGTAAATTTTCGGAATTTCTTGTTCTTGTGCTAATCGCTCTTGGTTCTCCTATAGCAAATTGATTAAATTATAAGAGTTCTACATAATAATTGAACAGGAATTGGCTACAATAATTCCAAGATTCTCTCCTTTGATTGTAACGTACTTGTACATCTTGGTCAGTGTTAGGGGAGAGCGGGGCACCTTTCAACAGTTTCGTTTTCGATTAAAATCATTTTCTCGTTTGTTATGAGGTTAATTTAAATGCCACCTGGTGTCAAGTAATGTTTCTTATCAAAACAATATCTGTCTGTGGTATTTCTACCCTTTCACCTCTTAGTTTTTTTGTAATCGAGTGGAGTCGTTTTTGACGTCCAAAAGTAAATTTTGAATTTCTTTTAAAAAATCGGATTTTACCAACTTTTTATTAGTTTAGGTGATTGATTTTTACATATGTTATTAAATAAGGTCTTCTGCTTCTATGTATACCTTTTTCGAACCCATATCTTTATTCTAAAGCGTTTGAGGGGTCTTGAACCGTGACGACTAAAGGTGGGGCACCTTTCAACACTTAGGGCGGGGCAGGTTTCAACACCACTAAAATTCGTTTTGCTTAGCATATTGTACTTTCGCAATGCTTTTTCTTGAAGTAACCACTCTTAAATAACTTATTCAAGAAATAATAGCATTGTATTAGAGTTAATTATTTATTTTTAGCGAAAAAACAGCTGAAAATCGATTTAGATAATTTACTTAAATACACATATAATTTTTAACGGTAAGGCTACCATACGATTCACAACAGCAATTTTATGAATTTAGTAGTTATCAGCATTGATTTAAATAAAATTATTTAAGATGTACCACTTTGATGACTATAGTAATTAGCAAAATTTAAAATGAATTAAAAGCGATTAAAAAAATAAAATTTTTGGTGAATTCTGAAGAAAAACAGTTGAATTAACAATATATTTTCGGAATATAACTCAAAAGGACTTTTAAATTAAACAATAAAGAAACATCACACTTAGTTGTGTGGAAAAACTCATAACCTACGAAACAACAGAAAAACTCCAAAATTTGCAAAAAATTTCACCTTTTTTTACTCTAAATTAATGAAATGTATTTGTTATAATGTATATTTCAATATAATAAACTTAAAATCAACTGAAACTTTTAAAATTAACCCACTGTTGAAACGTGCCCCGCCTGTGTTGAAACCTGCCCCACCCGAGAACCTTTTTTAAAACGCAATTTTGGACCTTTTAATTTTCTGAAGGAACTTGGGTAAAATTACACAATGTGTCCGAAAGTCCATGGTAGGATATGCAAGTTAAAGTTTTATGATCCGTCAATTCGTTTGGTCACAAAAAATAAAAACCGAAATCTGTTGAAAGGTGCCCCCCTCTCCCCTACGCAGTGCTGAAATTGGAGGGGGACGCGGGGGGATGCCGTCCCCCCAAATGATCGGACCGTCCCCCGAAATATTTTTACCGTCCCCTAAAATATTTCTTTCCACGTAAAAAAATATATAAATTCAAGGGTAGATTTAAATACGAAAGCAAATTTATTTTTTCTGCCTAAATTCCCATTTGAATGAGTGTTCGGATTCGCCAATCAGCGTGCCAGCAGTCTCCCCGTATTCCGATTTGCAAATATATTCGTCTTCGGATTTTTAGGGTAAAATTTCCGAATAATTTGGGGAGGACCCCAGACCCCCTTTAAGTTTTTAATTTCTATTACTCACGATTTGCTGTACAAAAAATGAGTTAAAACCCTGTTTTAAGAGTCTAATTTCCAAAAATTTTCTGGGGGAGTACCCCCAGACCCCCCTTTTCGTACTTGGAACTCGATTATTCACAACTTTTTTAACATTAGGTTGAGCAAGATGATTCAATTCGATTACCAAATTTTTAGCCCCCACAAACCATATCCTGGATCCGCCACTTCATGGTAACACAAAGTTGAATAATGTTTTTTTTTTTTTACTTTCCATCAATATTTGTAAAGAATTAAATGTTACATAGTTTTAAGGTTATAAAAATTATAATTGCATTTGTGCTTTTATTCTAGCATTTAAAAAATGTCACATAAGGCCCCCCTTTCCCCTAACTATGCAATTTTATTTAATCTATATAATTTAATTATCAATTCGAGTAGGTACCAAAAATTAGTCATATTTCACCCTCCATTAATCATCTATTGTGTAAATAGGTGAGTCCCCCCAAATATTTTTGTCCAATTTCAGCACTGGTGTTACGTAATTGTCCTACCCAGATTAAACGTTTTCCCTCATTTAACGTTATTTTTCTTTGGTCCCTTGAAAGACGTTAAATCGGGGTTTCACTGTATTATCCGATTGATTATATATTAACCGTGATCACATTAAGCGGAGTCCACTGTATTAGATCTCTGTGAGAAATATATTTAGCAACAGAAGGTCTTTTCCTGTTCATTCCATGTGCGTATCGTGTTTCAGATGAGGGATGGCTGCAGTGAGCGAGGACCCGATCTCCCTGTGGCTCAAACTGGGCGCCTTGGAGAAGCTGGAGCAGGTGGTCTTGGATGGCTACGGGGACCAGCTCTACGGGAAGACGTCGCGCATCCCCCAGGTCAACAAGTTCCTCAGGCAGGTGCCCATATTCCAGGTGAGATTCTTCGCAGGGGTGCTATTACAAGCTCAAAATCGCGGAAAACCGGGGTGTCCCAAAAAAGACTGACACATTTAACCCGGGAGGACGCGCGCTACTTTCTGTTACACGGGCACGCGCGCAGGGCCTCTCAGGCCCTGCACATCGTTTTCCGTTCTAAATGTTCAGTGAATCCTAAAATTTTATCACGGAAAGTTTAAACATATAATTTAATCGTTCAAAGTGCATAATAACTCATTTTTAAGTTGACTGCTTTTTATAGGTATATTAGACTATTTTGAAAAGCACCAGCACTCAGGAGGAAGTGCCCGAGATTATCTTATCTTCAAAGGGGGGCCGATTTCCGCAGTTGATTTAGTGCTGTTTACCTTAAATTTTCTTTTTTGCAAGAAAAATTATAGATTTTAGTTACTTTTCGAGACCTCTTTGGTTATAACTCGCGCGAATCCTCCCAATTTTCGAAGCATTTCAATAAAAACAACAACCTAACCCGGAAAATAACATACCCACTCTATTTAAACTTTAGGAGGTGATAGGTGGAAACCTTTTAGGCAGATACACGGGATTTCAGCATTTTTGATTAAAAATTAGTGTTTTTATGAAGGTTTATTGAAGCGACAGGGCCTCTCAGGCCCTGCGCGCGTCCTCGCGGGTTAAAAAACTAAAAAAGATAAAAATACGCGGTTTTTTGCATCCTACTCTGAAGACCAAAGAATTTTATGACACAAATTTTTGTAAATCATTGTTCCCAAATCCCCTGACAGGGCATAAAAGTATCGATCGTCCCATAGGAGATAATGGAAAATAGTGCTGCCTCCTGTCGGGTGATTTTTGAACTACGATTTACGAAAATTTGTGTCATAAAATTATTTGGTCTTTAGAGTAGGATGCAAAAAACCGCCTATTTTTATCTTTTTTAGTTTTTGAGTTATTGATTTTTAAAATGTAATGTGTCAGTCTTTTTTTGGAACACCTTACTTCAGCTCAAAATCCCGGAAAACTATAGAGTGTTTTCAGGTGACGTCAAGACCAGTTATTTTCTTTTAACCGTTATCTGCTGTAGGTCAACGCGTCTATTGGTAGGGCGGTTGCTAGGTTCAGTGATATATGTTGCTAAGGCGGTTGTTAGGTGTGGAAACGTGGGGCCACGTGATTGCAAATGATCCAATAGAATAATTCCACGACCAGTTCTTTTCTTTTAACTGTTAACTGCTGCACAGAACGCTGAACCGTAGATATTCCGCATGAGCACAGACGATTCGCATAATGTTACACTTATACCAGACTGCAACGTTTCTTGACCTTATGACGTACTACTCGGAAGGTAAAACTGCGTAAACAGAGAGCCAGTTGGGTTACTAAGAAGAGTTTCGGTACCCAAATCGTGATAAAAAGACGCTATATACCTACCTATACATGGGTTTAACAAAGTAATTATATTTCTAAATTGACGGTCTTCGTTTCATTCATAATTATTCAGACACCGCCCTGGGAACTACTTTGCTTGTTTTGTTTCTCCAGGGTCAAGTAACGTTGCAGTCTGGTATAACTCACCCAAAGTAACATATTGAAATTGGTATTCCGATGCCAATTCATGCCATTTTCTATTAGTACTCCATCCCCCAAGCCGTAAAAAGCGAGTGGGGAGAGCTTATTTTAGCTTCGTAAGTTTTTAGCATACTGAATTCACAGGGCTAAATATATATATATATATATTTTTAAAATACTTTTGCTGGTGACTAAATTCAATCTTGTAAAAAGAGTGATATTTTATTAAGGGAGCTGTCGCTCACCAACAACCGTAAATACTGCTTACGCAAGACCTTTTGAATCGCATCGCAATCTTAACAAAACCCAGCTTACTGAACATACTTACTTTATAAAACATTCGTAAAACAATAATAAGAAACGTCAACCAACTTTCAAAAACACGTTTGTTTAATTTCTCCAGGGTCAGGTAATGTTGATAGTAGGGCACTAGACGCTAAACCCAGGGGGGTGCTGGAGCAACACCCAGAATTATTTTTGTGGGGGGTTCGCAGCCCCGAAGGGACAATTCTCTAGACCAAAAATTTTTGAAATGAGCTTTTCATAAAATTTTTCTTAGGGACAACGCCCAATCCTCTTTCGATATTTTTAAGTCTGTTTATTTATGTTTTTCCTTGAAATTTTCGTGACTTACAAGGAGCGTTCCTCTTTGAATATGACCCAAAAAGTCTTAAAACGGCTACTTTTATAGATCAAATTTCCAGAATTTATTCGGAGGAAGAACCCAAAGTTATACTTGACTGCAACGTTACTTGACCCTGGAGAAACAAGCTGAGAGTAAACAAATAAAGTAGTTCCCAGCGCGGTGTCTGAATTTTGAGTTAAATTAAGAACTTCGATTTAAAAATATGATTAGTTTATCAAACCAATGTATATGTTAAGGGCAAAATGATAAGCCGGGTATTATTTAATAATGTCCCAAGTTGAGGCGGGCAATGTGATAAATTCAATAGAATTCCTCAATGAGTATTTATTACTTTGCGCGAAATACGCGACGCGGGAATTATTAATAATGCCCGGTTTGGTTAAACATTGCCTGTAACATAAGCGTCTTTTTATCACGATTTGCGTACCGAATCTCCTCCTAGAAACCCAACAGGCTTTCTGTTTTTGCGCAGGTTTTTCCTTCCGCGGTATAGGGTAAACAAATGTAGCAGTCTAGTAGGTAGAGTAGTTAAAAGAAATCAAAAATACGGAAATTCTATTGACGGTTTAAGAAGAACGGGAAGTAGGCAGCATTGTTGTACAATGAAAAAAACTCACCAGTCTAAAGTTTGCAACTTTATTTATAAATAAAATCACTAATGCTTTGGAAGTAACATTCTTCCATGGTATTCATAATAGAAAATTAGCACAATCATATAAATAAGACGTGTAATTTACGTGTACCTACTATTTAAATCCTACCCGGTTGCACTTTGGTGGTAGAGAAGTGAGGTAGGATGTAAATAAGGAATCATAAAGGAAACAGGCAGAAAGGAAGACTCAAGGTTAGATGCTAGATTCAGTAGTTGCTGGAAGATCTCTAAAATGGAGGACAATATTTTATTCAAGGTTCTTAAATTTGTAGTTGTGTAAATTTAGTTGTTAATTACCCAGCTGAATGTAAACGAAAAAGGAACCTATACATAAAGATTTTACTTCATTCAGTCATGTTTTTCTAACTTGTAACTTAGCAGCTCATTCTCTTATAAGTTTTATCAGTGATTCATGGTGAATGATAATAAGTACGCTACATTTAGGAAAATGGGGAAAATCAAGCAGCTTTTTAATGAAACTTGGATCATCGTTTGCGATCAGAAATGAAAAACTCGGATGGTGATCATAATTTTGATGATAATCGTTTATCATTATATTTTAAAGTTTTATTTCCTTACCCTAAATTAAAAATCGTTTTTGTCGCACGAAATATCGCTAAATTGTCTAAGGAGCGATAACTAGATTATTCAGAAAAAATAAATAATTAACTGAAGAGAACGCCTCTTCTCGAAAAACTAGATTGGCAGTTTTGGCGAGTTCTGATCGAGTTTTATTTTTGGATCTAAATATTTTTCATCATGAATTAATTTTTATTATCTGAGTAAAACCTTTTCAATCAAACTTAATCTTAATTTTTAATCCAAACCAGTAAAACTCGAAAACCGATCATGAGTTTTATGCCTTAAACCAGGTTTACTTTTTACAATTTTACCCAAATTTTAATAATCAAACCATAGATTTTAGAGATCAAGTGTGATCATTAAATTCAAACGTTGCTAAAAAAAAAGTGCAGACATACATAGAGAAACACCTACAGTCAGTGTTATTCCTAGGATTTTTTTGGAGGAGTAAAAATACTCCTTGACTTTTTTAGAAGGAGTGAAATTGAATTATGAGGAGTGAAATACGGAAAAAGCATGAACTACATATGCAGAGACACAAAAACCGAAATCTAACTCCCTAAGCATCAGAACAATAAATGATCCATGATAATTAGGGTGCCGTGGTTTTTGGTAATTGGCTTTTTCCAGAAGTCGGGCGAAAATGTCTCCTCCGAGAACACTTGGTGTTTTGATTAGAAAAATATTACTTGTTGATTTCGGTAGGGCACGTGGTGCTTTTTTTAAGCTAAACCTTTGTGAAAAATTCAAAGAGTAGTGAAAATACTCCTGTCTAGTTTTTTAAAGAGTATTTCTGATTTTCAAGGAGTGAAATACTCTCTCAGAGGAGTTAAAAATATCTCTGCCTACAATCGTATAGAAATATGACATTTTAAAAACAAGTTTCCGCCTTTGAAAACATTCCCCGCTTTCGTGCAAGAGTGGTAATAAACTTTAAAATCTTTGAAAAAAAAAACACCGACAGGAACTAACTAGGTCGAAAAAGTCATGCATCATTTTCAGGATTAACTTATTCTGCCTAATGCATATTTTATCACTTCATGTTACTCAAAGTGTCATCAAACTACTCTGTTGACCAAAAACGTGACGTATAGAGCTCTCAATTACCCAGGTAGCACACGAATCCAGATCGATATTGTATGGTCGATATTGGCCACTACCAAAATGACCCCCCCTTGAACATCGGCCAATACCGATTCTCGAAATCAGATAATATCGGACAACACTGATTAATCTCGCATCTTCGATATTCGTTTTTATCGATATCAGACAATGTCGTCACGACAGCATTGGCCAATTTCGTTCTGCAAACATTGGCCAGTCTCAAAATTAAATATCAGCTAGTATCGGATTGGTATTGATAAATACTGAACATTACTGATCAATCCTGGAGTTTCGATGTTCGTCTTTTCCGAGATCTATCGATGTCATGAGGTATTGGCGATCATCAGACCCCTCAAAAAATATTGGATTCGAGATTGATGAATACTGATCAATCCTGGAGTTTCGATGTTCGTTTTTTCCGAGATCTATCGATGTCATGCGAGATTCTAGAATAATTTAGAACACTGATCAATGCCCGCATTTGCAATTTTTGAATATCGTACAGCATTAATTAACGCCGGAGTTTCGACCTCCGTCTTTTCCAATAGTTATCGATTCCGTTCGGTATTCGCCATTAAAATCAGCACCCCTTAGAATTTTTGTGGAGCCTGATATAATGGCAAATACCGGATGGAATCGACATTATCAGATTTGAGATTGCTGAATAGACAGTTCCCCACTGATAGGAATTCTAAACATAACCATTGATGAAAATCACTTTTCCACTTTAATATACCTCTTGTTATTCACAAGTGTATCATTATTAATTATTTTTACAGCAAATGCTTTACAAGTTTTATAAATTGTTCCTTATATATTCCAGACATACCTACTAAATATATATACTCATGCCTAAATAGTTTTTTTCAATCCTTCATATTTTCTAAACCAGAGAAACCAATTACAACTTTGATCAATATCACTTACAAAAAAATGCTCAATTCCTCCAAATATTCACAGGTGTCCATATCTGAAATACACTTTTATTGCATTTGTTGATAAACACACATAAATCAAGAATTAAATACTTAAAGATTTCATGAGAAAAAAAAACAGCTGCAAAGTAAATATAATACAATGATTTATTTTGCAAGTATACATGTTTATTTTACAAATACTTCATCCACTGAACATCAGAATTAATAGTCATTCTTTATCTGTATAACATTAATAAATTTGACATAAATTATACCACTTAAAAATGACATATTTTGGGTATTTGAGAGCTACGTCTTGTGAGTTCCACCAGGATGGACATTGTTACTACTCAATGATATTAATTATTTAGAATGCAAAAATTTTTTGGAAAAAAAGTTTAGCTAAGTTGGACATTTTTATGTTTTATCCCTTAATTAATTTTTAAAAATATATACACAAAATTTTACACATTTGAATTTTTAAAAAAGTCTAAACATATTCAAAATACTCTTTTCCACAGAAACAAAGTAAAATTAATTGTTGCATAAAAGTAGTAGTATTATTTGTAGAAAAATTCTGTTTGCACAAAAACTTAAAACAAAGAATAAACTTTAAAAATGAATTTGAATTATAGCTTTTAAATATCATTTTTAAACTAAAGAGGTAAATAATTCAAAAATTAAATTAATAAGATAAAATTTTGTGTTATAATAATTATGACACCTTTTACTATATGTTGAGTACCAATGTCCACAATGGCAGATAAACCCCCTGAAAAATAATTATCAAAATTTTAAATTAATATGAAACATTTGAAGCAATTTTTAACTGTTTTTAGAAAAAAATTCAGTTGAAAGAATATTTCTATGCTTGCTTGGGACTGATGCAAAACAATCGAGTAATTCCTTGTCTGTATATTACCATGCCTCTTCCCTGCTACTGCTAGAAGGAAAGGAGAATAATTAGTTTTAGTGAAAAATGCAGATTAGTCAAATCAAAAGCTTGAACATATTTATAAAAAGATCATTATTGATATTTAAATGGAATCAGTTCCAATTTAAATCACTTGATATATTGGAAACAAACTAAAAATGGATTTTCAAATAAACAGGTGATGTTTTAAAGGGGATCACATAATTAAATTATCTTCATTTCTGTCAAAACCAGATACAAAATTATACTGTATATTGTTGTGCCCTGTTTGACAGTTGAGTTTTGTTAGACGCATCGAGTTTGATTGGCATGTTTCACCTAACCTCCTAAAAAGACGTAATGATAGGTATACTTGATGTATACTTATTCTTACCAGGCGTGGATCGAAGGGGGCACTCTGGAAAGTGCTCCCTTTTTGAGCTAATAAAGGAGGAAAGAAGGGGGGGAAGGGGTACAAGAAAGAATAACATTTATTAGCCATTCAAAAAATACTTTGTTTTGCCATTTTTTCTTTCTTTTCCCCTCTTGGCCCCTGTATTTGTCAAGTAAAATAGCATGGCAATTGCACAACATTAATACTTATGATGTTGACACAAAACAAATCAATGGGAATTAACTTTAAAATTACTCAGTTACTATTTTACTTCCCCCATCAATTGGAAGTTATTTCATATTGTTTTTACCTTAAATCAGGGTTGCTGATTTTTTTTATTTAAATAGGATTTTTTTTATTTAAATCAGATTTTTTTATTTAAATGAATTACTAGCTCTGAACTTCCCAAAACTGGTTATAATTTACTGATATTGTAATATGCATGTTATATAATAGTTTAGCATTACTTAATATCCCAATATTTATCTATTTTAGGCATTAATTAATTGAATTAATTAAGGGAAGTAGTTTGCTACCATTTCATGGTGAGATGCCCAAACCCATCCTAAAATGGTGAATGAACAATTAATTGTACTATCAGTTACTAAAATTTTTTATCCTTCTTTCTATAACTATTTTTACCTAATTGTGAAATCAATTTTTAAAAGAAATGGTGATGATTTCTAAAAAAAATCTATGCATCAATTTTATGTAAAAATTTTAATTTCAATAATTCAGTTGAATTAATTTCACTAAATGTATTGTGCATTTATTTCTTTAAAATAATAATTACTTATACAAATAAAATCAAATAAGCAACTTATTGACAGTTATGTACCCAGAGTATTCGCTGTAATTATGTTTAAAAAAATAATAGTTTGGAAAACATGACTAAAACTATAAAAGCAAGCTTTCGATAAAAATCATTCTCATGCTTGTGTTTTGAAAAGGGGATGTATACCTGAAAAAAATATAAAGATTTTTATTTCTAGTTTAATTTATCACAATTATTGATTCCAAACGCTGCTATTTACCTCTTTTCGTTGTAAATATTTTTGTAATTGGTAGTACAATAACCTATCTCCCAGTTATTTTAAGCAATGCAACTAGCAGAATTTAAAAAAAAATTGAAATGCAAATAACCTTGCAAAGCATTTTAAAGCATACAACTATTTTTTTATTTAAATTGTGGCACTTTAACATTTTTGATTTAAATCAATGATTTTTTTAAAAAAAATCAGGTGATTTAAATCAACTTGATTTAAATCAAGCAACCCTGCCTTAAATACTCATTAATTTGAATCATATGATGGATTTCTTACCATGGTCACCAGTCAGGCGTTCCTCCTCCTTCACATTTCAATTGAACATTCTGTTGTTGCTCCTTTCTTTTAGCACCTCGTAAACATGAGATACTAACTGGGGCTAGGTCACCAGATGGCAGCTAGAAAAAAGCAAAATCTTTTAAATTCTAGAATTTAGGATATCTTGAAAGGTGAGCCAACAAAAAAAAAGAGCCAAAATTCACCAAACTGGCTTTAAATAGAAGTTGAAGTTTATCTAACTAGTTTACTGTAATGGGAAAATACCAAAAAATGCAGTATACACAGATGCTCCCTGACACGACAGAACTTTCCAGTTTTCCTAATTATAACTATGTGTGGAAAGCTCTATAGAAAAGTATAATTCTGCACTCCAAAATTTTAATTTTGAACTTTTTACTAGGGATTCCAGTTTTACTTTTTAGAAAAACATAAGTCATGAACTTTCTAAAAGCTACATAGTTCCCTAAACATCTAAATTAATTTTGAAGACAATGAGACTGACCGACCAGTAAGAATATTTGACCAAAAATGTAAATTTTGTCCTACGAATCATGTTAAAATTCCAATAATATACCATTTTAAAAGGTTTAAGTAAGTAGTGGCAGCTGGTGAGTAGTTCGAATTGGATTTCACAATTATATTAAATGCAGTTAGTATGCGATTAACAATTTAATTACAATTATAGTTATTTATGTTAATATTTACAAAAATAAATATCTCAGGTATGAGCAGTGATAACAGCAGGCTCAAGAAAAAATATAGGATTTCCCACAAAAATATATAGGACATCAAAATTAAATCAATCATACCTTTTATTGGAACGACAAAATTTTAATATGCATTAATACACAAGCCTTTTATAATAAAACCAAATTAATGAGAAGTTTTGATAAAAGCACTATTTAAAATAGTTTGAGAGTATTTATGAAAAATTCAATATTTTAAATATTTGGCCAAAAGGTAATTACTTTTAAAAATGCTCAAAATCCTTTCACAAATTTGAAAAATGGTAAATAAATTCCAGCAGACTCAAAAATTTATATTATAAAACTATTAAAACCATGCAATGGTAACAAAACAATGCACTATGCAATGGTCTCCGCAATTGGTCACTCCGCACGCAAAACGAAACTTACACGAAAAATAGCGATTTTCCGACTTTTTCCACGATAATTAGTCTTTTTTCTTGGAAATAAAAACTATTTCTCGATTTTTAAGAAAGAAGTTTATGCAGTTTAAGTTTTTGGTTTTGTGAAATGGAAAAAATATAGGACGAATGGCCGTTTTTGAAAATATAGGACAAATATAGGACATTTTTTCGGATTTTCCCAAAAAATATAAGAATTATAGGACAACTGCGATCACTGTATGAGGCAAATCATCCAACAGGATGTAGCATTCCATTTTGCTTACCAAACAAACACAAACAAATGAAGACTTCATCATTTACAAAATTATCTACACTGATGGTAACTAAATAAAATATATTGAACGTATAACTTACTTGAAATAAGCATGTGAAGCATAAGAAACTGACCATGAGTGCGAGTGCCGTGAGTGCAAGCGACACGCGAGGACAGTCCAACCTCCAACGGCCAACGCGATGAAAGAATAACAAATGAATGACGTATTGCCATGGTGTTGCCATTTGCAGAAGGGAAATCCAATCTTCGGGGTGGCTCAGTCCACAGAGTTATACTCGACATAAATAAAACATCATCAAAAGTAAATAGTTTTAAAAAGGAATCTTGATTAAATAAATTTGAAAGTAAAAATGTGCTCATATTTTAATTGGTAGGACGAAATTTTTATTTTTACGAATTCTTTTTTCTCGAGAACTTTATAAAAACCAATCCCGGTAGAGATGAGGAACGGGTCAACTAAGGCTACAGACATTTTTCATTTTCCTGGCAAAATACTGCGTTTTGGACTTTTTAAACCCATTAAATGCTTTCAAATTTTATTTCTTTGGCATATTCTTACAGATGACCTCAAAATATATCGAATTTTTAAGCAATTGGGTACATATTTAGGGGCTTTACAGAGTCTGGTAAAAAACAGTATTTCGGGGAAAAAACACAAGTCCGAAAAGGCCCAAAATTGATATTTAATAATAGGTTTGATTTTTTTTTTTTAATTTTTTTATGGTAGTAGAGTAATGTGGTAAGCTTTTTCCAGAAACTTGAGTTTCCATGGTGATTCTGCCATCATCCAGGAATTTTTGAACACAAAAGGGGCTTACTAGTTTTTATAGGGATTCATTGGGTTTTTGGAGATGTAAGAAAAAGGTGGAAAGGGAGAAAGCATGAGTGCCCCCCAAGTATTTTATATCATAGTGTTCACATAGACTTGTAGATTAAGAATATGTAAAGCGTAAGGGGGTAGGATCCATATTTCGGGAGTTTTCTGGTTTTACTGAAAAAACCTAAATTGGGCGTCACGCCCGGAGTTTTAGAGGTAGGGGTCTGAAATTTTAATGTGTGTATCTCCTTAAAATTCCCTTCAAAACGATCTTTGTCACTAAGAGGTGAGATCCATATTTTGATGTTTTGAGTCCATGAGCTCGTTCTAATTTTCACTTTCAAACACCCTAGCTCCTTTTTACTGAGAGGTAAGGAGTCTCTCTAACATTATTCTGAGAGGTTTCAAAAAGTTGTTCAAGAATATGGTTATTGCTAAGCTTTCAGATCATTATTTCTGGAGAAATCTGTGAAAAACCGTCTAAGAAAACGAAACATTGAATTCTTCAGATTGCGCAATTTTTACACCACCTCTTGGTAAAACCTGCGGTTCGAAACCTCATTTTAAATGCTTTCACAAATTACAAACCGCTAAGCTGTGATTCTAGTAAATCCGGAGCTATTCAATATCAAAGTCAGTACAAGTAGGCTTAACGTGCCACGAGTTAGCACAAGGACATTGAACAATGATGTACCAATACTGGCCAATATCGCGAATATCAGACATCGGAATCACGATATCTGACAGTTTTGATCGATATTGCGTAATTTTTTAGAAGAGAGGGAGATTAGAAATACATTGAAAATCATTTTTATAACGTTATTTGTAGGAAAAATAAGTGTGAATGTCAATTTGGACCTTTACCCATTTTTTGGTAAAATCGCTAAAATAATATCGGTGAACTGATTTTGATTAATAATGGCCATTGTCGTGAAATGAATATCGCCATGGCGATTTCGATCGATATTGTATGGCGTTGCGTAACCGACATCAGAAAAACGAGATCACAAGTCAATTCAAAGTCGTAGGAAGGATATTGGCCGATGTTTGGCAGCATTGTAAAATTGTTATTGTAGGTACGATATTGATTGATAATGAGTGATTTTTTCACAGAGATGAAAAAAAAAATTAATCTAACTTCCATTTAATCTGTATGAAAAAATCACTCATTTTCAATCAATATTTTACTACAATATCATTTCATTAGACAATATCATTTCTACGACATCTATTTCAAGACTTCGTCCAATATTTGTCAATATTCTTCCTCCAATATTATCTTAGCAATTTTACCAAAAAGGTAGTTAACATTGTTTCTTAAGGCGGACATAAATTAGAGCCAAGCAGCGCAGCTTAAGCGAACAGCCGCGAATGACCGTAACTATCCGTAACCGATTTGGCGCTCGTAGCGCGGTGCAAGAGGAAATGTTGCTCTCCGTACGGTTTCAAGGAAGCCGCCATCGCCGCAAATGCTCTCGGCACGTTGAAGAGCGCATTCGCGGCTTTTCGCTTACACTGCTTCGCTATCAATCATTGCTGTCCTGTCAGATATCCAGATTCCGACATCCTACGATAGTGGTCACTCTCAGTACAGCATTGGCCAATGTTTTCATTCTACCTGAAAAATATCGGCCAATATGCGATTAAATATAAAAATTACATATATTGTTTTGACTGATGAATATTTTAAAACTGTTGTCAGAATCAAAAACTGGCATCAAAAAACACTCGGAAATGAAATCCACATCTAATTTTTTTTTCATCTCTATGAAAAATCACTCATTATCAATCAATATCGTACCTCCAATAACAGTTTTACAATGCTGCCAAACATCGGCCAATATCCTTCCTACGACTTTGAATTGACTTGTGATCTCGTTTTTCTGATGTCGGTTACGCAACGCCATACAATATCGATCGAAATCGCCATGGCGATATTCATTTCACGACATTGGCCATTATTAATCAAAATCAGTTCACCGATATTATTTTAGCAATTTTACCAAAAAATGGGTAAAAAGGTCCAAATTGACATTCACACTTATTTTTCATACAAATAACGTTAGAAAAAATGTTTTTCAATGTATTTCTAATCTCCCTCTCTTCTAAAAAATTACGCAATATCGATCAAAGCTGTCAGATATCGTGATTCCGATGTCCGATATTCAACGATGTTCGCGATATTGGCCAGTATTGGCACATCATTGTCCAATGTCCTTGTGCTACCTGGGTACAGAGACATCCATCTGAAAACAATATCTGCTCCATTCGTGAAGAAGAGATAATTAGTAGCTTATATACCCCAGACGAGTTTGCTAAGGAATTAAAGTGGTGAACATAGTTGTGACTTTTCAATTACAGTGAGACCTAAAAGTTATGTTTTTTTATTTCCAACGCCCATGCTCGTGTCGTAATTTAATTTCATTCTAAGACCGAAAAAGTTCAAGATCGAGTGTTCTTACACGCTAATTAAATTCGTTCAATAAAGGTTTATTTTTTATTCTGGTTTTCCTGTGGAGGTTACATACCTTTTAAACTTCGAAAATGGACGAAAAGGCGTGCATCTTTGAAGTGCTAATATTTTTTTTAGTTATTGATATTTTGAACAGGATTTTTTGTTATGTTATTAAATAGACATTCTTTTGTAGAAAAAGTGGTCAAAAAAGAAAATAATTAAATGCTTATTATTTGAAAGAAATAGGTAATTTTAGTATAGAAGAAAGTTACACAGCTAATTGTCAAATAAATGAAGCATGAAAAACTTATGCTAAGTTTTGAGCCTAAAATAAAATTCCAAATTTAAAAAAAATCACTTTTCCCCTTACAAGTCAAAATTGATATTGCCCTAATGACTCAAAGTTTTATATCACTTTATGGTTTCGTCCTGTTGGAGTTTTATTTTTTGATCGAAATACTTTTTATCATGAATTAATGATTATTATCTGAGTAAAACGGTATCGCTCATAAGTAATCATGATTTTTACCATTACTTTAATTATCAAACCATATTTTGAGGTTCAAGTGCGATTATAAATTTAAACCCAATAGCACTTCTTCTCTTTTGTAAATCTTCCCTATACTCCGCGCATGTAGGAAACCGTTTTTAATTTATAGCTACAGAAAAAGAAGGCAGAGCTGGTATCGCCCAAATCCAAAAGCAGTTTTTTTCATTATACTAGGCTTTTTCTTTTTACGTGTAATAAAAAATGGTCTGCTTCATAAAAATTTGAAATTTTTCACACGGATGGATTTTTATAATTACATCCCAGAAAAATGTATCACCACACATCTCGGTTATTATAACCAAGGCTAAACTGGATCTATTTACTGTGTTTTATCACATACACAGTAAACACAGATATAAGATATAACACAGCAAACAGATCCATTTAGTCTTGTTATAACAAACGAGTCACAACCTTTACAGCGGATTCGTGTTTATTTAAGATGAAAATCAAAAGTAACATCAAACGTACAATAAATTTGCTGGAGTCAAAAATATAATACTTTTATCTATGTTATTTAGTGGTGATTTTTATTTCACGTTGCAGCCCATGTCGTCAGCTTTGACTAACTTAGGGACCCTTTATGTATAAAGAAACGGGACAATGAAGGATTCGCCGCCATTTTTGTTACAATCTGCATGGATTTCCATAGACTGTAATGCTAATTCATCCGCTTCAAACTCTTTCTATTGCTCAAAAATCACAGAGAAAACTATTTCAAAAATTTAAATTGTTCATGCTGAACAAGAAATGATGGTTTTTATTTTGTTAGTAATTTTTTTTAGCCTTAGAAAATTTATTTTAAGGTGATTGCTGGGTTTCCACGGGTAACATTTGGCACGCTATCGCTCTTTTCGAGGAGAAATGTATGAAAAAAAATTTTTATGGACTATACTAGACAGCAACTTAAGTTGACCCTACGACGTCACTAACAAACAAAGTAGTTCCCATCGCGGTGTCTGAATTTTGAGTGAAATGAAGAACGTCAATTTAAATATACCATTATTTTTTATTTATCGTGTCCATGGACAAATATAAATTAAATGGCCTCGTGCGTCTTCAGAACTGCATCCGCTAGTTCCAATGCTTATTTTGTTAAACTCATGTATTTATAGTGCTTTTCAATCACGATTTGCGTACCGAAACTCCTCCTATCAACCCAACGGGCTTTGTGTTTACTGATTTCTCCTTCCGCATTTGTGACGAACTGGGTTCAAGAAACGTTGCTGTCGAGCATAGAAGTCGTAGCAGTAAATTTCAAGGGACCATATCTATCGATAGGAGATAGTAATTTTTTCCTCTTCACACTCATGTGTACAGAGAATCTTGTTGATTTTTTCTTGCACACAAAAAGTCGATTTGCCCCTTTTTTTAACCTTATTCCCTTTTTCGAATTGGCGTTTCACTTATTCCCTTTTTCAAACTGACGATTTTTCACACTTTGATGCTAAGAATAGCCATGGCGTAATCACCGTAAGTGGTAATTGAATCGTCAGTTAGAAGAAGGGAATAAGTCCAAAAACGAAGTTCTGAGAAACTCGAAAAAAAAGAACTGTATAAGTAATGGAATTTTTATCCTATAGCCACCGAATTTTTACAAAAAAATCATGACACTGTGGAGAATACAGAACAATCTTCGAAAAAAATATATGTGTACTTAAAAATGTTTCACAGTTAAAAAAAGAAGGAATTAAATTATATTTCTGCTTAGTTCACAGTACAAAAGTCAAAGATAGAAAGACTAAGACGAATAAAATTAAAAATTATTATGAAACTGCACTATTAAGGCGCTATCAATGGAGTAAGTGAATATCAATGGAGTCAAACATTCATTGGTTAAAAAAAAAGAAAAAAAAACGCTTTTAAATTCAAATCAAATTTCATTTAGGATAAGTTAACAGGCCAAAGAATTAAAAAAGAAAGACAAATTAAGTTAAATTTCAAATTTAATCTAAAAATACAATGAATGGACATTGATTTCCCAATTTCAAAGGGCTATATCAACCGATAGGGGGTAGTTAATTTTTTCCTCCACACTCATTGTGTAGGGGAGAGCGGGGCACCTTTCAACAGTTTCGTTTTCGATTAAAATCATTTTCTCGTTTGTTATGAGGTTAATTTTAATGCCACCTGGTGTCAAGTAATGTTTCTTATCATAACAACATCTGTCCGTGGTATTCCTACCATTTCACCTTTTAGTTTTTTTGTAATCGAGTGGAGTCGTTTTTGACGTCCAAAAGTAAATTTTGAATTTCTTTTAAAAAACCGGATTTTACCAACTTTTTATTAATTCAGTTGACTGGTTTTTACACATGTTATTAAATAAGGTCTTCTGCTTCTATGTATACCTTTTTCGAACCGATATCTTTATTCTAAAGCGTTTGAGGGGTCTTGAACCGTGACGACTAAAGGTGGGGTACCTTTCAACACTTAGGGCGGGGCAGGTTTCAACACCATAAAAATTCGTTTTGCTTAGCATATTGTGCTTTCGTAATGCTTTTTCTTGAAGTAAACGCTCTTACATAACTTATTCAAGAAATAATAGCATTGTATTATAGTTAATTATTTATTTTTAGCGAAAAAACAGCTGAAAATCGATTTAGATAATTTACTCAAATACACATAATTTTTAACCTTAAGGCTACCATACGATTCACAACAGCAATTTTATGCATTTAGAAGTTATCAGCATTGATTTAAATAAAATTATTTAAGATATACCACTTTGATGACTGTAGTAATTAGCAAAATTTAAAATAAATTAAAAGCGATTAAAAAAATAAAATTTTTGGTGAATTCTGAAGAAAAACGGTTGAATTAACAATATATTTTCGGAATATAACTCAAAAGAACTTTTAAATTAAAAAATAAAGAAATATCACACTTAGTTGTGTGGAAAAACTCATAACCTACGAAACAACAGAAAAACTCCAAAATTTGCAAAAAAATTCACTTTTTTTACTCTAAATTAATGAAATGTATTTGTTACAATGTATATTTCAATATAATAAACTTAAAATCAACTGAAACTTTTAAAATTTTAAAATTAACCCACTGTTGAAATGTGCCCCGCCTGTGTTGAAACCTGCCCCACCCGAGAACCTTTTTTAAAACGCAATTTTGGACCTTTTAATTTTCTCAAGGAACTTGGGTAAAATTACAGAATGTGTCCGAAAGTCCATGGTAGGATATGCAAGTTAAAGTTTTTTGATCCATCAATTCGTTTGGTCACAAAAAATAAAAACCGAAATCTGTTGAAAGGTGCCCCCCTCTCCCCTAAAGCACAAAAAGTCGATTTGCCTCTTTTTTAGCCTTATTCCCTCTTTCGAATTGGGGTTTCACTCATTCCCTTTTTCAAACCGACGATTCAAAATTAGAGAGAGAGAGTCATCAAACATTCGAAAACGATACACCTCCGGTTGAGCACACACCCTTTTTCCTAGAATCCGTTTCACCTTACATTTCATCAGTAGGTCACTTCCTACTCTTCAATTATACCATCATCCACGAGAAAGAACAACACCAAAAAAAAGTGCAAAGTTCCCCCCCGATAAAAACCGTCGCGTGTGTGACCTGCTTGCAAGCGATTAACCTTTCCCAGACCCAGCCGCCCCAAATTTTCCGTAGGATTCAATGGTAATCTATGGCGGCTAAGGATTGAAAAGGTTAACCGCCGGTGGGTGGTGTTCTGGAACTCTCACGTGACCACCCCTCTTGGGACTGCCGAGGCACACGCGAAGAGGTAAACATTCGAATTACTTACATGACTTGTTCACTCTTGCGTGGATTGAATTAACACTTGTTTTTTTGGTTTTGAGGGTTTTGGTGAATTACACCCTACCTTTCTCTCCCCTTTGATATTTGTCGCCAAAAGCTCGCCAAAAGCTCGCCAAGATTTACTGCAGCCGACGCCCACTATTGTTGACCAGTCTGGTATGTTGCGAGATCAAAGAAACATGTCTGAATTTAATGGACCAATGTAGTGAATCTAATGCGATTTGCCGTTGAAGATCATTGTGGCCTGAACCCTTATTATCATTTATACTAAAGCCTAACCATTCCAAGATTTTATGGTTGGCTTGTCATGTAGAGACTGAAAAAAAACGGGATGATAATTTTAATGTCTACTGAAATTTTATTACTTAACAAAATATAATTATTTACTGGTGACTACAGTCCTTACAATAACTATGAGAATATCACGTTCAATTTCATAAGGAGAATCTCATTTTATGGAGTGGACATATTATGCTTTCTCTCCAGACAACACTTATTGCTACTACTTTTGATGTCTGAATTAAGGAAAGTTCTCATATTCGTGCTCAAAATAATGTTTTACCGTGGTGAACCATCCGAAGTACAACTTTGATCATAACAGGAACTTATGGTGACCAATTATTTGATGTAAAAGTCTACCAGCTAGTGAAATGACATGAAAGAAGTTATCGAATGATACAATTTTGATTCAAATGCTCATAGAAAAGGAAAGCTAATTTAATCAACTGAGGATTACCAATGAAGAGTTTAATTTGAGTAATACATTTTGGTGAGATGAAGGACTAAAACAAATGAATAATTGCTCATCACGCCGTCAGAAATGTCTCATGTAAAATGTGTATTCTAAAAGGATTCTTTTTATGCCAATGTGTGACAACGGGAGATATACAATGATGAGGAACTGTAGAAGAGGTGGATAGAAAATTTTGAAAGTTTTTTGAACAAACTGTGAATTTTCCCAAACGCAACTGTTAGTTTGGTTTGTTTCAAGTTCTTACTAAAGTAAAACTCAATGTTGATTTGCTAATTATAGGAATTATTATTCTATAACGGAACTAATCACAAGAGAAAATGAAATGACACGTCAATAGCAAGTTGTTAGTAAAAGTGATTGGGATTTAACTAAGCTACAATAAGTTTACAGACAATAAGTTGATAAATCAGGTGGAATGAACATTTAACATCGATTTTTGCAATTTGATATAAAAAATTTCGTACATTGACCAGCTGAAACAAATTAGTGCAATGGACAAGGTATGTTTTACATTCTTTCAATAACTCTTAAGAAGCTTTTATGCATGTATTTTTTTCACTTTTGGCTGTGAAATGTCTTTCTATTATAATTTTACAGTTTAGAAATGTATATTGTAATTTGGTTTAATAGATTCCAATGCATTTTACCATTATATGTCACTACTCGTACCCCCAAGAACTGCGCGTCATTCCGCCTCAATTCAGCTCTTACTGGCTTTCTTGGCACGACTTAGGAGATATTTTTTTAAAAATGTTTACAACCCTAATCTAATTTATACAACCTCCACCTTGTTTTTCCACAAAAATGTTTTCGTATTTCACAACACAACGGCATTTCTAATTGAAAAAAAAAGAAAGTTTCAAAGTTTGTAGTACATACCTTCATTTTTCCAGATTGTTGATTTCTATCAGCATGAGCTCCACGTTAAAGCAACGGCGGTGTTTCACCGAAATAGCCTGAGGCTTGAAAACTTTCCTCCTGGCCAATCAGATACCATCAGTGCCTTGTCGCCTCTTTTCCACTCCTGGCTCTCTATTTTAAACAAGCTGAAAATACGTAAAATTTATTACATTTTTCCTTGCATAACAAGGGAGCAGATTCCGTAGTTGGACCTAGTTAGCCAACTTTAAGATAAGTCGCCAAATCTGGCGATGTTTTACAATTTGTGGCAACCCAAATTATGAATTAAATAAATCAATAAACATTTGTTCAACCATACAGATAAGTATATCTATTTACATGGTGAAGTGAAAAGTGAATAAAATACAAATATCTAGCAATGCATAGAAGCACTGACTTAAAATTACGCATAATTGGAGGGCTCAGAATTAAAGTGGACCAAGTCCACTTTTTGTCATTTTTGAGTTGGCAACGCTATAACATGAACCAATTATGTAAAATTTCAGTGCAATAATGAACCAAGTCCTAGTTCTGATAATATCCCCCATTACCGTTTCCTGACCCTTTGACCTCCCTACGCGGAAGGGAAAACTGCGTTAACAGAACGCCAGTTGGGTTGCTTCGAGGAGTTTCGGAACGCAAATCGTGATAAAAAGACGCTATATATGCATGGGTGTGATAAGGAAAAATGTTAATTTTAAAAAATGTTAACATTAATTTTGTTATGAAGCTTTAAATTTAAACCTCTGTAGCTCAAAAGTAGCTAAAGTGGACTTGGTTCACTTCTATTCTGAACCCTTCAATTGTTAACAAAACTAAGGAGTCATATTCAGAAACTCAAACACGTAGAAGTAACGAGATGGAAACGATACGGAAACGGGAGATTTCAAACGAGAGCTCGGAACTCAACGTTTCTCTCTCGCGTGCTTTGCTGACGCTTATTCCTGTCGAAAAACCTTACAAGAAAAGAAATTATACTCTGATAAAACAAAAGTCTGCTAACACTAGATGTTCATTACTTTCGTAATATATTAATGTCTGAGGATTTTAATTAGGTAAATAGTAGATGTTCTAGATTTTCTGGAACTTTTTAACGGACCACAAAAAGTGTAAAAGCAATCCGCATACGATTCGAATCTCGGAACAAAATGGGAGACGAGAGCTCTGGATTTTGAAATCTCTCGTTTCGTGTATTTTTTCACCGTTTCCGAACGGTTCTTTCTACGGTTTCTGTTTGTTTTTCTGAATATGGCCCTAAAGCAGAATTTTTTTTTTTACCAGTGACACAAATTTTCGAATTTGTGGAATCTGCCCCCTCCGCCATCGACTCTTCTTGGCTTGGAATTTTGAGTTTAATCGGTTTCGATTAAAATCATGATTACTTTTGAGCGATGAGGTTTTACTCAGATAATAATGATTAATTTATGATGAAAAATATTTCGATCTTAAAATAAAACCCACACATTTCTAAAACATACCGTTCACACCTCGCCAATACCGCCAATCTAATTTTTCGAGAATAGGCGTTCTCTTCGGTATTTTTCAGAAAAATCGAGATCCGGTCTCTCTATTGGCGATTTGAAAATCTCTCGTGCGACAAATATGGTTTTTATTTTTTGGTACGCTAATAATGATCCTAGATCAGTGGTTATGTATCTTCCAGACCTCGCGGCCCCCCAAGATTTTTAACACCCAAGGCCAACCAGACTTTTGTTTCGAGGGGTTAGTTGACTCAACATTATTTCTGGTACCCCCTAACGAGTACATTGTTTTATATCACTTAAAAGTAGTATTTAAATTCTGCACATTCTGTTCTACATAAAAGTGCACATTCCGTTAAAATTGTTAAATTACTCGAAGTAAAAAGGGGGGTCTGGGGGTCCCCCCCAGAAAAAATTTTTGATAATTTGGTACTAAAAGTAGTGTTTCAGCTCATTTTGAGACATTTTTAGTTACACCCGAAGAGAACAGCTCCTTGTAAACTACAGAATTTTCAAGAAAAAAAAAATATGTACCTATAGATGTCAGAATTTCGAAGGGGACTGGGGGTTCTCCCCAGAAATTTTTTTGAAATTTGCCTTTTTTAAATAGCGTTTTATTTCATTTTGAAACTGTTCGGAGAACACTCAAAGGAAACGCTTCGGATTCCCGAATTGAAATTTACGTGTTCGGCAGTTAAGGGGTTAAATCCGAGACCTTCGCGGACCCCCTAGAAAGGCTCTGGGGACCCCCAGGGGTCCGCGGCACAGTTTAAGAACCGCTGTCCTAGATAATCAATAAAATTATGATCACCAGAATGATTATGACGCGAATTTTTCTTTTCTGATCGCCGAACGATGTTCAGTGATTGATGAATAACGCTTTCGGTTT
Organism: Tetragnatha montana; assembly: GCA_963680715.1. Lineage (NCBI taxonomy): Eukaryota > Metazoa > Arthropoda > Arachnida > Araneae > Tetragnathidae > Tetragnatha > Tetragnatha montana. Next base: position 13,045,183 of record OY796678.1, read on the forward strand.
TTTCAATGTGTCAAATAAAAATCTCGATCAGATTTTGAGTTTTCTTTCCGGCTCCATACACTATCAACTTCAGTTATAGCTCTAATTCTTTAAATAAATCAGGCTTTAGTAATAACATCAAGGAGAACAATAAAACTGCAAATGATAAATGGGAATGATATAATATTTTATAATAATTATTTTTTTACTGGTGATAAAAATACAGTAGCACCATCCTTTCAACTAATGAAAATGTTTTGCAGAATTCTATCTGAAAATCACTTAGAGCAAAGATTAACTTCACTAAAATTAATATTTGTTAAGTCCTTACTTTTCTAATTTTACACTTGTTTTTGCGGCAAAAAATGGTGATTAGTTGTACGTTGCCTTCAAATAGCATTAAATTGGCGACTAACGCTTTCTGCCACCTTTTGATGTGGAACTCCAGTAACAAACGCCTCTATTTCAAACCACGGTACAGCTCCCGCAACAAAAAACGTTACAGTGGACTTGGCGGGTGAACCACTTGGGTCATGAAGACAAATAAGCTGTCATTTTTCATGTCATAAAGTATTTTTTAAATGAAAAAAAGTTTGGAGTCCTTAGGGGGTCGTCTTCATATTAAACGAAACACTAACTTTCTTTTTTCCAATGGGGACCCCCAATTATTATGCGTTTTTCTGAAAGAGCATCTCCATAAACCCCCAAATACCAAGTTTCATCCAAATCGGGCGGTAAATTAAGCTTTTACGTTTTGGGAGTCGTCTCCAGAGTAAGAAAGTTTAATTTTCTGTCTCTGTTTTAAGACACTTTTACTCACCACTTTATTATTAAATAAAAAATTTATAAGTAATTTATTGAAATTTTATTTCAAATTTGTGTTTTAATATAAGTTATAGTGATTAAAATAAGGCGACTGTTTCCCGAAAGGGCATTCGCCCTGTATGCATTTGGCAGCGGTATACGGTCCCTTAAGGACAAGGAATTCAGATTAAATCGGTTTTTTCCAAAACTATTAAATGAAATCGACTGAAATTTTGGTTTTCCACATAAAATTACTACCAGAATCGATTACCATAAAAATATTAAAAGATTTTAAAATTTAATTTTTGGGTCAAAATTAGATACTAATTATCATTAACCATTAAATATCGCTACAAAAGCATAATTATTTTGTTTGGGGACACAAATTTGATCTAAATTCAGAGTTTCATATTTTTACGCCGAAAATATTTTGACAAATTTCACATTGAATGGTTGATATTTTAAAAATATTTTATGCTTTTATTTGGATACTTACATGGATGAAACGTGGTATTTGGGGGTTTATGGGGATGCTCTTTCAGAAAAACGCATAATAATTAGGGAAAATTTTCCCCATAGGAAAAAAAAGTTAGTGCTTCGTTTAATATGAAGACGACCCCCTAAGGACTCGAATTTTTTTTCATTTAAAGAATACTTCATGAAATGAAAAATGACACCTTATTTGTCTTCCTAACCCAAGTGGTTCACCCGCAAAGTCCACTGTAACGTTTTTTGTTGCGGGAGCTGTACATGTAAATATTCCTTTATAAAAGTAATACTGAATGTTTAGAATGGAAAATGTGGGTCACAGATTACACGTGCGTTCCAGTGTACTATTGCCTATGACCACCGTCAGGAAACAGAGTGATAGAGTCAGGAACAGAGATTGTGGTGTCTGAATTTTGAGTGAAATGGAGAACGTCAATATTAAAATATATAATTTTGTTAAACCCATGTATATATGTTACGGACAATGTGATTAATCGGACATTATTAATAATGCCCGAAGTGCAGGCGGGCAAAGTGATAAATTTCATTTAGGGGAGAGCGGGGCACCTTTCAACAGTTTCGTTTTCGATTAAAATCATTTTCTCGTTTGTTATGAGGTTAATTTAAATGCCACCTGGTGTCAAGTAATGTTTCTTATCATAACAACATCTGTCCGTGGTATTCCTACCATTTCACCTTTTAGTTTTTTTGTAATCGAGTGGAGTCGTGTTTGACGTCCAAAAGTAAATTTTGAATTTCTGTTAAAAAATCGGATTTTACCAACTTTTTATTAGTTTAGGTGATTGATTTTTACATATGTTATTAAATAAGGTCTTCTGCTTCTATGTATACCTTTTTCAAACCCATATCTTTATTCTAAAGCGTTTGAGGGGTCTTGAACCGTGACGACTAAAGGTGGGGCACCTTTCAACACTTAGGGCGGGGCAGGTTTCAACACCACTAAAATTCGTTTTGCTTAGCATGTTGTGCTTTCGCAATGCTTTTTCTTGAAGTAAACGCTCTTAAATAACTTATTCAAGCAATAATAGCATTGCATTAGAGTTAATTATTTATTTTTAGCGAAAAAACAGCTGAAAATCGATTTAGATAATTTACTCAAATACACATATAATTTTTAACGGTAAGGCTACCATACGATTCACAACAGCAATTTTATGCATTTAGTAGTTATCAGCATTGATTTAAATAAAATTATTTAAGATATACCACTTTGATGACTATAGTAATTAGAAAAATTTAAAATGAATTAAAAGCGATTAAAAAAATAAAATTTTTGGTGAATTCTGAAGAAAAACAGTTGAATTAACAATATATTTTCGGAATATAACTCAATAGAACTTTTAAATTAAACAATAAAGAAACATCACACTTAGTTGTGTGGAAAAACTCATAACCTACGAAACAACAGAAAAACTCCAAAATTTGCAAAAAATTTCAATTTTTTTACTCTAAATTAATGAAATGTATTTGTTATAATGTATATTTCAATATAATAAACTTAAAATCAACTGAAACTTTTAAAATTTTAGAATTATCCCACTGTTGAAACGTGCCCCGCCTGTGTTGAAACCTGCCCCACCCGAGAACCTTTTTTAAAACGCAATTTTGGACCTTTTAATTTTCTCAAGGAACTTGGGTAAAATTACACAATGTGTCCGAAAGTCCATGGTAGGATATGCAAGTTAAAGTTTTATAATCCGTCAATCGTTTGGTCACAAAAAATAAAAACCGAAATCTGTTGAAAGGTGCCCCCCTCTCCCCTATAAATGCCATTGAATTTATCACATTGCCCGCCACACATCGGGCATTATTAATAACGCCCGATTTATCCCATTGCCCGTAACATAATGTTTAGTGTCTTAGGCTGAGCGCGCACTAGTGACTTAAGTCACGGCGACCAGTATCACTACACTAGTATCAAAACTGTCACTCGAAAACAAAAGATCTCTATGAAGAAATTCTAGGCAATCGGCCAAGAGTCACGTCGCCTAATGCCGCGCACTCTAACTTGTTTCAATAGCCAGGGTGACAATTTTGTCTCAGTCACCGTGACAAAAGTCCCTAGTACGCGCTTAGCCTTACTATCACGATTCGCGTACCGAAACTTTTCTGAGCAACCCAACAGGCTTTGTGTTTACCGATTTCTCCTTCCGAATTTGTGACGTACTGAGTTCAAGAAACGTTGCTTTCGAGTATAGACAGCAACGTTAGTTGACCCTATGACGTCACTCATAAAAAAAGTAGTTCCCATCGCGGTGTCTAAATTTTGAGTGAAATGAAGAACGCCAATTTAATAATATGATAATTTTGTTTAACCCATGTTAAAGTGCTTTTTAATCACGATTTGCGTACCGATACTCCTCCTAGCAACCCAACAGGTTTTGCGTTTACCATTTTCTTCTTCCGAGTAGTGACTAATGGAGGCTTTACACCACGCGGTTTTCGGCAGCCGCGGCGGTTTGCGGCAACCGCAGAAACTCAGCGACCTCTCGAAAGAGGGCGCTAGAACTAGTGATGGGCAGGTATCGATACCAATTACTTAAGTATTCGATACCTAAAAGTATCGGGTGTATTCGATACCCAAAAAAGTATCGATACTTTATTGACATATTTCGTTTTAAATTTTTCAATGAAATAATATTCAAAATATATACTGTAGATTAAACACTGCCTGTTTTCATTTTGCAACGCTCAAACCCGAGTCGTTTATCTTCCGCTATCGAAATTCGACGTGGCCTTGGTTTTTCCCCCGCCTAATCGCTCCGAAGATCCTCGCGCTTTGCGATCCACCTCTTGACTCTTTCCACATTGACTCTCTGTTTGTCCCATAAGTACTGAGGGTTCGAACTTTCTATTGCGTACTTTTTCGCTATGAGTAGTTTTTGGTTCGAACCTGTAATCGAATACATTTTTCGAGTACTTTTAATTTTGTAATCGAACCTTCTACTCATACTTTTTTCGATACAAATACTTTTGGTTCGAACTTTTAATCGAGTACTGTTTTAAGCGCTAAATTATTGGAAGAAAGACGTTGATTATTTTAAAATGGGATTTAGGGTTAGAAAAGTCACCATTATTTTAGTCAATTTTTGTAAATGCATTATGTTTAATGGTCTTGACTATTGATTTAATTAAAATCAACTAATTGATAGTAGTATTACAGTAACTAATAATGCGGTTACACTTAGATCTTTTTAATTATTAAACCTGAACGTATTATTTGGTTAAAACAAAACTATTAAGAGTTAATAATATAAAACTTCAATTCTCAAATAAGGTCTTCATTTAATAACTTTTTAGTGGTGAGTGTGTGAATTTAAATATAAATATCTTAATTCTTTTGTATTTAGGTTACCAACTTCATTTTTATAACATAAGCATTGAATAAACTATTTTAGCTATGATTTAGTTTAAAAATTTGAGGTTCTCTATAATCTAAAAGAATTGCCATAGATAGAAGTTTAGTAGATACGATATTTAATTTAAAAAGTCGAAGTTAAGGGTTTTCAAAGGGTGCAAAACCAATGCGACAATTTCCCCTTCACAACTGGAACAATCCGTAACATTAGTATACATATTATACATCATTCGGAGAGGGTTTGAATTTACAAAACTTCGATCTGTGAACCCCATTTTTACCATTCCAATTTCAAGTTTGATTTCCTTTTACAGAATTCGAGAAAAGTAACCTTCATAACACATTTACTTCAAAAGAGTTCTCATTTACTTAAATCATTATTACTCACCACTAAAAGTACTATACTTCTTCTTCTTATCTAAAATTCACGTCGCTCACGTGTGAGTTTCTGCTCATGCGGTGAGTGCTTCAAGCGGCAAATTGTGGTTAACATTAAGGTTCTTTTTTTAATTTTATTAGCCTTGGGTTTTAATGTACTTTTAAATTCGCTGTTCATTAATTTTTAGGTTTTTTTTTTATAGATTGTCCCTATCTATAGATTTTATAGATAGCACAAGGGTGGTTCATGTGCATCCTTTAAGAATTATTGAATCTTTTAATCCATAATTTCAATAGAAAAAGTATTCGATACTTGAAAATACTCGATACCTAAAAGTATTCGATACCTAAAATTGTCGATTTTGCCCATCACTAGCTAGAACCGATTTACGATACTTACGGCCACTTACGACAGCCGCTAGTGTCATAAATCGATTCTAGCGCCCTCTTTCGAGAGATCGCTGAGCTTCTGCGGTTGCCGCAAACCGCCGCGGCTGTGCGCGCACTCTACCAATACTTGAACTTGTTTCAATAGCCAAGGCAACAATTTTGTCTTTGTCACCGTGACAAAAGTCGCTCGTGCGCGATCAGCCTTACTGTGTATATTGGAAATGTTTCTGTTTAGGTGGAGGGAACACATCGGGAAAGTATCTAAAAGTGCTCGCGTCGCATATTTCCGATTTCAGCATAAGAAGCGCAACCGTGTACCGATCGACCAACATGATTCAATGATTGCCGTTTTTTAGCTCCTTCCTTTAATACGTGATACAAAATAAAAAAGGATCAAAATAAGAACATGTGTTATACAAATATATTCTTATTTGTTTAATGAGACGAAGTTTGTTTATTAAATTTAAAAACTTAGAATGAAGAGAGATTCTTTTATTTCTTTTTCGTTCTAAACCTTTTTTTTTTTCAATATGTTTTACTGTAAATCAAGTATAGTATGCTCACTTCTGAAAATTCATTCATTTAATAAGTTTATTCCAAATAAATAATACATAGTTTGAGGTAGGTAATTAAGAATATGGATTTTTGAAATCACGTTTGTTCTAATAAGAACTTTATTTTAAGGATTTCTTTCATGTATAATCAGAAGTTTTATTCTATAAATTAAAATAATTTTCAAATAGAAAGTCTTTATTTTTTCACATGCAGGCTTATCTCAAGAGGACATTAGGTTAGGGATACTCTGCTTAGTACAAGAAGTTAAAAGCAAAATTCTGATGAAAATTGAACGAATCCAAGAACATAATTTATTTGAAAACTTAAACTTTCATTTTATGCTTCCCTAATAACTTGATATAGTTGAATGGAGGAGCTAAAACTGCAAACCTATTGGTTGTTCGGCAACATAGGCGGGCTTTTTTTGCTGAAATGGGAGAATTTGCGCTCTCTTCCCTCGAGTTTTAAATATTTGCATCCTTTTAAAAGCGGTGACTATACTCTTTCCAGAGCAAGATCGACGAGATCCACACCGCGGTAAGCCACGGAAACCTGCGGGAAGTGCAGCAGCTGATCGACCGCAAGAAGTTGGCCTTCTGCCGCGACCACCTCGGCGCCAGCCCCATGCACAAAGCGGTGCTCTTCGCCCAACGACCCGTCATCGACTACCTGTTGGACCGATTCCCCTCCGTAGTACACGCCAGGGACCACGTGAGTGCATTTGCTTATGTCCTCGCAAAGAAGGGTGGGGATGTAATAGATTAACGTGTACCCTGTATATCAGGGGTTTCCAACTTCCAAGTACTCGAGGGCCGCATCCAAATCTCCATGATGCCATTTTAATTAGCCATGATGCATTTTTTAGGAGTCTTTAGCCGCGTTCACTACAGCCAACCTGTTCAACCGGAGAAAGAGCTAAAGAAGTAGGGGAAAAGGGATCTCCGCAAACCAGCCGTGAGGAAATTGAATAGCCTGTTCACAAGAGCACTCGTCCTACCCAGTCCTACCAGTAGAAAGAATCACGTGACAAGCGAGCGAGCTCGTAGAAATGCATTACGGGAAGCAAGCGAGAGCGCCCTCTACAGGAAATTGATCCAATTAAAACATTTCCTACTGCTATTGCCCAGGAGAGAATTTCCAACTGATAGTCAGGTGATTTCTTCCCTGCGTAGGGAGAGCGGTGGAAGAAGAAGCGGTTTTCTCTGTCTTTCCTTCGGTAGAATGGCTGTTGTGAACGCGGCTTTTAATATGGAACTTATCAGGCGAGAGAGGGACGAAGGTTATATACATATTGTAAAGGTACTACTGTATTTTCAAAAATTTCAGAGGATATTTAAGTTTTTGAATTGAATTTTGAATCTTTTAATTGTAATTATTATCATCGAAAGCATTTTCTTCTGCAATAACAAGGCAGCCGAAACAGAAGTAGTTAAAATACTGTAAAAAAATCGGTCACTGAAGTTGTGTGATGACCGTTATGAAGCATTATTGAGCGCTTTTGATCCTGTTTCAGGCGCCAATTCAAAATGAACAGACTATAACAGTAAAAATCCTAAGTTTAGGTTTATTTACCAGCCCTGAATAAAAGTGAGTCTCTTTCAGCGCGGTCGCACCCCTCTCCACTACGCCGCCGTTCTGTCGGACGGGGGAGAGATCTATAAGATGTTGCTGGACCACGGAGCGGACCTCAAAGCCACCGATGTGGTAAGTACGACATATCACCCTTAAAACGACAGTTTGAAAAATTGATTAATAAAAAATTACTCAAATCTGATTAGGCCACATACTCAAACTGGCTCCGAATCAGATAAAAACATCAACGAACATTCATACAGTCCAGTGGCGTATATAAGGGGGGGGGCGAGGGGGCCCTGCCCCCCCCCCCCGAAATTCGGACTAGGTGTACCAAAACAAGTTAAAACACTGTATTTTATGGTCAAATTTCAAAAAAATTTCTGGGGGAGGACCCCAAAACCCCCCTTTTGTACTTGGAATTTTATTATTAACAACTTTATTATAATAAGTTCATCAAAATTCAAATCCTTCCAAAAAATATATGTCCAAAATTCGGACTAAGTGTTCCAAAAACAAGATAAAACCCTGTTTTTAGGGGTAAAGTTCCAAAAATGTTCTGGGGAAGGACCCCAGATCCCCTTTTGTACTTGGAACTCTATTTTAATAACTTTTTAATATTAAGTTCATAAAAATGTACATCCAAAATTCGGACTTAGTGTACCAAAACTAGTTATAAACCTGGTTATTTTTAGTCAAACTTCCAAAAATTTTCTGGGGGAGGACCCCTAGACCCCCCCTTTGGTACTTGTACTTTTATTACTAACAACTTTTCCTATATTAAGTTTTTAGAACCTAAGTTATCACCTAAAAAGCTACATTGGATCTATTAAATTTGTGGGGGAGGGGCTGGGGAGTAATTTTGGGCCCCTCCCGTAATAAATTCCTATATACGCCACTGATACAGTCACTCCAGAAAGTATTCGTACACCCAACAAATTAATTCGCACTATACTAGACAGCAACTTTAGTTGACCCTACGACGTCACTCCCAAACAAATTAGTTCCCATCGCGTTGTCTGAATTTTGAGTGAAATGAAGAAGGTTAATTTGAAAATATGATTATTTTGTTAACCCATGTATATATAGTGTTCGGCAACTAGTGGTCAAAAAGTAGTTAACTACCAACTACTAACTAGTCTGGGAAAATCTAGTTGCAACTAGTAGTTAACTATTTTTTCCTGGGACTAGTTGCAACTAGTAGTTAACTATTTCCCAAAGTAGTTAACTACTAGTTAACTAGTCTATTTAATTTCATAACCTATTTTTTGCAAATTCTAATACATCTTTCTTATCTATATGACAAAAAACTTTATGCTTCGCTCAAAACGGCGTTTTATTTCTGGTTTTTGGTATTTGAGTACTCTACCAGGACATTGTAGTTATAAATAGCAGTGTAATTTTTGTATATTTTGATAAAAATTTTAAATATTTTTGAAATTTTAAACAAAATTTTTTTTAAAGTAGTTGAAAATTTGAAAGTAGTTTCAACTAGTAGTTATTAAAAAAAGTAGTTCAACTACTAGTTAAACTAGTTTAAACCAAAAGTAGTTAAACTACTAGTTAACTACTAGTTGATCGGTAGTTAGCTAGTAGTTGCAACTAGTTCTAGTTAACTAGTGCCGAACACTATGTATATAATATAGTCTTTTTATCACGATTTGCGTACCGAAACTCCTCCTAAAAACCCAACAGGCTTTGTGTTTACCCATTGTCTCCTTCCACGTAGTGCCGTACTGGGTTCAGGCACGGCTTACTAGATATTATATCTATTGTATATATTTAGTAATGTAGAGTATTGTATCTAGTAAGCCGTGGTTCAGGAAACGTTGCTGTTAAGTATAGAGCATTTTCAATCACATGGCTCGGACCTAACAACGGCCTTAGCAGCAGAAATGTTACAGTTTTTTGCCCTACAGAGGTTAACAGTTACAGAAAATGACTGGCCGTGGAATTCTTCTATTGGAGCATTTGCAATCACGTGACCCCATACTTAAAAACCGCCTTAGCAACAGATAAACAACGGCCTTAGCAACAGTTAAAAGCCCTACAGAAGGTTCACAGTTAAAAGAAAATAACCGGTTGTGACGTCACCTGAAAACACTCTATAGTATACCTATTACGTTTAAATTCAACGTGCAAAATACAAACAAAAATATTCTAACATAGTATGTTATATTCATTATTCATTCTACTATCTACCAAAAAAAGAGCAAAAAAATATCAGAACAGTGTTAGAAAAAAATTATTTAAAAAAAAATGAAGCAATTTGAAAGCCCAAACAAATATTCGTACAGCCATAGACGTAACATGGGATCATTACACGGCTGAAAAGCATATTTTGTTCCTAATCCTAATTTAAAAGCACGTGCATGGTATTTTTCAATTAAATCCTACGCAAAACACGAAATATTTAGAAACGGACTTTTGCACTTTAAAAACCAACTACCCAAACCAAAAATACACCACATAATTTGAAACTGAAAAGAGCTTTGCCAAGTAGCGATTCTTCAGCCAAATTGCTACTATTTGCGCACAATCGTAATTTTCAACTCTTTTTCGCTCGAGTCGAACGCATCACAATTTTGTGTATATGTGTAGTCAGGGGGGGCTCATCTGGCTCTCCGATTACTTTCAGCCAGGATGACGTAATCGGCTGGAAGGCGTTGAAGTTTTGACAGGAGTGACCAATCAGGGTTACATAGGGAAATCGCGGAGCTTCTTATAAGGATTTTCTTACGTAGAAGGGAGTAATATAAGACGCGGAAGGGAAATATAGACCTGTGAACTTGCCTAAGCAACAAATCATATATTTAAATATCAATACTTGTGATCTATATGGGTGCATTCAATTTTTTAACTTCTGATGGGTTAAAACTGATTAAAATTTTTCATTGAATTAAATTATGAGTATCTTTGTTTTCCTTCTCATAAGCAACTTGAAGAACAAGTTTATAGCTTACCAAATAGTAGATTAAATACAAACTATGAAATTTAAAACTGATTCCTATGCATAATTGCGGAGGTTCATTACTTAAATTAATAGTGATCGATTTGTAACAATATTTTAAAAGTTAAACAAATTCCCACTATCTGTATTTTACAAAATTCTAAATACAAAGAAAATACCGTTTTTTAAAGCAGTATTTAGTTACAATCCGATACTTTTAGATCACTAAAAAATCCTCAAATTGTGAGCTATTTTTGGGTTGTTTTTCTTTTGTATGTTTTGTATAAAATTGATTACGCTACTAATCGCTTTTATTACTAATTTATTAAAATTCAAATTTATTAGGTACTAATTAATCTGATCTCACTGAATTTATTATTCTAATGTATTCTAATGATTATGATTGTAGTAACACTGATCTATCTAAGACATATTGATCCGTGTTAAAACAATCACATAATCAGATGATTATAAATGATCACTTAGATTCTAAGTGATAATTACATGAAGAAAAAATCAAATAATCTGTTGATTTCGAATTCCATTTTGATTAAACATGACAAACATGAAGGAGATAACTTATTGGGTATAAACCTTCACCAACTTGCCGACTCCCACATACGATCGCCGAAAGAAACTCGAACTGAAACAGTTAGTTTTGAAGTTGGATCAGTGTTCCAAAGTTACGATATGATCATTTTATAAGATCTCCAAGGTGAGGTCACATTGATCCTGTTTTAGTGTAAAATTTGAATAGTCTTCAAATTAAAAAAAAAATGATAAATAATAATAATTAAAAAATATTGCCAAGCTTTATTAATATAATCATTAAGTCTATAAATTGCTTTTAGTATTTTATTTCAACTCTTTTCAGTTTCCATGAAGGGAGCTAGAAATATATTGTCCCTCCCAAATCAAAATTGCTTTTAATCTAAAAGAAATTAATATGTTCCTAAAACCAATCTATGGATTCCTCTTGCCTTTGGGACGATCTACTTCTGTTTCTTACTTCAAATTAACAATAGATATTCATCAACATGAAGCTATAATATCAATTCAATCTAAAACGAAACCCCTTTTGATTCATATCTTAAATGCTTCAAAATTGAATTGTTGGATCAAAGTTTAAATTTCCCTCTCTCCTGTCAAAAAAATCCCTATTCTATCTGACCCAATCGAAGGAGAAGCTGGGGTATCACGCGAATTACGTAATCGGCTGGAGAGCAGTACGTCACACGAATTTTCGTTCCTATGTGAAGAGCCAACCTTATCTTATTCTATTAACCTTGATGTGTAGTAGTATATCAATTAGTTTTCTACTACCTATTTTAATCTGAAATAGGTGGTGTAATGTGTTACCGACGCTTGCTTGCTTAACCCCTACCAATTTCCAATAAATATAAATAAAAAAGAATTTTAATTTGAGTGGTGACTATTAAATTTTTTGAAACTGAGTATATCCTGCTATTTCAAAATTGAAAGCATTGGTCGTCACATTTAAAACAAAAAGTTTCGTGTCAAAATGAAAGCATCCATTCACTCACTTTTGAAATTTCTCTCATTGTACCAAACATATCGTCGGCTTATAGGCGAAAGGTAATATGCCAGTTTTTTAAAATCTTTTGAAAGCGGTACTGTAAAAAAAAAACCTTATCGATTTTTAACAGAAAACTGTCAAACTTGCTGCTAGAAAACCACTGTGCTCGATTAATATTCCATTATCTTTAAGGGATTATGTCTTTAATAATTGGGAAAACAGCCGCTGACACCCAAATAAAATGTTCTAGATTGCTTGCAAGCAATTAAGGTGGCCAAATGCACTCTAAATGGAATGGTGTGGAGCGCAGCGGTCGTCTTTTTTTCTAGTGTTGGCAACTAGTAAACTAGCAATCAACTAGTAGTTAACTAGTGACAAACTACACTGATTATATTAGTTGTATTCGGCACTAGTCGACTAGGTAGAATTTGCAATTATCAGTTAAATCATTGAAGAACTTTTGTCTAACTACAAATACTACTAATAATTAGTGTTTGGCACAAGTTAACTACTAGTCGATTGCTACTTAACTACTAGTTGCCGAACACTAACTAGTACCAAACTTTAATTATTATTAGTATTTGTAATGAGACAAAAGTAGTTCAATCATTTAACAAACGATTGCAAATACTACCTAGCCGAATAGTGCCGAATACTACTAATAATTAGTGTTTGACACTAGTTAACTACTAGTTACAACTAGTTAACTAGATACAGTTGAAGGACACTGACAGAGCATTTTCAATCACATGACTCGGACCTAACAACGGCCTCAGCAACACTTAAAAGCCGTGCAGAAGGTTAACAGTTACAGAAAATAACTAGTCCTAGTCCTGGAATTCTTCTATTGGAGTATTTTCAATCACGTGACCCCCATACCTAACAACCGCCTTAGCAACAGATACCGCCGCACCTAACAACGGCCTTAGCAACATCTAAACTGTTAACCTTCTGCATGGCAAAGCGTCTATTGCTAAGTCCGTTGTTAGGTCCAAGTCATGCGATTGAAAATGCTCTATTATTAGTAGTATTTGTAACTAGGCATAAGTTGTTCAATGATTTAACTAATAATTACAAATACTACCTAGTCAACTAGTGCCGAATACTACTAATAAATAGTGTTTGGTACTATTTAACTACTAGTTTATTGCTAGTTAACTAAAACTAGTTGCCGAATACTATTTTTTCCCCTGTTTCTTTCACCGCCACACCAAATCGAGAGGAGCGCTCGTGAATTTCGGCCTTAAGATCATGCGTCACACCAATCGAATAATCTGCTCTAATTACTATTCCGAAACCACCTGACCTTTTCCCTTCTAATCCCCAGAGGGAGTGATCGTTCACTTTTATTCTATTGTTTCCCTCTTTGAGGTAAGTCTATTTACGGAGGGAATAGGGGAAACAATAAATGTCCCTAGAATGAACTATAATAACAGCACCTGTGTTAAAAGAATAATAATGAGGTAGGTGAGAAGTTTTCAATCGTGGAATGAATAACTCCGTTATTGAAATGTTTTTGAATGAAAATAATAAAGGGAATCAGTTACGGTACGACTATTTTAACTAGATTTATAATTCAAAAGCCTGTGGTGACGTCACGGCCAGCTATTTTCTTTTAACTGTTAACCTTTTGTAGGGCTCTTAACTGTTGCTAAGGCGGTTGCTAGGTAACGAGGTATTTGTTGCTAAGGCGGTTTTTAGGTATGACGTTATTAGTCACGTGATTGCAAATGCTCCAATAAAAGAATTACACAGCCAGTTATTTTCTGTAACTGTTAACCTTCTGAAGGGCAAAAAACAGTAACATTCTGTTGCTAAGGCCGTTGTTAGGTCCGAGTCATGTGATTGAAAATGCTCCATTGGACCATAACACATCAAATAATGACTTTCTTCTTGCAAAAGTATGACAGAACTTTCAAAGGGAATCGGTACCTTTTTTACCGACAATGCTAAATTTACAACTTTTATGTTCTCTGAAACTATTGATCGTAAAAGCATGAAATTTTTTAATGTAATCAATATGCACTAGTCTCCAAAGAGACTTGAGATTTCATTAATAAAATGTTTGCATATTTAAAATAAGTATTGAGTCTCATTTTAAAATTCTCGAAAATTGTATTTTTTTTCAACGAAAACTGCTTCAAAACATGTTTAACCGACATTATATATAAAAAAGCTCATGTCCAATAGTTAAAAGTGCATGCCAATAACATATGGTGCGAATTTGAGCTTATGCTGAGATGATGAGAAAAAGGTACACGCTGATTTTTAAAAGGTCATTCCGAGAAAAAGGAATTTTAATGTTAAAATCTTCTTAAAGTAGACTTTCCAGTTTTAAAAGACAATTTAACGTACTATATCTATACTTTAAATTGAACTGTCGTTGTAAAGATCTTGAAATGTAGAACCTAAAACACTCCTTATCCCATATCGAGTTGTTATCAAATAAGGTACCGAATTCCCTTAACTGATGTCTTTGCTGCAATGCACTTTACCTATCTGTAAAACTCTGTTTCTAGCGAGGGTAGTCTTAGCGCAGTAAAGAAAACATTAGAAAGCAGTGTAAAATCTTGTTTGCTTTCTTCCGTAACACCTTTTTTCTGTAAAACCTTCTTTTCCGCTAGAGCAATGTTTCGGCAGTGAAGTAAACATTCGTTAGGAGTTGAAATAACGTAGTTTATAACAGAGTTTTAAATCGAAAATTAAATTTTCGAAAACAGAAAATATCATTTAATTTAAAAACAACGTGAAAATCATGCGTGATTTATACGTGAATAGGTGTTAAGTAAATTTCAAAGATTAGTTTTAAGTTTGTGCATAAATCAGGCATGATTTTTAAAGTTATTTCTAAGAGTATATATGTTATGGACAATATGATAAATCGGGCGTTATTAATAATGCCCGGGCAATGTGATATATTCAATGGAATTTATCACTTTGCCCGCCTCCACTTCGGCGCATTATTATTAATGCCCGATTAATCACTTTGCCCGTAACATATGTACTCTTAAAAATATTGATAACAATGGGCTATAGCTTATGGTTAATATTTTTTGGCCAATCTTAATTATACCGATTTCATACACAAATTTTAACAGTCATACGATCGTATTCACGAAAAACCTGAGGAAAGGATATGATTAGCACAAATTAAATGTAAATTATAGAAGCTGTACGTTAATCAAAATTTGTGTACGACCATAATCTAATACGGTAGAACAACGCAAATTTCTTGAGAGCTTTTAATTCTTAACTTGAACGGTAGGCATTCACACTAATGATTGCCTTTAATTATTAAAAAATGAGAGGGATTAAAGAGAGGGATCAATGATACTTGAAAGCATTTTGTATTCTACGAAATTTTACTCTTTCTACTGGTGACTAATTAACACAGCTGCGATTTCCATGTAATACATATAGTACTACTATCTATAATGACCATGCTAGTGTTCCTTGGGAATTAAAATTTAGTACGTGCTTTTAAATTTGGAACAGCAATAACGTTTTGTTAGCTTAAAAAAAAGGTAAGTAAAAGACATTAAAAGGAAAAGATGTAGTGTTGGTTACACTTACTTACGAGGGATTACATTTACGGCCGTATTCTATGCTACTTGAATAGCGGTTAACCAGCTGTCAATGAAGGAATCACCGACTCTGATTGGTCAAATCTTTCTTTGACTACTGTGGTTAACCGATGGTCAAGTAGCACAGAATACGGCCGTTAGACTACAACGTTTCTTGACAATGGATTAATAGGCTGAGAGCAAACGAAGGAAGTAGTTCCAAGTAAGATGTCTGAATTTCGAGTGAAATTAGGCATTTTAGTTTAGAAATATAATTAGTTTGTTAAATCCATGCATGTATTGCGTTATCGGGTCATAATTTTATTAAAGTGTTTTTCGATTTCGTGGTGTAGTACATTCATTTCGAACTGAACGCGTTAGCCAATGAAACCTCACAGACGATCTGTCAACTCAGTTTTTCTTTTGCTCTTCGCGACTTCATTTAAAGAAAGGTTGTGATATAGCATAGTTAGAGCGGTGCATCTTACACGCCTACAATTTCAATCAAATCAGAATTCATCACAAGATTTTATTAACTTAATATTAAATTATCACCATCGGGGATTCGATCTGAGGAACTATCGCATGCGAAGCTAATGCTTTACCACTGAACCAAACCGCGACACAATGATATATATTCCACGTAAAATGTAACTTAGAATTAAAATATTAGTCTGGCAGTTTGATTGGCTGATAGTGATGTAGGCGTGTCAGATGCACAGCTCAATCTCTCCTGCTTTGCGTTAAGTTTTAACCGATTTAGGCCATTTTAATTTTACTTATTTTATCAACACTTTTTTACATATTTATCTATAAAAATATATTTTGCTACATATTCATTCATTTTTAGGGTTTTCAATAATAGTCACTAGTTTTTAGAATGTTAAAAATGAGCTATACGTAACACATCTAAGAAAAATTGTAGTTGAGATTAAATATTTAGAAATTTAGAATAGTCAGAAATTTAGGTATCAAAAGTTGTGTATTCAGAATTGTCAACTGGAACGTGTCAGTTTTATTTTCTCATTTTGGTAGAAGGGCTTAAACGTCTTTACATCGTTTAATGCTCCTTTCTAATTAATTACATCCCATTTTTGGAACTTTTATAAAGTTTTCTATATGGGAAAATATGTTTTAGATGTACCCCTAAATTAAGGATTATTTAGCTTATTAGTATTAGGTTTTTACAATCAGTATTTTCCCGCTTTTCCCCTTTCATAAATGTATTGAATTTCACACATAACATTAAAAAATATCATAAAACATCATGTGGTAAATTAACTATCCCCTTTGAGTTTAATTCAAAAGTTTTAAGCGTCACATTCTGTGTATTTCAGTTCGGCAATCGTCCTGAATACTACATGCACGCACAAGACGAAATAGACCTCCAGGCTTTACGGGAAGGAAACGACACGGTCAAGAGCAACAAACCTGTCAAGATAAAACATTTCCAACCCACGAATGGCATCACCACGAAAGACACAGGGGCGAGATCAGCAAGTAAGTCAAATATACAATTTGAGATTCTTCAAAATGGTAGATATGATATCAATCCGATGACTTGTCTGCTTGATCACGGCTTACTAGATACTTATACAGGCTAGTCGAGTTTTAAACAATGAAAACCATTTGACAACTTTTCCCGCTTGGAGCGCTACTAGACCTACCTATATCACCCACCGCCTTCAACACTGTGGATATGCTTTGCCAGTTGGTCCAGTATTGCCATCTGGATTTGCAATGATTTCCGTACTCGGCTAGCCTGTATAAGTATCTAGTAAGCCGTGGTTATACATTAGGGCATGGTTTGATGCGTAAATTGGCTCACAATACCCTCTTTCAAGATTTGAAATTCTTGAGGGACCTGTTTTTCTACAGAGAAATTAAAAAAAAAAATAGCAATAACAAAGAAAATGATTAGTCATGGATAGTATTTTACCGAGGAGACAGTTACCTTAGCCTTTTTTGATGAGACTGTCCCCACACAGCAAAGAGCTTTGATGGCCAAAGGGTTTATTGATTGCAAAAGGGTTAAAAGGCCGTGGCTTGATTATGGAGATAATAGTCACCACTATTTTGTTAATAATACATTCCGGTACAATAAATAACAATATTTATTTCCAAGAACTACTTCAAGCGTTATTTTTTTTTTTGTCATTTCCGTCATTTTTAATCATATTATGACAGAATTTACAATCTTCTTGGCATTAGATAAAAGTTCCTTACAAGATAAAAGACCTTTGTTAATGCAATTTTGTGAGGGAGAAGAATTTAAGTTTGCATTGGTATCCTTTAAAAATTACAATTTTAGGCTTAGCTAAGGACTTCTACGAGTTAGGAATTACTGCCCAAAGAAAATCTTTCCATTTTAATGGAAATTTGACGAAAATTGACCTATCTTCAACTAGTACCTGTGATGCAAATTTAAAAATTTGCTTGGCAACCGAGCTAGGCTTTTAAAAAGTATGGTCAAACATGAGCAGTTTAGATTCGAATTTCAGGGACAAAGTTGATGTAGAATAAGTTTATAATCGATAGTTTGTTTTCTGAACTTTTCACCTTCACAAATTTATAACAAAGCAACAGACCTCCAGTAGTAATTTGAGTCGAAACTAAGCTTCCCCCGGGAAATATTTTTTTGAATTATATTTTCAAGAATTAGTTTCAAGAGCGAAATTTAAAAGAATCCATACAGGTTTTTTTTTACAGAAATGTTTAAAAAAAACTTTTTTACTTATTGTTTGACTACTTACTAAATGGAAATAATTTTAACCGAGTGATTAAAATACTGTCATAATAAAAGAAATAGCCTTGCGTGAGCTTTGTACTTACTAAATATGGGTCTCATTAAGTTAAACCAATAGTTTTTCTGTGCCCCCATCAGATAATGCATGCCTAATCTTATCTAATCACGAGGCCATTCATTATCATAAATGGCTGGTTGTTTGCAAGCTAATGGTAGATACTAGGTGAATAATTACATTCTATGGAGAGTGTTGCTTGCCAGAAAATGGAACCTAGAAATAATTTTAGATAAAGCAATGCTTTTTTTTCATCTTGCAGTACAATAGTATTCAGAGATTTCTTATTAGAATACGCTTCCACACATCTTTAATTACACGCTCAAAATTTAGCATGGAAGTATGTGTTCTATATTTTATATCAGAACACAAATATAACTTTTTATGTGAAAAATAGCGTTGTTTGGGGAAAACGGGATATGAAGGGCGAATCCTAGGGGTAGGGATGACTGGCAGTTCCCCTAAAGTTATGAACTTTGAAAATGTTGATTAGTTTGTCAAATTTTATTAATTTATCAATCTTTAACTTTGTTTTTGAAAAATGATAACGATACAAAGTTTTTTGCAGCTTACCCCCCCACGAAAGCAAAAAATAAGTTATAAAATGAAGATTATAACACATTCTTATTCACTCCTCATCAATATCAAATTATTACAAAATCTGAATAAGAAAACTTTAAAGAACTGTTCCGATACAATCCTATCTGCGTATATTGAATCGGAACACCATTAAAAAACTTAGAAATAATATCATTTCATTTTGTATTATGTACAAAAAATGGAGATATGCTGTTAAAAGTACTGTTCAATATATGTTGAAGCAACAGTTTTTTTTACACCGTATTACAACACCACAACAACCATCTAGGAAACGAAGTTAAAATACTGAAATTTAAAATGGATGCCGTTGCAGGAACTAAATCTTTCGTCATGCGCATAAACCAAATTTTTAAATTCCATTTGGTACCCCGTCGCATTGCCAGATGCGATTAGAAAAACGTTGCGATAATTGAATCGTCAGTTTTAAAAAGGGAATAAGTCCAAAAAATGACAAATTGACTTTTTATGCTCAAAAATATCTCCAGGCTCCGCTCTACATATGAGCGCAAAGAGGGGGAAAATAACTACCCCTATCGGCAGATATAGCCCCTTGAATGTGCGAAATCGATGTCCATTCATTGTATTTTTTATTAAATTTAAAATTTAACTTAATTAGTCTTTCTTTTCTTATTCTTTGGCCTGTAAACTTAGCCAAAATAAAACTTGATTTTAATTTAAAAGTGTTTTTTCTTTTTTTAACCAATGAAAGTTTGACTCCATTGATATTCACTTACTCCATTGATAGCGCCTTAATGACGCAGTTTCATAAAAAATGTAATTTTATTCGTCTTAGTATTTCTATCTTTCACTTTTGTACTGTGAACTAAGCAAAAATATAATTTAATTGTCAATTTAAGTTATTTTTAAGATTTTTGTTCAGCTGAAATTTTATAAGGTTGAAGAAGGGAAGAAGTCTATCCTCTTTTTTCAACTGTAAAACATTTTTAAACGCAGTTATAATTTTTTCGATGATTGTTCTGTATTCTTAACAGTGTGATGAATTTCCTGTAAAAATTTGGTGGCTATAAGATAAAAATTCCATTACTTATACAGTTTTTTTCGATTTTCTCAAAACTTCGTTTTTAGACTTATTCCCTTCTTGTAACTGACGATTCAATTGCATACCCATTATTTCTTCATTTACCTACCCAGCAACAATTTCTGTGCGGGTGTTAACATAAATAACCATACTTTTAGAACACGTGTTAATTTAAATAAATGAAATTTTAATATATACCTGACATATTTTTTCTATAGGAGCGGTGAACAAAAATTTTAACTGTTGTTTTTAGAAATGAATTGCCATTACTGTGTGCCTCTAGAAATAAAATAGGATAAAACCAAGTTTTTTATGAAAAAGTTCCAGATGATTATATTTTTACATTCAAACATTTGCCCATAATAACCAATCTTCATTGCATCTGGCAACTTTTTTTTTCTCACTCTTTATCTTTGTCATTTATATTTCTTCCTTTTTCTAGACTCATTCTGAGCTATTTTTCTTTGGATGGTTTGCACCCTCCTTCGTTTTCGACCACAAGTTCGAATGACCCTTTATTTTAATCAGTTGGTTTACAATTGTTGGCAATATTTGAATCGTCAGTTTAAAAAAGGAGATAAGTCCAAAAATGGCAATGTGATAAAAATTCAATGGCATTTATCAATCAGAATTTATTACTTTGCTGAAACTAGTCGGGCATTATTAACAATGCCCGGATTTATCACTTTACACAACTAACTATCTACACAACTAAGGCGATATTTATATCTTCAACATTCGTTCTGTTTCCTTAGAAGCCGCCGGGACTCGCACCCAGATCCGCGAACTCCTGTCCAAGGGGAGCGTGGAGGCGCTGGAAGAGCTCGTGCTGCAAGGACACGGAGATCGTCTGCTGGGAGAGTCTGCCTCCAACCCCATCGTCCGAGACTTCATCCAGATGGTTCCCATCTACATGGTGAGTGCGGGCTTTGCATGGTGGTACTAGAGACCCTTTATACTACAGCACTGAGTTGTATATAAACCTAGATTCTTCTACGTGTTTTAAGTTTCTGAGTACGTGCATTAAGGGGACTAAGTACCAAAATTTGGTCAAAATATCGAATTTGAGATTTTGCAATCAAAGTACCCTTAGAATTATTCCTACCATATATATTTCATTTCCATGCTTACAAGTGACTATATATGTTTAATTTATGTTAAGAAAAAAAATCAAGTCAAAATAATATATATAGAGGGAGGAGTATCAATTTAAATTTAGGGTAATTTCGGGCATTTTTTTGAAGTTTTCGTAATTTTTTAAAAAAATAAATTTTTGAACTCGCTTTTTGAATTTTTTTGGTACCAAGTCCCCATAGCATTTTTTCCACGCTTCGCCAAACCAGTATATTTAGTAATAAATACATTCAATTAGACAAACTTTACTCTTCAATTGTGAAAGGAAACTTCGCAATCTACCTTGAATTATGATAGTAAAAGAAGTGTTTATTTGCAGTAGGAATCGTTACATTAGTTTAATACGTTACAATTTGTAACGTCGAACTAACACTGCTAAGCCTACAATGATGTTCTGTTCTATTTATTACATGGAACGTTCCAAGGAACGTCCTAAGTTAAAATAGGCATCGTAGACATCAGACAATATGAAGTAAATTAAGGAGTTTTTTTTTAAATATATTTTAAATTAAATAGTGGTGACTTTTTTAAAGTCACGGGGAAGTGCTGTGTAGAGTAACTGCATCAATGAGAAGATGCACATTTTCGGAGGATTGCAAATACGAAAAAGTCCAAAAACGCACAAGTAAACTACATGACAATGGGTATCAAAGTTTGCGCAGAATACGGCCGTATAAGAGCCGTTGATTCCAGATAAAAGCCGTGAAACAGACTTATGAATGCCATATTCAATACGGCCGTTGATTCCAGATAAAAGCCGTGAAACAGACTTTTGAGAGCCATATTCAGAAACTCAAACACGTAGAAGAAACGAGATGAAAACGGGAGATTTCTAAACTTAACGTTTCTCTCTCACGTGCAATGCTGACGCCTCCTGTCGCAAATCCTTACAAATAATTTATTATACACTGATGAAACAAAACTCTGCTAACACTAGATGTCCATTACTTTCGTAATATACTAATATCTGAGGACTTTTTTTTTTGGTAATTTAGTTGATGTTCTAGATTTTTTTTGGAACTATTTAACGGACCACCAAAAGTGTAAAGGCAATCCGCATAGATTCGAATCTCGGAAGAATATAGCGGACGAGAGCTCCGGAGTTTAAGGGAATTCAGAAACTTTAACACGAAGAAGAAACAGCTATTAATTACCAAAACAAGTCCTCATACATTAATATATTACGAAAGTAATGGACATGTAGTGTTTGTAGTATCAGTGTATAATTACTTGCAACGTTTTTCCATAGATGGCTTCACTATCACAGCAGATGAAACGATCAATTTGGAAATGGCAGATGTCTACTTGCCGTTTCCGTTTCTTCTTCGTGTTAAAGTTTCTGAATGCGGTTCTTAAACTCTCTCGTTTCGTGAGCTTTTTCATCGTTTCCGTACCGTTCTTGTTTCTTCTATGTGTTTTAAGTTTCTGAATGCGGACCTTAATATCTTTTCCACGATTCGCTAAGCCAGTAGGTTTTAGTAAGAAATACATTCAGACTTCGAAATCTACCTTGAATTATGTGTAAAAAAAATTGTTCTATATATTGGCAGTAGGTATCGTTACATTGGTTTAATTCGTCACAATGTTTTACGCAGACCTAAGGTATCCACTTTTCAGGCAGAATGGGGTTCTATTATAATCATTTCGCGGAATGTTCTAAAGAACTTCCTATGTAAATAAGAGATCCCAAATTTGATAAATACATAGCATAACTAAAGGGGGTTTATATCTAAAAGTATTTTAAGTTATTAGTGGTGACTTTTTATGGAGTCACGGGAAGGCGCTGTGTAAAGTATTCTGCATCGGTGAAATTATGAATTTTTTGGGAGGATGAGAATACGAAAAAGTCCAAAAACCCAGCTAAACACATAATAATGGGTTTGAAAGTTTGGGTAGAGTACGACAGCAAGAGACGTTAATTCCA
Organism: Tetragnatha montana; assembly: GCA_963680715.1. Taxonomy (NCBI): domain Eukaryota; kingdom Metazoa; phylum Arthropoda; class Arachnida; order Araneae; family Tetragnathidae; genus Tetragnatha; species Tetragnatha montana. Next base: position 13,068,277 of record OY796678.1, read on the forward strand.
CATAAAAGCCGAAAAACAGACTTTTGAAAGTATATAGTGCTGTATTTTAAAAACAACCCACTCTCTATTTCATATTTTCTCCATTAAAAGCTTAATAAAAAGGATAATTAAATCGAACAAAAAACTGTTGTAACGGCTCATCCTCCTTAACATTTTAGCGCTTAGCATGTTTAATTCCAATTATCCATTACAAATTGGCAGTCAATTAACCTTTTACCTGCCGATGTTCCCAAATGGGAACATCACTTTAGGGAATTTTTTCACCACTGAATTTTTCATGCATGAATTTGATACTTGGTAGTAAGAAACTCAAAGATATGAAGTTATTTTACATGCAAAAGTTTTTCACGTGCAATTTAATCCTTTTTGTGGAATTTATATCAAAATTACAGTTTTTTGGCTCTTCCAAAAGTTGCGCAAGTTTCAATTTATGATAAATTTAAATAAATTTAGTATTAAATAATTATGCTGTGTTTAGGTAGCTTAAGTACACATCTTTTCAATTGGCTTGACAGAATAGCTTCATATTTCAATTTTGAAGAGTAATTACCAACTCAACGTATATGTTCCCAAATGGGAACATCGGCGTTTGGGGTATAGCTTTTGAGGGGATTTTTGTAACATGTAAAAATTCAAGTTATTTCTTATTCTCTTTAATTTTTTGAACCTTTTCTGTCTCAAAGGATCTAAACAGGTTAATCATGATGTTTTGAATTTCTAAATCTATAATTTTAATTTTTTTTCACCTGATTATGGAGGAATAAATGCCAAATCTTTATAGCAGATTCCTACTTTTGTATATTTTTCTAACTCCCTGACCGATTAATTTTCAGTAATTATTATTAGGGATTATTCAAAGGGCATATTTGGAGTACTTATGAGGACTTGGGTACTTATTTTGTTCAAGTGCTCTTTTTTACATAAAAATTTTAGGTATAAATTTGAAGAATTTTGAAAATAATGAAAAGAGTGTACATCTAAAAACACTCTTCTAACGTAAGTTGGATGTAACAGATATATTGTTTAGTTTGGAATCTTCCATGAGAAACGCAGCTTTAACAAATCATTGGAGATAGTTATGATTATCACTTTTGAAAGCTAATTAAATTTGAATGCAATTCATGGATTTTATGCTAGATATCTGGATAGAACAGTAATTAAAACTAATTAACTAATTTTTCACTCAGATAGATAACTGTTTAGCTTTGAAACGCATAGGAATAATCTTTCGTATTTTTTATACCGAAGAATTACCCATTGTGCAATAAAAATGTACGGAAAAGTATCACGCATGTAATAAATATGTAATTTTTTTCTTATGAAAATCTATAAAATTTTACCCAATCGTCCAACCATGGGAATTAAATATGAAGAAACAGTCCAATATCATAAAAATGTTCAAAATTATTGAGTAGAAACCTATTTCAGTAGTTTTACTTGAATTAATTTTGAAATATATGCCTTTTGGAAATCCCCCTAAAAACTTCACTCCAAACGCCGATGTTCCCAAATGGGAACATCCTCAAAATCCTACTTAGGATTTTTTTTTCAGCCAAAAAATGTCAAGATTGGTTTTAGTAATGATGAAACAAGCCATTTAAGCCAAAAATCAGAACCTTTAATTTGAAATTTGAATTGCGGCGTTTAAAAGGTTAAGTAAGAATTTGAAAAAACCCACTTTTTCCTAGAAGGACTCTAATTGGCGGACTGAGCTAAAACTTTAATATTTTATTCTCATAGTAATGGGATAACATAAAAACGCGCGAAAAATTCTCTTAAGTCTTTATAACATACATTTTTACAAAATTTGTAAATCTGAAGCACATTTTTTGCCAAAAATCTACATTATCTCAGCTTGTTTAAAAAATAAGTAAATAAACCGTTCTTTGACCACTTTTTACATCCCTGACACTCTAAGAGGCATAGAAGGACAGGATATATGAGATGGTAAAATTATTTTAATTATGTAATTAAAAAATCTCAATGGGTTGTTTTTAGGGTACAATTTGGAGTGGGTTGTTTTTAAAGGACTGCACTATAATACACCAAACAAAACGCGTAGGGCCATATTCAGCAAGATAAACGGAAAAGGTTAAAAAGCTCACGAAACGAGAGATTTCAATCTCCTGAGCACTCGTTCGCCATATTGTTCCGAGATTCGAATCCATGCGGATTGCTTTTACACTTTTTGTGGTTCGTTATAAATAGTTCCAAAAAATCGAACAGCTACTAATTACCAAAAAAAATCATCAGACATTAATATATTACCAAAGTAATATACATCTAATGTTAGGAGATAATTTCGTTCTATCAGCGTATAAATACTTGTAAAGCTTTGCAACAGATGGCGCCAGCAGGGCACGCGAGAGTAAAACGTTAAGTTCAGAGCTCCCGTGTGAAGAACTCCCGTTTTCATCTCGTTTCTCTACGTGTTTGAGTGTCTGAAAACGGCCCTTATTTTTCATCCTCCTTAGGAGCGCATCTATGAGATCCATCGTGCCGTGGTGCGGGGTCGATTGCGCGACGTGCAGACCCTGCTGGACCGGAAGAAGCTGGCCCTGGCGAGAGACCCCCTTGGTGCCACTCCTCTGCACAAGGCGGTGCTGTACGGTCACAGTGAAGTCGCACAGTACATCGCAGACAACTTCCCCCAGAGCATCGATGCCAAAGACGTCGTGAGTCACATTCTACTGTCTGTCCATCACAAGTTGAGCTCTCGTTTGCATTTCTGTTGCCAAGGCAACAGGACTCTTCTCATTTTCGACGGGGGGAATTGGTGCATTGAATCACTATACCAGATAGCAACTTAAGTTGACCCTACGACGTCACTAACAAACAAAGTAGTTCCCATCGCGGTGTCTGAATTTTGAGTGAAATGAAGAACGTCAATTTAAAAATATGATTAGTCAGTTATACCACGGCTTACTAGATACTATACAGGCTAGCCGAGTACGGAAATAATTAAAAATCCAGATGGCAATACTGGACAAACTTGAAAGCAGTGGGTGATAGGTAGGACTTGAGGCGATCCAAGCGGGAAAAGTTGTCAAATGGTTTTCATTGTTTAAAACTCGGCTAGCCTGTATAGTATCTAGTAAGCCGTGGTTAAACCCATGTATTATATGTTACGGGCAAAGTGATTAATCGGGCATTATTAATAATGCCCGAAGTGGAGGCGGGCAAAGTGATAAATTTCATTCATAAATTCCGTTGAATTTATCACATTGCCCGGGCATTATTAATAATCCGGGACGAGGCAAGCGCTGCATTAATAAAGACAAATATTAAGGCAAATTTACTTTTTTTAACACTCTGTTTGCTAAAAATGATTGGAAACCGTAATTATGAACTACTACGTGAAAACTAGAGGGGGATCTTGGCATATACTACGGGTGGTCACCAAGGGGGGGGTCAAAAATAGGTCACTTAGTATGGGTACGTTCCCTAAATGACAACGATAGAAAATTAATCACCACTTTTTAACCTAATATAAGAAATGTAGATAAATAAACCTAATTAATTAATAAGCCTCTTTTCTGCTTTAAATATTTTCCCGCACCTATCACAGGCGCGGAACAATCAAATAAAGTATGAACTTGCATAACACTTTAAGCGCATTAGGGTGAATTTTTTAGAGAGGAAGTTCCCATATCCCATTGCCTTGCAGACCCAGATAGCCTTATCATTGCTTTTTAATACATGTAAATTTAATTTTTTTCATAGTGTTGCTGATATGTGGAATGGTTTCAAAGGTATTTAAAAACAGTTTTGTTTAATTTTATTAAGAAGATAGGGTACACATTTAAAACTACGTAAAACTATGTGGATCTGAAGTTAAGAACTTAAAAGTAATTAAGTACCTTTTTTTCTCTAGACTTCGATAAAAATATTCAAAATTATTCGGACTCCATGTAAAGTTAATTGCCGACCCCTGATACAAGCATTCCTGAAAAATTAAAAGAAAATACAAAAAGTCCCTTTACTTCTCCATGCATCCGTCGGATGATGGCACTTTACACACCCATTCGATAAGTTTTTATTTTGCGGTTAAAAAAAAGTAGGAAACTGGATTTTCTGGTTCGAATATCCTAGTGGGATTCAATGCAAGTTTTGCTCTCGCTGCGATTTTGATGATTAATGGGAGCGAAGGTAAAAAACTTTTAACTCGGCTTATACGCGGGTTTAGAATTTTCGGTATTTTTTTTTTTTTTTTGAATAAAAAGCGTATTCTAGGCTTACACTCAGAAAAATACGGTAACTTTTACAATTTTGTTCCGTACTTTATTATTTCACATCAAATTTTACGCTTCAGTTGTGACTTAGATTGAGTGTAATTTCTTCGAACATATTCGATTCTTTAAGTTTAAAATATTCCTTAATTCCCTATCCCCTTGATTCCAACTCGCATTTTCCGGTTGAATAACACGGCGGCCGCTGAATTAATACATGGAATGTGATCTGCCATCTGACGGAAAATTAATTTCTTTTTCAGATTTTCAGCTTCGAACAACACACTACCCTCTTTAAGCCACTGTAAACTCTATTCACATGTGTTCCACTCCAATATTGGCATCACACATTGAAACTTGCGGCAAAACCTTTGTAACATCACTAACTATAGAAGAGTATTTTACCTATATATTATTATGTACTTTTATACTGGTGACTTTCTGATTCTAAGGAGCTTTTTTAAGCAGATTAGACCTTCTTACAAGAGTTTTCTCACTGGCCTAAGCTTAGCTGTATGAAAAAGACTCATACACCAAAACCTAAAACGCTTCATTTTACTCACATCATGATATGAATTAAATCACGCTTTTCTACACAAAAATTCTTAAATTTTAATGCAACTTTAAACCAGATACTAAATAAAAATTGGAAATAAAAATAAAAATTATAGTAGTAAAAGGGGTCGATCAAGTTTAGATTTAAACAATCGCGAATTCATCCCCATTTTATGATTTAAACAATCCTTAAATAACGACTATCATGACTGGGGGTTTTAATAACTTACTATTACTATTGTTTAAAAATAAAATTCCAAGCCCTTTCTTAACATATATAATTCCAAGTTTGATAATTTGATCTTTCCTTTCTTTTTAACCTTTCCATTTAACCGTAACCATTCTGTACGCTGAAACTATTACAATACTGTGAATCTAGTTATGAGATGGTTGCCATAGATTGAAAATATCCAGTGTGATATCAATTTTACTATCCATATCGGCAGGTTTAGTAGTTATAATAATTTATAACTTAAAAGTTGTTAGAGATACAAAAGAAAGTCAGTCAAAAAGTTGTAATGCATAATCTTAGTTCGTATACACACCTTTCGCGGAAAAATCTTAGGAGTAAAACCTCAAAAAAATCTTTTTTTAGCAAGATTTCCAGGTTTTTACATCCTTAATCGCTTCCGATATCCCAAAAATAAAAATTGTTATGACCTAAGTAAATGGCTAAAATATTCATATGTCATAAAAAATTAACCCTTTTTGTCCAAGCCGCCCCAAATTTACCATAGGATTCAACGGCAATATCGGGCGGTACAGAAAGGGTGGCCGTGATTGATAAATGGATGTCTCAGAACACCCTGTATGAGAGATGACGCAATTAGAATATATCGATATATCGATTCCGATATTGCATAGAAATTCGCAAAAGTCGAAATCGTTAATGCTTCTTTTCCTGGTAAAACAACGTCACTGACCGTATTAATCTATATTCTCGTCCGTTTCTTCGAAACCATTCAGGAAAATAATGATGAATGGAGTACACGTGTGAGAATAAGCATTTACGTGTAAGCATAATTTCCGGGAGATTTATGAACTACACAAAAGAAGATATACTTGGTTACAACGTTTCTTGAACCCAGTACGTCACAAATGCGGAAGGAGAAATCGGTAAACACGAAGCGTTTTGGGTTGATAGGAGGAGTTTTGGTACGCAAATCGTGATTGAAAAAGACTATATATGCATGGGTTTAACAAAATAATCATATTTTTAAATTGACGTTCTTCATTTCACTCAAAATTCAGACACCGCGATGGGAACTACTTTGTTTATTAGTGACGTCGTAGGGTCAACTTAAGTTGCTGTCCAGTATAGTTTGTAGAAATAAATGATGGTGATTAATGAATCGTCAGTTTCAAAAGGGAATAAGGACAAAAACCAAGTTCGAATCGAAAAAAAAAACCTGTGTAAGTAATGGAATTTTCGTTGAATAACCACTAAATTTTTATTAGAAATTCAGGATAATATTTAGAATACAAAACAATCGTCGTTAATGCTTCTTTTCCTGGTTAAACGACGTCAATGACCGTATTAATCTATACGATTCTCGTCCGTTTCTTCGAAACCATTCAGGAAAATAATAATGAATGGAGTGAACGTGTGAGAATAAGCATAATTTTCGGGAAATTTATGAACTATACAAAAGAAGGTAGTAGAAATAAAGAATCCTAAGATGGATCCTAAGAAAGATGGGAAAGAAGAAATAAAGAAAGGTGATAAACGAATCGTCAGTTTTAAAAAGGGAATAAGGCCAAAAATTTAAATCGAAAAAAAAAAACCTGTGATAAGTAATGGAATTTTCGTAGAAAAACTAGCAAATGTTTAGGAGCCATTCATTAATTACGTAAGGGTCCAGAGGGGAAGGGGGGGTCAGAAAAATCTGTACTTTCCCTTACTTGGGGGGTGGGGTCAAACCCATTCTTACGTAAGATTTTCCAAGTTAATGTAAACAAATTACAATTATTGTAATCAAATTACTATTGAATAACCCCAGAAAAACTTAAAATGCTGACGATCTCGGTATATTATCGAAGCTATCGGTATTCCAAAGACTATAGAGAAAATAATATAATGGTAGTAATATGTAGCTGACAGCAAGAATGTTATGCTTATCTGTTGAAAAATAAAAATCTTTGATTTACGTCAAACTGAGAGTTTTAGTGTAACTGATCCTTTTCTAACATTTTATTATTTTGAAAAACGAAACGGAATCTTACGTAGGAATAGGGGGGGACGGTTTGAAAAATCTTACGTACATGGGGGTAGGGGGGTCAAAAATTGCCAAAATCATCCTTACGTAATTAATGAATGGTCCCTTACTAGAAATTCAGGACCCTATTTAGAATACAGAACAATCATTGAAAGAAATATAAGTAGTATATTCACACACAAAAAATGTTTTACAGTTTTAAAAAACTGATGGACTTGTGGCAAGGTGAAGGTACTGAGATGCGACCCACGGGAAATACCCCGATTCTAAGTTCATAACGAATCAAAAGAATAGTGAAAACGTGAAGCTTTAGTTGGTATTTATACCCCTTCTAAATGATCTGATCTTATAGTGGTGAGTTATCTCGCCATTGTCTTATAATTTGATTTTGTGGGACTGACATAATTCTTAGCTCCTGTAATGTATAGTGCTTTTTAGGTCCCCAGGGAAAAGTTGAAACAAACACATACGAGAGCATCAAAAAGTATAGTTACCACCCACTAATAAAGGATGCAGGAACTTATATCCGCCTAAAATTATGATTGAGGGGGTGTAACTTAATATCACCTAAAAATAGCATACTTAAAATTATTTCACAAAAAAATGAGAATGAAGACGAAAATGGATTCCAAGCTTCGCTCTACACAAGACTGGGAAGAAGGAAAAAATAACTATACGCCTTATAGGCATATATAGCTCCTTGAAAATGGTAAAATTGAGATTATAGTGCAATTTATAATTTAATTTGAAATTTAAGTTAATATGTCTTTCTTGTCTTATTTATTGTGCTATAAAGTAAGCCCAAATACATTTGTATTTTAATTTAAAATCGTTTTTACCTTTTGTTATCCATTGAATGTTTATCTCCATTGATATTAACTTACTTTAACTCAGTTTTATAATAATTTTTAAGTTCAATTTTCTAATTATTTCCATTTTTCACTTTTTTGTTTAGAACTAAACAGAAATATAATTAAATTTTTAATTTAAGTAGTTTTTAAGGTTTTTTTTATCTAAAGTTAGAAAGGGAATAAGTCTATCAACTTTTTTCAACTGTACTATATTATGGATGGTAGTATATATGTTAAGGGCAATGTGATAAATTGGGCATTATTAATAATGCCCGGGCAATGTGATAAATTAAGTGGAATCTATGAATGAAATTATCACTTTGCCCGCCTCCACTTCGGACATTATTAATAATGCCCGATTAATCACTTTGCCCATAACATATATAGTACAACTATAATATTTATGAATACACTCACATTTTTTTTCCGAAGATTGTTCTGTATTCTTAATAAGTCCTGAATTTCCAGTAAAAATATAGCGGTTATGCAACAAAAACTCCATTACTTATGCAGGGGGGGGGGTTTCGATTTTCTTATCAAAACTTGGTTTCTGGACTTATTCTCTCTTCATACAGACTATTCGATCACATATAATTGTAGTTTAAGAAATGATAAACAAAATGAGTCTAGTTTGTCTATGTCTATACTCTCATGATTTCATTTTTATTTTAGGATGGTAGGACGCCCCTCCACTACTCCGCTGCCTTGAAAGACAATCACGAAATGTACAACATGCTCATATCCAGAAGTGCCAATCCACTAGTTTTAGATTACGTGAGTACCTACTACCGCTTACCATTGGTTTTCATAATTTTGCGATGGTCATTGCTAAACTCACCAGTATGAAAACAAAATAATTTATTTATATTTAATAATATTGGTTATAATGTGTGTTTAACCGGAGTCGCACAAATCTTCCTTTTTAAACCCTATGGAAGTAGTAGTAGTATGTTGTCAATTATTATATGAACTTTGTTTTTGGGTAGAGTTTCTGTATCGTATGTATTAGCACGGTGATTAATTATTACATGCGGTAATGATTACTCCATGTTTTAAGGGACTTCAGTTCATAAACTTCATTTTTGTTAGGTGTTTCCCCATTTTTGACAAATTTAACCCCTAATAAATTATAATGTTTTGTAATTTAATGATCTACAAATACCTAATAATTCAGCTAAGGAATTACTCTTGAAATGAGCGATATTTCGGGGGGGGGGAAGTTGAAAATTGCCGAAGCGCAAAACAATAAAATCGTTTTTTTTTTCTTTTAAATTTAAAAAGCACTTAAGAATTCAACTACTCTATTGAACTTTCAATACTCTATAGGTCAACAGAATGTATCTAATAATAATAAGTTTATTTACCACACACAAATTTATTACAAAACACAAAGGGGGAAAAATGTATTTGACGCCAATGGGAAAATTATCAAGTCACGTTCAGGCGACAGATAAATCAATTTTACAACAATTGAATAAAAAATTGAAAAGAAAATTAAAAATAACTTAAGAAATGGATAAATAAATAATGGCAGTAAGCTGGAAAAAATGTGAATAGAAAAAGTTTGCATCAATTGAGGGAAAAATATAAGTCCGTGTAAAGGGGTGTATTTATTAATAGTAATTAAATTTAGAGGTAAACTGTTATATAATTTAGGTGCGAGATATTAGAAACTTTTAGAAAATTTATCTTTGGAAAATTTAGGAATCTGATAAGTTTTAGTTGATCTAGTATTATAAATTATTTTCCCTAAGTTACATAAAGATTTATGTCGAAAAAGGTGAAGTATAATACGGAAATATGCATTGTGTCGAAATGGAAGTAATCTAAGGGTTCTTAATTTTTTTTGGATACGGTTGAGGATTTAGAATTTTTAATATTTTGTTTTGGAATGAGATAATTGGAAGAAGATTGGATTTATATTCACCATCCCAAATGATAGCACCATAATTAAATAAGGAATAAAACCATGCAAAATATAAAGGTTTAAAAATTATATAAACCAATCTTAATACTCTGTTGAATTTTCATTATTATTATAGAGAGGCAAGACGTCAGAGTACTACCTCCAGTTTCCCGAGCACCTGCATTTGGAACAACTGCAGAAACAAAGCCAGCGCGCCAACGCCAATTACGTCGCCAACCACGCCAACAGAATCAAGGCTGTGACGTCACCCAAAAGAAGTTAGGCCCATTGATTATTTTTTCATTCCCATATCTATCACGTTAATATTTGCCGAGTTGGTTTTGAAGCCAAATATTCAAATATTGTTGGTATCAATATATCTGCGTATTTTAATTATTTCTTTTGGCAATTATTGGCGACTTTATAAGAAAAAGTACAAATTCGGCTAAATAGCAAGCATTACCAGTCTTTTACAACATAAAAATTGCCTAAAAAATGAAATATGAGCTAATGCTGGCAAAAGATTACACTGTAAAAAAAAATCCTGGAACTTTCTAAGGAAAAACTGGGCAGCTAGGTTGCCTATTTTTTTCCAAGTAATGTTCCTGGAAAATAACAGGAACATGGTCGTAAAATACTGGTATACTGGTATTTTTGATTGATTTTACAGTAACGTTCCTGTTACTTTCCAGGAACATTACTTGGAAAAAATGGGCAACCCAGCTGTCCAGGTTTTCCAAGGAAAGTGGCAAGATTTTTTTTTACAGTGTCAATCAATCAATCAATTTATTAACAAACACAAAAACAAAAATTTACAAAATTTAAAGAAGAATCACAATAGTTTACACATAATTAAAAAAAGAAAAAAGACAATTGTAAATACATCCCAAAGGAGCCACAGCTCGTCCATGAGTTCACAGTGTATACACACTGGGTTAAAAATAAATTTCCGCGCACATTATCATATATTAATTTATAATTATATAAAATGTGCAAAGTTTTTTCCCCTTAAGGAGTCCTCTTTAAAATGCGACAATAGGATTGCTTTTGTCATGAAGTTTATAAAACAGCAATCTCATATCAAAAAACGACTTCCAACTAAGAATGTCACAACAAATAAATTACTGAGTTACGCTATCCTCTGATGTGTACTAATAAAATCAAACAAAAGACAAATCGAAAAATCTAGTGTGTGTACAGCAGTGGTTCCCCTGCGGAGGTCAGCGGACCATATTTGATCCTTGAGAATCTTGGAAGTGGTCCGTGGAGAGACCCGGTAGCTCACAAAAATACATCTCATAAATAATAGAATTGCACAAGAAAAGAATATGGGGATAACAACCACCACTAAATAGTTAACAATAATTTCTTTGGGTATAAATACTTAATATAGTAAAATCTCAAAAAAAACCCTCCGAAACACAGTAGACAAATTCCGCATTTTTCATTTAATAGAAACGGTTGAAAAAGAAATTTTCAAATTTAGCTATTTTCGAATATTAAGTTAAATAAATTGTTTTGGAACTATTAATGCTGATTTTTTAACGGAAAACCTTTTGTTTCACCGGGAAATTTGCGGTTTCTATTTTTAAAAAATACGGGAACTGTCCATTTTGTGAATCCCTTAGAATTACTTGAATACAATGAATATAAAATCTCATGAAATAGTTTTAATCGAGAGCAAAACATAATTTTTCATGCTTAATTAGGAACATTAAACTTTCATCTCGAAATTTTGTGAATATGAAAGGATTTTAACCCACAAAGGGTGATCCGTGAAGGTTCCAATTTTAGACTCAGTGGTCCGCGGACTTCTTTAAGTTGGGAACCATTCGATATGATTTCATTTTATATTTAGTGTTAACAATACTTTACGCTAATATAAATATTTAAATTAAAATCGAGATCTAAAGAAAAATATAGGGACATTTTTTTGTGGGTTCCAATGATCTAATTGTATTATAATCAAAATTTCAACCTCTCTTGAGTATTGAGAACATAAAATAGTTCATAAATAGATATTCATCATATTTCCATGCTTAAATATAAGGAAAACGAACCTTCATTTTGCAATTTAGTGCGTGCGTATAGGATCTTAAGTTATAATGGGGTGGCCCGCGCAAAAGGTTATAATTTTAATCTTAGTGGTCCGTCGACTTCTACGAGTTGGGAACCACTGTTATAGACATAGAAAAATAGGGTGTGTGCAGATTTCATTTAATATTTTATATATTTTAATTTTTCTTCATTTTCTCATTTCTTTTCATTTTATTTCTTATCTCACGTATTCATTTAAGGGGGTAGGCTCACGTTTCAGAATCCCTATCTCCGTAATGTTAAAAATGGGCATTTTAAGGAACAGTTATAAAAAAATCTATTGAGTGAAACATTCTAATTTTTTTACTGAATATTCCTAAAACTATACTACATACTTTGACCTGAGTTTGTTTTATTCTGATGCCTAGTTATTTTTTTTTTTAAATTTTATCTGCATGTCTCTGTGATTTTTTAAAAAAACACTAAAATTTCACTATATTTATAGCCATAAGTTAAGTTCAAATGTTTTGTTTGAAAAAATCCTTGGTCAAAGTATGTATTAGAGCATCAATAATAAGTGTACAAAATTTCAAGTAATTCTATGCAGTAGTTTAAGAGAAAATGTTCCTTATAGAGCAAAAAATATAGTTTGGAGAAAAATGGATTTTTGTGTAAAAAAACGCGCTTTGACAGAGGAGGGAAGCTATTTTCCAGAAATAATTAAAAATACTTCCACAACTCGTAGAAACATAAATTTTACATCATTGGAAGCGTACGAATTCATATTTTAAGAAAATGTAAAAACTGAAAAATGGATTTTTTGGTCGAAAAACGTGAGCCTACCCCCTTAAGTATAATTGGGGAGAAGGTCCCTTAGTGAGCAATAAATTGGGGGATTTTTTTTTTGTTTATTTCCGTTAATATTAATGCTTGTTACTGTATAAATGTGTCGGATGAATAAATTATTTATTGGTTTCAGAATCCCCGTACCCAGTCAGAGTACCACTGAACGCCATTGGTAACATTCGACCCACAAACGGAGTTGCGAAAGAGGAAGAAACAGTGAGTATTATTATCAACGATCAACCAATAAATAATACCGTAAAAACGCATTTTTACAATCTCAGAATGAAGAATTCCTCGCAATTAAATATACATGATGTTTCAAAAGTCAGTTTCACGGCTTTTATTTGGAACCAACGTCTCCTAGGGTCATGGAAGTAAGGTCTACCCCTAGGTAAAAGCAATCCTGAACCCATCGAAATAGCTTACCACGTCTCTAGTGGCGAAATAAGAAAGTTTAAAAAAATTAAAGAAGATTGAAAAAAACTTCAATCAAAAAAATGATTGACAGCATCACAATAAAACGCGCAGGAAAAATTTCATTAAAATATCTTCAATATTCGAGGATATATTAGCAAGTGAAAGTAGCACACAAAAAGTTCACAAATTTGCAAGTTTATAAGCGTTATCATGAAGTATTTGCTTATGTTAGCTAAATAAAGACTCATTTATTTTACTAAAAAATCAAAGAAATTTGCGATTTTTTTCAGGCCTTAAAAGTGATCGTTTCACTTGCTAATATTTTATCTCCTTAAATATTAAAATATTTTCATTAATTTTTTTACGGTGTTGCTAACAATCCCTTTTTGTTATTTTGTTATTATTTTAGTTTTCTTACTTCGAAATCGAACCCATACTTTCACTAGAAACGATTCTGCCTATATCCTATCTTGAATGTGGTATGTGATTCACATTTCGTGAACTGATATTCCGTGTTCAAAGAAAGAATCAGTATAGGTTAGGCTAGGATGCCGCAAGGGGTGTTTAAGGGATGAAAATCAGCAAAAAAAAAAAAAACTCAGCATATCTAGGCAGAAAGATATATAATAGTTCGATTTCGGCATGAATCTTTTGCTTGAAAAGATAACTTCCTGCGAAATTTAAAGTTACAATTTTCCCTTGGTCAAAATAGAGTGTATTAAGATATTTTCATCGTAACATTTTCTGGTCTGTTTGAGAATAGAATAAACATTTTCATATGATTTTTACATAAACCATTTAATTGTTTTTTTTTATAATAAAAGACGGAATGGAACCATTGTATCTCTTTCTGCCCAGATATGCGAGGATTTTTTTGCTAATAGACAACATTACCCCATTACTGAGAGGGGGGATTTGATTCAGCTATTCAAGTTGGTAAAGCAAGGGGATACGGAGGGCTTAAGTTTCAGCAAGGATAACAGAACAAGGGGCCATGGGTATAAACTAAATAAGACACAGGTCAATCGGGATTTAAGGAAGTACAGTCGTGGAAAAAAAAAACGTTACAGTGGACATTGTGAGCGATCGGCTAGGGTTAGAAGGATAATTTAAACGCCAATTTTCATGAAATAATGTCTGCTTGAAAATAAGCTATAATTTAAGTTCTTAAGGGGTCGTTTACATATTAAACTAAGCACTAACTTTTTTTTTTCTACGGACGCCATCAACGATCATTAGAGATCCAGAAAGTGCACCCTCTAAAACCCCTAAATACCAAATTTCATATAATTTGGGTCAAAAACAAAGCCCTGGGGTGAATTTGCAGTTGGAAGGAATTTAGCGGGACTTTACTTCTAAGAGGAAAAAATTGGCAACAATTATTCTAAATTCCGAGGAAGTTAAAACAGATTTGGCTATTTATCTATGCTTTGGCGCAATTTTTTCTTCCGATTTGAATTTCCTAAATGGTAGCCTAGTCGGTAGAGTAACAGGCTCGTGATCGCTAGTTTGCAGGTTCTGTCCCCGTTGCTAAAAGTCTTTCAAAGTCCCAAATCTCAATGTTTTAAATTACCCCATACGGATGTAGACAAACTCAAAGCTGAATAAATGTTGGATACCTTTTCATATTTAAATATATTTCAAACAAATTTATACAGTTTTATTACCATTTATTAAAAATTAACAGTTGGTTTTGAAAAGGCAAAAAAATTAGTGGTCTTATTTATAAAAGCTAGAAAATTTACTAATTAATAAAACAGATTTTTACGCCTTAGAAGTTCTTGTGAAAATACTTTAATACAGAAAGCTTGATATTTTTTTGGTGTTTTTTGAATTAATAATTATATAATAATTCTAATATAATTTTCTAGCTAAAAATAAACATTTTCTTTGAATATTCATGAAATTAGCATGCTTAAAATATGTCCATTTTAAGTTATAAAAATGAAACATCAATTAAAATTTTAAATATAATGCTTATTATTATTGTTATTATTAACTAGTTTATAATTCTTATTTAATATTGAGATTTCATTAGATTGGGAGCATAGTTTAAATCACTTTTAAAGAGAATTTTTTAAATTTCGAATCGTTGTGCTCAGTGAATAAAATTCCAAATTAATATTAATGCTGATGACAAGACAAGATTTTAATATTGAGTCTAATGGTTTTGAATATTTAAAATGATATAACCTTAATTATTTTAATGATTAAAAGCTTGCTGAACTCTTGTAATAATAGGGGGTTAAGGTAAAAAAATTACTACAGTGTCATGAATAGAATAATCAATTTACAAGAACTTAATTTTACTGAAGTAAATTTTTTTTCGATCTGTATATATTTTTAAAATACCTTTTTTAAAACTATTTTCATCACAATCTGTTGTAATTAACTCTGATTAGAAATTAAGACATCTAATTTGGTTGTAATTTTTCTGCCCTATAGCCCTTTCTGCACCACCCAGGTCTAAAAACTCATTGATAAAAAAATAATCCGAGCAAATATTCTCGGAATACATTTTTGTGATATAGGGTGTGTATGTTTTTTGGGAATCGATAACTTTTTCAACAACTCAAAATAAGGTGCAATAACACGCTTTAGCTGAGAATTGTGTAATTACTTGTTTTAGGGCTTTAGCACCTTAGGCTGCTATTGCCCAGATTTCCGAACAATGCCAGCTATTTATTGATTGTATAAGAAATATTGTTAAATTAAAAGTGGTAATTGAATTTCAATTATAGTGTTAATCTTTTTATTTTGTGGTCACCGCTATTTTATTTATCATTAAGTTAATGATGTCAGTCTATTTTAATATCCTGGCACGTATCCGAGACCGTTATCACAAACCTCTTGCCTCAAAGGTGGTTTTGGATCTCGGGGTAGTAGGTGCTGCTGGTCTCGAAAGGTTCTTGCCAAACATAACATGCAGGTATGTCATACCATGACAAAACATTAGTTTCGTGGGAATTCACGTCCGCTAGAGGACAATGTTCGCCGGCGAAGGGGAAAACGTTTAACTTCTTGATTCTACGAAAAAAAAAATTACATATCTAGAGAGAGCACAAGTAAACTCCTGTAAACCAAATTTCATTAAATTCTAATGATAATTAGTAAAGCAAATCCCTTTCCAATTTAAAGACGATCTGTAAAATAATGAATTGAATGTGAAAAAGGTTAGCGGCGCTTTCTCCAAATATGTAATAAAAATTGATACTACAACATTTGAACCTTGCCTCTTCACTAGCGAACATTGTCCTCTAGCAGACACAGTTTACATTTGCGGCCATTAATAATTCCTATAAAAATCATGTTTGCCATGGTTTTACAAACCTTCATGTTAAGTTGGGAAAGGGCCTTTCGAGACTTCTTGTAAACGTGCGATTAATGGGTCGTGCAAATTACATAAATGCTGTGATTACCGAATTAAATACGTAGTATTAAACATTCCACAATTTCTTTAGCTAGCTGATTATTTTTTCTATATCTTTTTATCTTGATTGCAATTAATATCAAAGTCTTAAATTAACTGAAATTTAAAATATTGAATTAAATTTAATAGATAATGAATTTAAGATAATGCCGTTTATTAAGCATAAAAAAATTCTTAAATCCTGACTTATATTTAAAATCAAATTCCTTTCTGAAATTTATGTAGAGAAAGCATGGGCTTTACTAAATTTGAAATTGTTAAAAAACTAGGAAAATGTCTGGCCTTTTTTGTATTTGTGACTTTTATTCAGGTAATTCAAACATACTTCAAATTTAAAAATGCCGGTGAAATTTTTAGTTGAATATTGTTAAGTATTTTTTTGTATGAAAGTTGTTAAATTCCTTAAATAACTTAACAAAGGTAACAAAAATATTTAGTTAAAACGTTATCAAAATGTAATGACAAATAAAAAATATTATATATCGCAAAAAAGTTCTAATTTGTTTTTCTTTTGCTAAAAATGATAGTAAAAAATAAGAGTATTGTAACAGTAACTTCAAATAAAAGTTTAATAAATTTGTGGTATCTTTAAACTTTTTAAAATTATATTAGTAAAATTAAATCACCCAGGGTTGGTACGGGATTTGAACCTGGGTCTAAATGTTTGCGATCGAGCACACTAACCGTTAGGCCACATGGCTACACTTACAAGGTGTTAATAACAAATGTGACCAAAGGTTTGAGTTAATGTATTATGTTTTGCGGGTTACCGTAATTTTCATAAGCTATATAACTTTGGCGATTAGAGGTTGGCGGAAATTTTCTGTTTGAAATTTCCTACTGCTTGCACGGGGTTAGTGGCTATAGGGATCAAAATATACGAAATACGAGATTTCAACCTAAATTCTACGTAGATCAACCCCTCCTCCTGGCTTTATTTTTGGCCAAAATTATATGAAACTTGGTATTTAAGGGTTTTAGAAGGTGCACTTTCAGAATCAAGAATAATCTTTGATGGCGTCCGTAGAAAAAAAAAAGTTAGGTCTCCGTTTAATATGAAGACGGCCCCCTAAGGACTTATGTGATAGCTTATTTTCAAGCAGACATTATTTCATGAAAATTGGCGTTTAAAGTACCCTTCTAACCCTAGCCGTTTGCTCACACCGTCCACTGTAACGGTTTTAATTTCCACGACTGTACTACTACTTCAATAGGGTAATTATGGAACGCGTTGCCAGAAAATATAGTATATTCAAAGGGAGTGTTTGAGTTTAAGAGGCAATTGGATAGGCTGTGGGAATTGGGGAATTCATAATCATAGGACCAGCCTTGTTGGGCTTTCAGCCTGTAGCTGGTCGTCAGTCTTTGTATTTGTATTTGTATTTGTATTAGTCATGACGGAATTACTTCCAATCACGGAAGGAATCAACGTTTCCAAACAAGCAAGTGACGTCACACTTAAGACTTTTCCACCGTGATTTTCACATCCCTTGAACCCCACTTACCACCCCTAGAAGTTCTGAAACATTTATCTAAAACACCATTTATTTTTAAACCAAACAATATTACTATTCAGAAAATAATCACCGTAGGCAACCATAAACATTATTACCACAGTGAAATGTTAAAAAAAAAAAGAATTTATTTCTCTTGCAATCAGAAACTAATAATCCGTTCATGTTGAAATCAGGGTTTGGAACTGATACTATAGAGAAAAAACTCAATATCATAACTAAAGTTTTATTTGCCACTCTTAAAATAAGGCAGCATTTTTCACCATAAACAGATAGTCGTTTGGCTATCAGAAAAAAAACTCGCGTCGTAATCATCACTGGTGATCGTAACTTTATAATGATCGTTTGAGATTATTACTTTCTGAGTAATACTAATTGAATCAAGACAAAAATATTTTTGACACGTTAAGATCGTCACTAGCCAACAGAGAGTTATCTCGATTATTATAAAATATACCAAAGAAAACGCCGTTCCTCGAAAAATTATATTGGAGGTTTTGGCGAGGTGTGAACCATTTGTTTTGGCACTGTTTGAGTTTTACTTTTTGATCGAAATAGTTATCCTTATAGTATTAGTAAAACAGTATCGCTAAAATCATGGACTTTAATCCAAACCAGTACCGATCAAAATATGATCATGAACTTTATTCACCTCAAATCAAGCCCGATTTTTAAGATATTACTCAAAATTTAATCATGAAATCGGGTTTTGCCGATCAAGCGTGATCATTAAATGCAAACTTTTTTAAATCGTACCAATAAGTAAGAAATAATAAGAAATGTGTATGAATAATGTAAGAAAAGATGACTTACGATAGAGAATCTCTTGTTTTCCCGTCGCTCATCGTCATTCTTTCTTCGTAGCAAAACGAATCCACAGAAGACTCCGAGCCACTGAAGAACGGCCACAACACGTTCAAGATGCCGAAAAAGACTCTCTTCAAAAGTCAACCGCTTCTTCCGCCACCAAAGCTGAAGAGTAAGTAGTATATCTAGACCAAAGTATAGACCACATTAATTGATACAACCATTCCATTACTTATAAAATAATATTAAAATAAAAGAGTGGTGATCTTATAAATTTTATCGCACATACCATATTTTCTGGGATTCGTTGAAAATCCCGACCATGTGCCCGACGTCGTTTGCCCTACGGGTACTATTGTCTAAAAAATGAGGTTCTATTGTTAAAAAAAGTCGCATATCATTTAAGGTAGAATCCCAAACAAGATTAGCATTAAGACTTTATCATAGAGATTATTCATTAATTTAAATACAGATCTTAGCGTATACTTTTTCCAACAAGGTTTTGCAAGCATACATTTTGTCCATCAGTGTTTTACCAGGTTCTGTCCCTTTTTTTATCCTGGATGACGTCACACGATGAGACGAATGAGCATACCTTGTTAGGGATCGTACCCATACTACGTGACTTATTTTTACTATTTATGACCCCCTTCCCACCCCTTGGTGACCACCCGTAGTATATGCCAAGACCCCCCCTCTATGTTTCACGTAGTAATTCACAAATACGATTTTTAATCATTTGTACTAACGGAAATCCAAAGTTAACTTGGTAATGCAGTCAATTGATAAAAGGTGCGCCCCGCCGTTAATTTTCGTTTCAATAAGTGACCCTCGAGACAAAATAATTGCCCACCCCCTTCCCTAGAGGAAATTGACTAAGTGATGAAACCCTAAGGCCCCCCCCCTGTGACCAAGCATGTTTACGTTCCCTTACTTTATATACCTTGGACGAAACCAGGGGATGGTTCTTCCTATGTAGGATTAACCAGAACTAGGTTTCAAATTAACTTGCCACGTCCCGCCCGCTCGTGGCTTTGTAGTCTCGGGGGTGCGGGGGCGGGGATCTCGTGCGGCCTCTTGCCGTACGTTTGACCTGTGCAGGCCATGTAGCCTAAGCTGTGGTTCCCATGTCGGCCTATGTTGGGTTGCTGTCGGAGCGTCTGACTGTTTTTCCTAACCCGGCGAGAGGAGCCTTTAGTCACCAGGACGCTGTAGGCACGACACAAACAAGTCTTGACATTGGTCATCTACTATCTTTTGCTGCATGTATGTATACTGTCCATTACACGACACACTCAGAGAATGAAACTACTAAAATACCATCTTAAAATTACAGTAATTAGGTTGAAAATACTGAAAAAAATAACATTACACTATATATTTTTTCATGTTGACACAGGGCTTGAGATCACCTCTGCGAGTATCAAGCGGTGGGTGAAGGAGGAGGACATGGAGAAACTGGAAGGAGCGGTTTTGGAAGGCTTCGGAGAGAAGGTGGCGAAGCAGAAGACAGACAACGCCAAACTGCAGAAATACATCAGCGACCAGGTATGTATACTACTAGACTAAAAATTGAATCTGTGCTGAGCATACTCACCACTATAAGAGTTAATATATTTAATTTCCATACACCCAATTAAACTACTTCTGAAACAATCACTCAAATGTATACAAATTAAGTATCGACCGTAGTTTTAGAAAATTTCGGAAAAATACTTTTATGCAGGAACATCAAAGTTTGTGACGGAATCGAATTAGGAATCTACAGCTTGGAATCGCCCCATGTTAGAATCGAAGGCACAGAATTGAACCTCAGGAATCGATTTCGGGATCGAATCGAAAGAATATTGAACCCTACCTACTAGGGCAAGGCTAAACTGGATCACAACAGATAGTTTTCAAATTTTATGACGGAAGCGAATTAGGAATCAACAGCTTGGAATCGATCCCATGTTAGAATCGAAGGCCCAGAATTGAACCTCAGGAATCGATTCCGGGATCGAATCGTGAGTGACATCCCTACTTTTGAGTGGTATGACCTTCGGATCGGTATCTCCCCGTAGCTCCCATCTTGCCACAAACAGTTATCACATTGTAGGAACAGGGAAGCAATGGACAATATGCATGATTTTTCAAATTCGTTTTAAAATGAAACATGGAAAAACTACGTTGAAAAATGCTAATTAAACTGAATTTTGATACAATTAATTCGATTTGAAGTCATGGGAAATAAATTCACAAAAATAAAGGCACTATAGGATTTTTTAAAAAGCATAGAAGAACATTTAGAAGACTAAATCTATGAAGAAGGAAGATGAGGACAAAGCAGCTCTTAGGAGCAAGCAAATGTCCTACTCAGCCGGAACGACTAACTATGTTATGTTATGTTATGATTTGAAGCGCATTTAAAATTGTTCTGATGTCACCATCAACAATAAAACTGCAGTAGTACTTGACGATTCAGGCTTATGACGTCATAATTCAGGAGTTCACTTGAGCGCGAAAGGCATCCATTGATCAGCAATGATGTTTACATGGGTTGCACAAACTAATCATATTTCTAAATTGAAGTTCTTAATTATTCACTCAAAATTCAGACACCGCGCCGGGAACTACTTTCTTTATTTAGTTTCTACAGGGTCAAGGTTACTTTCAATAAGCACTGAAAATTTCAAGAATACGGTCATCTTTTTTTCGGAGACAATAATAAGATACATAGATTTTATTTTGAAGTAAAAAAAAACTCTGCAAATGAAACTGATTGGCCTTTTTTTATGTTTTCAAACATGAGAATTCGGTATTACCATAAAAATATCAATACTGCTACACAAAATCCATGATAAAATTACCTTAAAATTTATGATTTCATTTTTCTGACTATTTTCAGTGATTCTCAAAAAATGTGTGCAGTTTAATATTTGGACTATTTTCTTGTATGTCTAATATTTATACTTTTTAAAAATCATTTCAAATTGCTTTTAGAGTATTTTTAAGTGATGAATTTTAAGGTATACAAATGCTATAGAAAATATCTTTACATTTACTACTCTATTAGACGGCAAGCTCTTTGCATGGCCTGAGAGGCCCGGCGTGCGTCATTCCGGGTTAATAATTAATAAGTTATATTAATAATTACTAGAAAAACATAAGTTGGAAGGATTCATTTATTAACTAATATTGTTTAAAACGTTGTAGTAGTATCAAAGATACATTATGATTCTGGAATAATAGCTCCTGATCGTAAAAATCTGTGATTGACAAGCGGAATAATTTTTATTGTGATCTGATACATTTTTCAGTTGTTTCAGACAGTAAAATAGACCGCCTTACATTTAAAACGCGGTTTATAAGAAACACCTCTTTATGCCAGTATTCCTTCACAACTGCTCATTTCAACAATCGGCAAAAAAGATTATTATAATCGCAATTCACGCCATGCTGTTTCGTAAAGAAAAAAACGTCTTTCAAAAGTTTGACCTTTAGATCTCCTCCTTTAAAGTTTCCTTTAAAGTTTCTCCTCCTCCGTAAATGATAAATATCAAACCCTGGTCGTAGGTATTATTTTATTATAGCAGTTGCGTAAAATTGCATTTCTTTTATTACTTGATACTTTTTGTTTTTAGAAGTAAAAAAATATTATTAAAATATATTGTTAAACGTACTCTGGGATTGCAAAGAACTTCGCAATTGTCACAAGGGTGAGAGTCAAAAGGTTGGGAAACTTTAGTCAAAATACTCATTTATTCGCTGTACCTCAGTGCAAATTGATTCAGTCACCACTAAATAGCTTTTATTAATAAATATATATTTACATAACTAGTATTACTTATTGTTATAGTACAGACGTCAATTTTATGAAGTAGGCCTTTAACTCTATGAAGTGCCTGCTACGAACTAGCAAAAACTACCTACGTTCCGGGTAAACTATAGGCATGTGGACGACTTATTGAATAGTTATTGTCGCTCGAACTGAGTTAAACGGATGTGCGGAACTTATTAATCATCCGCAGAGAGACATTAAAGGATTACCTTGCTTGTCGAGTACAGAAATCATTTGGTTAAACATCGATCAGTGGAAGAGTAAAATTAGAACGAAAAGTGGATTTCTAGGTAATAATTATGGGGTGAAAGGAAATTTATTCAGAGAAAGGAATCACAAAAGATTTGGGGTTAATGATATACAGGGTGTATCATCAAATCAATCAAAACTCTGAATAGAAAGTTGCCTTGCGTGGAGTCCATAACAAATGCTCAGAGAATTGAATCACCAGTTTGAAAAAAAGGAATAATTGATTTTTTTTACGTGAAAAATCTCCAACTTTCGCTCTGAAAAGGAGTGCAAAGAGGAAAAAAATAACTACCCCCTATCGGCAGATATAGTCCCTAGAAATTAGAGAAATCGATGTCCATTCATTGTATTTTTTTTACATTTATTTATTCATTCACATTTACAACATCAACAACAAATGAAGAAGAAAAAATTAAAATTATACACTTCGGAGATTTTCATCCCATACAAGTGCATTTTGAATCTATTTAAATAATACATATAAAGAAGAAGAAAAACAAGGAAAAAAAATAAATTAATATTTTTAATTAAATTAGGAATTTAAGTTAAATTGTCTTTCTTTTATTATCCTTTGCGTTGTAAACTAAGCTAAAATAAAATTTGCTTTTAATTTTTGAAAGTGGATCCCTTTTTATCCAGTGAGTATTTGACTCAATTCATATTCTCTTACTCCATTGATAGAGCCTTATTTAATGAGTTTCATAATAATTTTTAGTTTTATTGGTCCCTCTCGCTATTTTTCACTTTTGTGCTGTGAACTAATCTGAGATATAGTTTAATTATCAAATAAAAAAGTTTTTAAGATTTTTTGTGTTTGCGAAATTTCATAAGGTCGAAAAAGGGAACAAGTTCATCAAATTTTCCGACTGTAAAACAATTTTTAATAAACTTGTATAGTGCTGTCCTTTAAAAACAACCCACTGTTTCACATTTTCTTCATTAAAATCTTAATAAAAAGGATAATTAAATAGAACAAAAAACTGTACTAGCGGCTCTACCTCCCTAACATTTTAGAGCTTAGCATGTTTAATTCCAATTATCTATTACAAATTGGCAGTCAATTACGTAAGAATTTGAAAAAAACCCACTTTTTCCTAGAAGGACTAATTGGCGGACTGAGCTAAAACTTTAATATTTTATTCTCATAGTAATGGGATAACATATAAAAGCGCGAAAACTGGTCTAAAGTCTTTATAACATACATTTTTACAAAATCTGTAAATCTGAAGCCAAAATTTGCCAAAAATCTACATTATCTCAGCTTGTTTAAAAAATAAGTAAATAAACAGTTCTTTGACCAGTTTTTACACCCCTGACACTCTAAAGGGCATAGAAAGACAGGGTATATGAGATGGTAAAATTATTTTAATTATTTAATTAAAAAATCTCAATGGGTTGTTTTTAGGGTACAATTTGGAGTGGGTTGTTTTTAAAGGACAGCACTATATTTATTTCGATGATTATTTCCGTACCCTAAATAAGATCTAGAATTTCCAGTAAACATTTGGTGATTATACAACAAATATTCCATTACTTATACATGTTTTTTTTGTTTTTGTTTTTTGGTAAATTTTCTCAAAACCTAAGTGTTTGGACGTATTCCCTCTTTCAAACTGACGATTCAATTACCACTTACGGTGATTACGCCGTGGCTATTCTTAGCATCAAAGTGTGCAAACAAATCCTATTAACTATTACAACCTTTCCCATAATAATTTTTACCCTAAACAAGATATGACTAATATACTTTCTGACCGCCTCGAGAAAACTTTGAAATCAGTGACTCTAACATCGAAAAAAGTCACACAGATTTGATACAAAACGACTTTTCAGCTTCAAATGAATTACCATCACCCCCTAAATTCAATGGAACAGTCCTTTTCCATAACAATCGCCCCAATATTGTAAAACGTCAAAAGTTTTCTCGTGGCGGTCAGACAGTAGCTTTTTCTGTTGCAGTTTCCTGGAAATCTATATGTCGCAGAGGCACATTTATCTAGTGATCGGCACTAGTTAACTAGAACTAGTTGCAACTAGTAGTTTAACTACTTTTAGTTTAAAGTAGTTCAACTATTAGTTTAACTACTTTTTTTATCAACTACTAGTTAAAACTACTTTCAAATTTTCAACTACTTCAAAAAAATGTTATTTAAAATTTAAAAAGATATTTTTAAGATTTTAATCAAAGGTAGAGTACTCAAATACCATTACCAGAAATAAAGACCATTTTTGCTCAAGTTAAAAGTTTTTTTGTGATATAGAGCATTTTCAATCACATGACTCGGACCTAACAACGGCCTTAGCAACAGAAATGTTACAGTTTTTTGCCCTACAGAGGTTAACAGTTACAAAAAATGACCGGCCGTGTAATTCTTCTATTGGAGAATTTGCAATCACATGATCTCATACTTAAAAACCGCCTTAGCAACAGATAAACAACGGCCTTAGCAACAGTTAAAAGCCCTAAAGAAGGTACACAGTTAAAAGAAAATAACCGGTTGTGACGTCACCTGAAAATACTCTATAGATAAGAAAGATGTATTAGAATTTTGCCAAAAAGTAGGTTATGAAATTAAATAGACTAGTTAACTACATTGGGAAATAGTTAACTACTAGTTGTAACTAGTCCCGGGAAAAAATAGTTAACTACTAGTTACAACTACAATTTCTCAGACTAGTTAGTAGTTAACTATTTTTTGACCACTAGTTGCCGAACACTACATTTATCATACACTCGCACCCAAGGAATCTGGCTGTGCTGTGTTTGGTCGGTCTAGTTCAAACACCCTGTTTAATCCATGGATTTCATCTTTCTCATGTTGTAAAGTCAAATCTTACACTAACCCATCTTACGGTTTGTTAAAAATGTAATTTTTATCATAAACATGGTGTTCAAACTATGCACAGCCAGATCCTTTTCGTTATGGTTTGAAGTTGATTCAATACCTCAAGAATTATACAATAACCCCAACGACCCTTACACATTGACTTTTATTTCCATGAATATCAACTCTCATGTTACTGATACCCCTACCAAAACGATTTAAATTTGCAATGCTGATTAGTCATTCAATACTCAATCCCTTATAATGCGAGTAGGGAGAGCTTTATACAATGTTTTTAATTTGGTTCATAATAAATTAGCGCTAATCAGCTCTGACAATATACAAATTTAAAAAACTATTTTACTGGTGACTATATTCAATAGAGTGTTTTCAGGTGACGTCACAACCGGTTATTTTCCTTTAACTGTGTATCTTCTGTAGGGCTTTTAACTGTTGCTAAGGCCTTTGTTTATCTGTTGCTAAGGCGGTTTTTAGGTATGGGATCACGTGATTGCAAATGCTCCAATAGAAGAATTCTACGGCTAGTCATTTTCTGTAACTGTTAACCTCTGTAGGGCAAAAAACTGTAACAATTCTGTTGCTAAGGCCGTTGTTAGGTCCGAGTCATGTGATTGAAAATGCTCTATCTTGTTAATCCCCACCCGCTGCGGCAGGTTTCAAGAGAGGGTTAATTTCCAATTTTTAAGGGTTTCAGTTGATTAAAATTTTATTTAATTAAAATATACATTGTAAGAAAAATAGTTTATAAATTAAGAGTAAAAAAACTGAGAATTTTTCAAGTTTTGGAGTTCTTCAGTTTTATTGTAATGTTTTTTACTTTTTCCACATATCTAATTGTGATTTTTCATTATTTTTTCAATGTAAAAGATATTTTTTAGCATTTTCGAAATGTCGTAACCTGCTCCACCTTTAATCTTCAAGGTTCAAGACCGCTCATTCACTTCAGAATAAAAATATAACTTATAAAAAAGGTCTACATGGAAGCAGAATACCTGATTTCAATATATATGTAAGAATCACTCACCTCATTTAATAAAAAGTGGGGGTATAATCAGATTTTTAAAAATAAATTCAAAATACTTTGGAGACGCTAAAACGGATTTCACTCGATTACAAAACTAAAAGTAGAAATGGTTCGATTAAACACATAACAACGGGGAACGATTAAAATATACAACGAAACCGTCAGAAGTCCACTCCAGTCTAACATCTGTGCTCACTCAATCCTTACGAAGAGCTATTGAAACTTCCACCAACCGATCCGATTGACATGATACAAAAATTAATTATAAATATTTTTAATACATAATTTTACTGGTTACTAAATTTATACTCTGAAAATAAAGTGATATTCGATTATTTTAAATATAGCTTGTCTCTTTCTTGAAAGGCGATTGTGTATAGTGAAATTTCTATTGTAGAAGGAACTTTCGGAGATACACTAACCGTCAGGGTTTAAAATTGATAATGATAGAGACGGAGAAAAACTCAAAATCAGATAAAAATTTTGTGTTTGCCACTTTTAAAAACAAGGCAGCGGTTTTCATCAAACAAGGATCATCGTTTTGCGATCAGAAAAGAAAAAATCGCGTCATACTCATTACTGGTGCTCGAAACTTTAATGATTATCCTTAAGTATTATTTTCTGATTTTTATTTTTCGTTCCAGAAAATATAAATCAAATTTGTTGCACGAAAGATTGCCAAATCAACAATGGAGAGATACCTCTATTTTTCTGAAAAATACTGAAGAGAATGCCTATGCTCGAGTAATTAGATGGGCGGTTTTGACGAGGTGTAAATTATTTGTTTTGGCGTTGTTTGAGTTTTATTTCTCGATCGAAACATTTTATGTAATAAATTTATCTGAGTAAAACCATATCGCTCAAAATTAATCTTGATTTTTAATTAAAACCATTAAAACTCCAAATCTGATCGTGAGTTTTTTGCCCCGAACCAGGCCCGAAGCTTAATCAGACCCTCAAAATTGAATCATTAAACCAAGTTTCCGCGAATAAGCGTGATCATTAAATTCAAACTCTGCATCTTTCTCATGTAGAAAAGTAAAATCTTACACTAAGGGAGCGGGAAAAAATACATCTTAAGGGTTTTTAAAAATGTAATATTTAGCATAACATGGTGTCCAAACTATGCACAGCCAGAATATTTTCATTATGGTAAAGTGGATAAAATATCTCAAGAACTATACCTCAACGACGACCACACACATTTTTTTATTAATATGATTAACAACTGTCATTTTACTAAGGTAAATGTGGGTATAGTGGACACTTTAAGGAAAAGTTTCGCTTAAATTCTCTATAAATATCAATCTATTTGCCTGGAAACGGTTACCATCCTATTTTTAGATCAACTGGATCTTCTTTTTTTGATTTTACCAATTAAAACTGTAATTAGATCGGGGAAAGTATTTTTAATGAATTTTTAAAAGTACTCCAAATTGCTTCTATAGTGGCCACATCGATGTATCTGATGTTTCTATGGTGGACACCCTTTGCATCAAAAGTGGACACCTCTCTTTTTCTGCCTATACGAGGGGGTTTATGCATGAAATTGAGTAGGTATGGTCGTTCAGTTCTAAAAAAGTCTTCCTTCCTAGCGAAATATATTTTGGCTTAAAATAAAATCAGTTTTATTTGACTTAGAATTACAGACTTAATGGTTTCCGGCCCATAGCCTACATTGTAGCTGATTTGAGAGGAATTTCCCGAAGCCAGAATGAAACCTAATTCGTACAACACCTGTTTTATGGCATAATCAACACTTTCTGAATAAAATCTGATTCAAATTAAAAATTATTTATATATATATTTTAAAAGCCATTGCAGTGACCACTATTGGAAAATTTAGGATTCTGTGTTGGTAAAGTGGCCATCCCCCTAAATCCTCGTAAAGTAAAAATTTTCAAATAAATTTTCTTCAGTATGATTGTATACACTCTACTTAATCTTAAAATGAATTTAAAAGTCAATGAAACCGTAATAAATACTAAAAAATCAGTTCCGACTTAACCGTTTCCTAACGCGATTCAATAAGCAAAATCAAATTTCAGTCACTCGGCCGATGGTGTTATTTTCAAAGACTTAAATATCCTTCCCATACTGATCTGTGGTATCAGTAATTATTTAACTGATTACCTGATAGCATAATCTACCATGCCTATGAATTTTAACGCTATTTGATAACTCTAACTCGTATTAATTAAAATTAATCAACTAGGTGGCCACTATTGGGACAGTGTCCACTATACCCACATTTACCTTAATACCTCTATGTAACAAATTGGAATTGCTACCCTTACGTAAATGCCGCAGGAAATTCCCTTAAATCAATATTTCAATCAGCACCTCAATCCCAAAGCTATAGAAACTGAGTAGGGACGAGTTTGAAGTAACACAAACGTTTTCATTACAGTTAAGAGCGATTACTTTGAGCTAATTAAATATATATATATATTAAAAATAAATTCACTGGTGACTATATTCAACCTTGGTAAGAGAGTGATATTTGATTATTTTGAAAATTTGGAGCTACTTCCCCCTGCTCGTTTTCGCTCACCAACCCCCGTAAACTGCTTCCACCTTTTGGATCGCATCGCATCGCAATCTTAACAAAACCTAGCTTACTGTACTTACTTTATAAAACATACGTAAAACTATATTCATAATAAACGTTAAACAACTTTCCAAGAACATGTCACTGTTCATATGCATGAATAACACCTTAAAATCTGGAATATTTATTAATTCTAACTACTCTATCATTTAATCAATACTATTTTGCACGAAAAAAAAATATCCAAGTTTACAAATAACTATTGTTAATCAATATCACAATCACAAATTTATCACATTAATGTTGTAGTACCTACCTAGTTACACGTCAGTCGTCAATCATTCGTATTTTGTTTCATCGCTTCAACACAGATATGTTAAACAATACATTTTAATCCATTGAAAATAATAAGACATAGAACCTACATGATATATGTAGGTTTATGTCTCAATGTTTACAAATAATTGATTTCCGTTTATCAGACTAAAAATTAAAAATTTCACACAAAATGTGTGAAATTCTAGTGGTAAATATTATATCTGTAAGTTTCTAAAACACTCTTATCAGTCTTTGGAAGATATGTGGGGTCGCTTATGTCATGTTTCGAAAAATGTTTGGCAGAAGCTTAGTGAGTGGTATCATTCGATTCGTAATGACGTCTACATTAACGTGGTACCGGGTGTTTTTTCCGAATTCCGTGCAGGGGGTTTCTATGACGTCATAAATGCAAGATGGCCGCCGCAGGAAAAAAGCTGTAAATTGCGATCTAGGGATGTTATCGGAACTATTTTTGGACAAAAAGCTCAGAAATACATATTTTTATCGAATAGCTACAAAAATAAGCATCTAAATCGGTTAAAAATTGCGTTTATGACGTCATAACCAAAAAATGGCTATTTTCGCCAAAAATACAGTATTTTGTCATGTAATACTTTAAAAAGATGCTATTTTCAACGTGAATGTAATGAAAATATGTTCATAATAAAAAAAAAAAACAATGGAAATTTCATTGGTGGTCACAAAAGGCGGATATGACGTCAGAAATCCAAAATGGCTGCCACACAGAATAAAATTTTTTATTTTTTATTCAAAAAATTTTTAATTGGGAATTATTACACTTATATGAATGTAATAAAGGTATTTTGAGGATAAAATGTAACAAAACATTTTAAAATTCCTGAAAATAGCATCGAAATATTAGGTGTGAAAGACAGAACTACAGTATTTTGCCATGTAATACCTTAAATAGATGCTATTTTCAACGTGAATGTAAAGAAAATATGTTCATAATTAAAATGCCAGCAATGGAAATTCCATTCTTTGTCACACAAGGCGGATATGGCGTCAGAAATCCAAGATGGCTGGCATGTAAAATGAATTTCTTTAGTTTTTTACTCCAAAAATTTTTATTTGGGAATTATTATACTTTTATTAATGTTGCAATAAAGTCATTTTAAGGATAAAATAATTCCCAATTAAAATTTTTTGGAATAAAAAACTAAAGAAATTCATTTTACATGCCAGCCATCTTGGATTTCTGACGTCATATCTGCCTTTTGTGACCACCAATGAAATTTCCATTGTTGGGATTTTAATTATGAACATATTTTCTTTAAATTCACGTTGAAAATAGCATCTATTTAAGGCATTACATGACAAAATACTGTAGTTTTGTGTTTCGAACCTAATATTTCGGTGCTATTTCCAGGGATTTTAAAATGTTTTGTTGAATTTTATCCTCAAAATACCTTTATTACATTCATATAAGTGTAATAATTCCCAATTAAAAAAATTTTGAATAAAAAAATAAAAAATTTTATTCTGTGTGGCAGCCATTTTGGATTTCTGACGTCATATCCGCCTTTTGTGACCACCAATGAAATTTCCATTGTTGTTTTTTTTTTATTATGAACATATTTTCATTACATTCACGTTGAAAATAGCATCTTTTTAAAGTATTACATGACAAAATACTGTATTTTTGGCGAAAATAGCCATTTTTTGGTTATGACGTCATAAACGCAATTTTTAACCGATTTAGATGCTTATATTTGTAGCTATTCGATAAAAATATATATTTCTGAGCTTTTTGTCCAAAAATAGTTCCGATAACATCCCTAGATCGCCATTTACAGCTTTTTTCCTGCGGAGGCCATCTTGCATTCATGACGTCATAGAAACCCCCTGCACGGAATTCGGAAAAAACACCCGGTACCACGTTAATGTAGATGTCATTACGAATCGAATGATACCACTCACTAAGCTTCTGCCAAAAATTTTTTTTACACCATTGGTTTTTGACACAAGCGACTCCACTATAAGGTGCAAGGTTACGTATATTAAGGTTAAAGTATATTAAGGTGCATTTTTAAAACGTGAAAGGAATTTATTGCATCATAAAATATGGCCTCGATTGGTCGTTGTGATTGGATGGATAATAAGTTGCTTGACACCCCTCGTTTTAAATACTATGTGCAACTTTTTCTGTCATCTCCACGTACTGGGGTGTTCATCTCTGGGGGACAGTGGGGATGCTTCGGACGCTAATTTATCGTGACGCGTGCTCCAGTAAGTGAGCTGGTTAGAATGAAATGGTACAGTGCTGTCCTTTAAAAACAACCCACTGTTTAATATTTTCTCCATTAACCCTCGAGGACGCGCGCAGGGCCTGAGAGGCCCTGTCGCTTCAATAAACCTTCATAAAAACACTTATTTTTAATCAAAAATGCTGAAATCCCGTGTATCCGCCTAAAAGGTTTCCACCTATCACCTCTTAAAGTTTAAATAGAGTGGGTATGTTATTTTCCGAGTTAGGTTGTTGTTTTTATTGAAATGCTCCGAAAATTGGGAGGATTCGCGCGAGTTATAACCAAAGAGGTCTCGAAAAGTAACTAAAATCTATAATTTTTCTTGCAAAAAAGAAAATTTTAGGTAAACAACAGTAAATCGGCCCCCCTTTGAAGATAAGATAATCTCGGGCACTTCCTCCTGAGTGCTGGTGCTTTTCAAAATAGTCTAATATACCTATATTAATAAAAAGCAGTCAACTTAAAAATGAGTTATTATGCACTTTGAACGATTAAATTATATGTTTAAACTTTCCGTGATAAAATTTTAGGATTCACTGAACATTTAGAACGGAAAACGATGTGCAGGGCCTGAGAGGCCCTGCGCGCGTGCCCGTGTAACAGAAAGTAGCGCGCGTCCTCCCGGGTTAAAAAGGATAATTAAATCGAACAAAAAACTGTTGTAATGGCTCATCCTCCTTAATATTTTAGTGCTTAGCATGTTTAATTCCAATTATCCATTACAAATTGGCAGTCAATTAAGTAGGAATTTGAAAAAAAAAAAACACTTTTTCCCAGAAGGACTCTAATTGGCGGGCTGAGCTAAAACTTTAATACTTTATTCTCATAGTAATGGGATAAAACGCGCAAAAAATGCTCTTAAGTCTTTATAAGATACATTTTTACAAAATCTGTAAATCTGAAGCACATTTTTTGCCAAAAATCTACATTATCTCAGCTTGTTTAAAAAATAAGTAAGTAAACCGTTCTTTGACCACTTTTTACATCCCTGACACTCTAAGAGGCATTGAAGGACAGGGTATATGAGATGGTAAAATTATTTTAATTATTTAATTAAAAAATCTCAATGGGTTGTTTTTAGGGTAATATTTGGAGTGGGTTGTTTTTAAAGGACAGCACTATATAAGTCCACTGAACGTAGATTTGAGTAATTGAAGGTATTCTTTAACGGCGCCTATGTTAATCCTATTGAGAAGACATTTTTTGGCAGCTCTCATGGGCCAATCATTGAGCTTTTGACTTTGGCGATTACCACACTAGGTAAAGGATCTTAAAAAAAATACAAATCTATGCTTTTCTCAAATTTAGTACAGTAACGGACCTCTTATCCGTAAAGCTCGGGACCGGCATCATCTCGGATTTCCGAATTTTACGGATTTTTGAACATTTTCCCGAAAACCGGGGTAAAACCGGTTTTCCAACCTCAAAACACCGCATTAACAGAATTGCGTGTGTATCGTTACGAAAATACGCAGATCTGCGGAGCCACGCAAGAGTGAAAAGAAAAATGATCTCCCAATCTCGCGCGCACGGCTCCGGCATCATCCCCCTCCCTCCCGAACATTTCCCCTTCTTAAAAGCCGAGGAGAAATAAACAATCCTCCCGATCGTCTGATGTCTCGTAGTTAACACATTCACATCGCTGAAAATTAAATTTTAATCGTATTGCAACGAGAACAAAACGAAACAGTAACTGAAACTAATACGCTCTCTCGAAAATCAGCTCTACTGCATGAAAACGATGCATTTTCGGCACCGGCTTTCCCTCTTTCAATCGCAATATTCCTAGAACACAACCGGTAGAAAAATGCATCCGATTGGTCCCTTTCAAATTGCTCTCCTCTCCCTCCCACTGATATGAAACAATACTCCGTCCGCATTCCGAGAATCGGTCTCGGCGCTCCTTCTGCTCTACAAAGGGCGGGAGTGGATCGCGGACACGGAGTACATCGGGACACGCTGAATCCCTTCGGATTCGGATCTTTAAAAAAGAAAACTGATTTCGGAAAACCTTACGGATTTTCGCGGATTCGGAACTTCAAAAAAAAACAAAAAAAAACTGATTTCGGAAAACCTTACGGATTTTTGAACATTACGGATTTTCGGGACACGGATAAGAGGTCCGTTACTGTATTTTTGGACTTACACCCCTTTCATCCTGAGCAGCTCAAGGAGAAACATTGTTTAAAAAATAATTTTAACTATACTGGGGGATACTTTAAGTCACGGCTTACTAGATACTTATACAGGCTAGCCGAGTTTTGAACAATGAAAACCATTTGACAACTTTTCCCGCTTGGATCGCCACAAGTCCTACCTATATCACCCACCGCCTTCAACACAGTGGATATGCTTTGCCAGTATTGCCATCTGGATTTTTAATGATTTCCGTTCTCGGCTAGCCTATATAGTATCTAGTAAGCCGTGTTTAAGTTCACTGAATTTATTTCTTCCTAACTTTTAATAGGTTTAGTCAAAAGAAATTAACCAATCAAAATATATTTTACACAGTCTTTTTGGAACTTCTGTGACCCCCTTTCCGCACTTTTAAAATAGCGATTTTGAAAAAAAAAAGTGTTTATTTTTTTTAAGCCAACCCAATTGTTTATTCATGTTTAAAAATGTAATCAAACGTTCTTTCTTATCAATCTTTCTCATGTTAAAAAGTCAAAACTTACACTTACAGCCGTATTCAAAGCCAAAATAAGCGTCGGTGTTAAATACTTAGTCAAAGAAGTTTTCAACCAATCAGAGTCAGCGAAAAGCTAATTTTTCCTTCTTTGTTTGCTGGTTAACACCGACGCTGATGGCTGTTCGGGTAGCGGGATAAAATAGATCTTACGGGTTGCTAAAAATGTAATTTCAGACATAAACAGGGTGCCAAACTCTGCACAGCCAGAATCTTTTCGTAAAGTTGAGAAAAATATTCAAATAACTATACCTCAACGACCCACACACATTGACTGTAAACTGTCACCTCACTAATACCCCTATGTAACAAATTCAAACATCAAGCAATGCCGATTCATTATATCCACTGCTACCAATCAATACACAATCCCTACAACGCTACTTGCGAGCAGGGAATTTTTTAAATTACTGCAGGTAACAAACTACCCAGACTATTAATACTGTCAACTTTCTAAAATATATATGATTTCAAAAAATAATTTTACTGGTGAATAACTAACACTGTCATCAGACTGATATTTTATTAATTAAAGCTAGAGTGGGAGCATGGGCGTCATTTAGGGGGGCAGGGGGGGGGCAATTGCCCCCCCAAGGTTTCCACTCTTAAGTGAAAAATCGCTGAGAGCCCCTGGAAAATTTTGTAATTTCCACAAGGAGCAACAGATTTAACTCAAAACATCCCAAAAGCAGTTAAAGCACTACTTTTGAGGGTCTAATTTCAAAATTTTCTGGGGGAGAACCCCCAATCCTCCTCCTGACCTTTGATGTCTGTTATACAATTTGTCTCCCTTGAAAATTCTGCCGCTTACAAGAAGCAGTTCCCTTTGGGAACCAAAGAGTTTGAAGCCCCTAGGAGTCTGGTTTAAAGGGGAATTTTCAAAAATTTTTACTAGGAGAGGATCTCCGCCCCCCCTTGAAAATTTGACGTTTATTTATAACTTTTTTCCTCTAGAAAATTCTATGCTTTACAAGGAACTGTTCTTTTTGAATGTAACCCAAAGGACCTCAAAATGAGCTGAAACACAACTTTTAAGCTGGCAAATTTCAAAAAATTTTCTGGGGGAGGACCCCCAGACCCCCTTTTAAAATTTTTAAATATATATTATGTTATGCAGTATATTTTCCTTGAAAATTCTGCCACTCACAACAAACAGTTCCCTCTGGGTGCTCCCCAACGAGGTTGCAAGGGAGATAAAAACCTAGTTTAAAGGGAAATTTTCAAAAAAAAAATTCTGAGGGAGGACCTCCGGCTCCCCTTGAAACTTTGACGTTTATTTGTAACTTTTTTCTCTAGAAATTATGTGGTTTACAAGGGGCTGTTCTCTTCGGATGTAACTTAAATGTTGTAAAAATGAAGCAAAATTTAAAAATTTTTCTGGGTGACCCCAGACCCCCCATTTTTACTTAGAACTTATGATGTTGAGTCACCTCCCCCCCAAAAAAAACAGTGGCGTGGCTCAGCCCCACTTAAAAAAAAATAATCCTTGCCCTCCCCAACCAAAAACTGAATGACGCCCCTGAGTGGGAGAAAATGGATCACTTTTTAGCTATTTTCATATTCTATGTTTTATAGCGTCAAAACTGTTACATGATTTCTTTCTATTGGATCTTGACATTACATTCCTTCAGAACATTTCCATCCAAGTTTAATTATTATTTTTTAATTATGAGTAGGTTAAACTTGGCTCTATAAGTAATGACCAATTAGTCAAAATAGTAGTGCTATTTGCTACATGATTCATTGCTGATACACCTATCTACCGGATGGTCATAAAATAATGTCCCTACTGTGAAATTCTCAAGAGACGAAACTATTGGTAAAAAAAATTCTGGGGTAAAAAATCTGAAGTTTTAAAGAGAGCGTTTTGAAGGGATGGAATATTTTTTAAACAAAAAAGTAGTAAATTAATAAATTACATTTTTTGATTGAAATTTTGGGCTTAAACCATAAGTATAAAATATAAATGTTTATTAAAAGTATCGTATCAGACACTTAATAAAAAAATAAATTAGGGATACCTAGTTATAATTTTTTCTTTAATAGTATCAGATTTGATGGTTTGACGACTTTCTATATTCGACAGGAACGTTTGCTGACTCTATGACGTCCTTAAAAAACAAAGTAGTTCCCATCGCGGTGTCTGAATTTTGAGTGAAATGAAGAACGTCGATTTAAAAATATGATTATTTTGTTAAATCCATGTATAGCGTCTTTTTATCACGATTTGCGTACCGAAACTCCTCCTAGAAACCCAACACAGGCTTTGCATTTACCCCTTTTCTCCTTCCGCGTAGTGACGTACTCGGTTTAAGAAACGTTGCTGTGTCGAGTATAGACTTCTGGTGACCTTCCGAAAACTAAAGCAAAAATTTAGATTAACTTTTCTTCTTGTATCAAAATTAAAAATCTCATGTCAATAATTTTTAAGAGACGATCATATTTTGCCTTAATATTATTTAAAACATCTTCTAATCGAGTGGTGACTGTTTCAGGTGCCGATCCTGGTGCGTAAGATCGAGGCGATTCACCTGGCGGTATCGAACGATGACCTTAGCGAGCTACAGGGACATCTACAGGAGGAAGGGATGGACCAGATGGCTCTGGCGAAAGACCGCTTCGGCATGGCGCCCCTGCACAGGGCGGTGCTGCTTGCCAGGGCTGAGGCGCTGCGATACCTGGTGGACAGGTTCCCGGAGACTCTCAACGCCAGAGACAAGGTGGGGGCATATTCTCTAGTAGCACAGCTCATACCTAATATGTCTAGTTTACGTAACTGAAACTAGAAGTAAACAAAATTTGCCCATATATCGTCACCTTTGGAATCAAAAACTACTATATTCGAAAAATCACACCGTTTATACTAGACTGCAACGTAACTAGACCTTGGGGAAACAGGCTGAGAGTAAACAAAGAAAGTAGTTCCCAGCGCGGTGTGAGTGAAATTAAGTATACAGGGGTGGCCATTGAATTAGGGACACTACTGTAATTTTTATAATTTCAGTATTAAACGATTTTTAAGCATATAAATTAACTTTAATTATGTTTATTTTATTTTTTGTTGATTCTGGCATTATTTTATAAGAGTTTTATGAGTGGCAACACTAGATAATTGTTTTATTTTTAGAATTAAGTGATTTTATTCGAATCTGGAATAAATTTGCTGAAAATTGCTAACAAAGATAAGTTAAAAAAATAAGTTTAAAATATTCTAAGCACGTTTTTCTTGTCCAAAAAATGTATAGAGAACATGCCCCGACGCGTAGAAGCAGTAATTTCAGCAAAAGGCGGTATTACAAAATACTGAGATTTTTTTCATCAAATGTCTATTTATTCATACAAATAAAAGAATATTAATTTTACAAAGTAGTTCTGCTGTATTTATTATCCTAAGAACGCCCCCTTGTAAATAAAAAATACCCATGAGGTTTAAAATAAATAACTTAGCTGAAAAATGCAGTCGTTAAACTTGAAAAAACTGAAATCCGAGAAGTGTCCCTAATTCAATGGCCACCCACTGTATGTTACAGGAAATGTGATAAATTCGGGTATGGTGTATTTTGGGCAGTGATAAATGCTCATTGATAAATGCCATTGGATTTCTTACATTGCCCACCTCACTTTGGGCATTATTAATAACGTCAGGTTTTATATAACGTCTTTTTAAACACGATTTGCGTACCGAAACTCCTCTTAGCAACCCAACAGGCAACCAAATATCTAAAGATTAAGGGCCATATTCAGAAAGACAAACACGTAATAAAAAACGAGAACGGTACGGAAACGGGGGAAAAGCTCACGAAACGAGAGATTTCAAACTACGGAGCTCTCGTCCGCCATATTGTTCCAATAAGATTCGAATCTATTTGGATTGCTTTAACACTTTTTGTGGTCCGTTAAATAGTTCCAAAAAATCTAGAACAGCTACTAATTACCAAAAAAAAGTCATCAGACATCAATATATTACGAAAGTAATGCACATCTAGCGTTTGCATGAATTTGTATCATCAGTGTATAATTACTTGTAAGGCTTTGCGACAGTGGAGTCAGGACCGCACGGGTGAGGAAACTGGAGCTGTAGATAGAGTTAACATCTCAAATCATTCGTTTCCGTATCGTTTCCATCTCGTTTCTTCAACGTGTTTGAGTATCTGATTATGGCCCTAAAGTTACTGCAACTAGAAGTAAATAAAATTTGTCCATCTATGACAAAATTTTGACGAATCTTAAACATTTGTGCGGATTGATTTACACCGCTTCACTTTGAATGTTCATTATGAGTGATCCTCACCGAGGAAATCGCACTTTTCAATGGAAATCGGAGGTCTGAAAAGTAGAGACAATTGAATCGTCAGTTTGAAAAGGGGAAGTAGTCCAAACACCTAATTTTGAGAAAATTGGGGGGAAAAAACGTTCAAGTAATGGAATGGTAAGTTTACAACCCGAAAGTTTTTAAGTTTTGTTTACAACACGAATGGGAAATATAGTCCAGGCAATCTGTGACTTAACCGGGAAGAAATTGCAACATTTAGTTTTTCATCGGTTTTCACTTGGGAATGACCTCAATAATAACATACTAAAAATCGGACAATATCGGTCGGCGAGAAGTTTAATTTTTTTTAAATTTTTAAAAAATGGCCGAAAAAAAATTTCAAAAAATCAATTAATAGTAATCGAGACTTATGATACATGATTATAGGCTATTTTTCAGTGCTGAATACGAATATTCCAATTAAAATTTTAAAAATTTAAAATTTCAATTTTTAAAAATTATTTGAAAAATTGGATATTCGAAAAAAATAAAACATCGCTCAAAACCACAAAATAAATGCAAAAGAAGTAATTCAAACGGTTATCCCTTAAAAATGACTTAAATAATGACATACTAAAATTAAAAGAAAATCGGACAATAAAAAGTTTAATTTATTTCAAATTTTCAATTTTTCTGGCCTCAAAAATCGACCTTTTTTAAAAATCTTCTTAAAAACGTTTGAAGCATTTGCCAAGGTCATTTTTCCATGGATATTGTAGTTATATAGCTATATAACATAAAAAAAACACAATTGATGATTAAATCATAAGTTAATTAATTAATTTATTAAAATGAACATTAAAAATACAGGTAAAATCATTCAATCCAATATAACAGAAAATATTTTAATAATATTCAGTGACAAATCATCTAAAAAATAATCAAATTAAAAAGAGACAAAATTTCATTTAAAAAAATTAAATTTTTAAAAAATTAAAAAGTTTTAAATTTTTTAAAATTTTTAAATTTTGTAGTATAGGCATGTGATACATGTCTGTAGGCTATATTTTAATGCTGTTTACGAATATCAGGCCAATTTTTCAATAAAATTTAGATTAAGTGTGGAAAAATTGAAGAATTTATCTTAATACTTTTGCTTAAAATGCTTCAATTTTTCCACACGTTAATATTTTTCCACACGTTAATATTTTTCCACACGTTTCCTTAGACGTTAATATATTACGAAAGTAAAGGACATCTAGGGTTAAAATGATTTTGTGTTATCAGTGTATAATTACTTGTAAGGGAGCACACGAGAGAAAGAAACTTCTACTCTAGAACTCTTATCAAATCTTACGTTTCCGTTTTGTTTTTTCTACGTGTTTAAGGGCCAAATTCAGAAACTCAATCACGTAGAAGAAACGATAGATGGGAACGATACAGAAACGTGTAATTTGAAACGGTAGGTCTAGAGTTGATTGCCAAACAATCTTACAAATAATTATACACTGATAATACAAATTCATGCAAACACTAGATATCCATTACTTTCGTAATATATCAATGTCTGGTGACTTTTTTAAGTAATTAGTAGATGTTCCAGACTTTATGGAACTATTTAACGCACTCAAAAAGTGTAAAAGCAATCCACATACAGGGTGTCCCCAATTACATTTAAAAATCAATAACTCAAAAACTAATAAGATAAAAATGCGCGTTTTTTTGCATCTTACTCTAAAGACCAAATAGTTTTATGACACAAATTTGCGTAAAGCGTAGTTCAAAAATCCCCCGACAGGTGGGAGCACTATTTTCCACTATCTCCTATGGGAAGATTGATACTTTTATAGCCTGTCAGGGGACTGGGAACAATGATTTACGAAAATTTGTGTCATAAAATTCTTAGGTCTTATGAGTAGGATGCAAAAAAACGCGTATTTTTTATCCTTTTTAGTTTTTTAATTAAAAATTTTTAAAATGTGTAGTCTTTTCTGGGACACCCTAGATTCGAACAATATGGAGGACTACAGCTCCAGAGTTTACGTTTAAAATCTCTTGCTTTGAGGGGTTTTTCACCGTTTCCGTGCCGTTCTCGTTTCTTCTGCGTGTTTGTCTTTCCGAATACGGCTCTTAAAATTCACTTTTCATAATAAAATCAGTTACTCACCCCATTCTGATTGGTGACAGGAAGGTCGCACGGCCCTCCACTACGCAGCGGCCATGTCCAGAGAGCCGGGAGCGTCCAACTTCTTCAAGATGCTGCTCGAGGCAGGAGCGGACGCTAGGATAAGAGACAACGTGAGTATTTTATAACACCAAACCATCACCATCGCACAGACAGATTAAGGGTCACCGTAAAGTTTCCAACTGGCTGTAATAAAACCATTACGGCCGGGCCACCAGTTGTCGCGGTCCCTCTTATCTCCCCCAATCTCTTTGTTAGTCCCCTCGCATCCGAGGAGGGGTCGGTAATTGACCACACAAAGAAACTAATGTTTCTTCCTGGAGATGAGTGTTTTATTACAGCGAGTGGAAAACGTTACGGTGGCCCTAATTAGGGTGGAATTAATTGGACATGGCCGATACATGGCATGGAAATAAGGCGAATTTCGAAATCTTGAGTGACGTTCTTCCTACTATTTCGCGTCATCATCGCTTTTAGGACAACAGCGCCACTCCAGTCTGAAATCTTGCACCCTCGATCCCTTCAGACTAGAGTTGCGCTGTTATCCAAAAAGCGATGATGACGCGAAATAGTAGGCAGAACGTCACTCAAGACTTCAAGTTTCTCTGGCCTTATTTATTTATTTGTTTCTAATGCACATAACAAAAAATCCAGTTACAATTCACATCTAAAAGACACAATAAAAACATCAAAAACACGAAAAAAAAACATTTCAATGAGAATAGCCTCGGACACTTAGCTTTAAAAACATTAAAAGGCATACAAAATATATCAAGTTCCTCAGAAACACTGTTATAAGTTTTATAAAATTTATGTAGACAAAAATTTAAAATACAGTTAGTTTTATTTGAATTGAAATAAAACAAACAGCGATTACGTGTAACTCTAGAAGGCACATATAATTTCAAAGTACGAATCAATTATATTATAAGAACTTTATAAAAAAACAAACGACAATAAACTTGACGTCTAGACCTAAGGGTACAAATATTGAACATATTACGGAGTAGTACACTAGAAGGCATTTCCGGAGAAGCAGTGTGGAAACTCCTTAAATACAAAAAACGTAAAAAATTATTCTGTACACGTTCAATGACCCTAATTGCTGTTCTCGTAGTTATGTGTCTAGATGGGCATGAATTGGAGATCCCTCGTTCTCACCATATTCCCTTTCTTGTTGCAGCAAGGCCGTTCTCCCGAGTACTACCGGACCCACCAAGTGCCCATCCCGCATAAAGTCAACCACCCACCTCGGAAGCAGCGCAGTAGGTCCGAACCGCCGCCTCCTCAACGAAATCGCAAGTCCACTCTACCAGGTAAGCGATGGTTAGGTACTTGTCCTCTCAACAGATGGCAGCACTA
The DNA here is from genome assembly GCA_963680715.1 of Tetragnatha montana. Taxonomy (NCBI): domain Eukaryota; kingdom Metazoa; phylum Arthropoda; class Arachnida; order Araneae; family Tetragnathidae; genus Tetragnatha; species Tetragnatha montana. The sequence goes on from OY796678.1 coordinate 13,110,651, forward strand.
CTACTAAAGATTTGGAATTTAGGGCCGTATTCAGAAACTTTTACACGATACGATAATGATGCGATAAAGATCAATTGGGGACGACCACTCTTCTAGCTCGATCGACCGCAGGCTGCTGCCTTCTATCGGAAAGATTTACAATTAATTACACGCTGATACAAGATAAAAATTTTACTAACAATAGATTTCCATTACTTTCGTAATATATTAATGTCTGAGGACTTTTATTGGTAGTTAGTAGCTGTTCTAGATTTTTTGGAACTATTTTAACGGACCACAAAAAGTGTAAAAGCAATCGGAACACGGTTCGAATTTTGGAACAAAATGGCGGTCGAGAGCTGCGAGGCTGGAAGGCTCTCTCGTTTGATGATCGTTCGTGATCATTGCGATAGATCGTTCTCGTATCATTTCATCTTCGTGTTAAAGTTTCGGAATGTGGCCCTTAGAACCGTATTCAGGAAGACACAACAGGTAGAAGAAACGAGACGGGAACGATACACAAACGGGAGCTTTGAGACGGCAGGTTCAGAGATTTCGTTCTTTTCCACGTGTGCTCCTGGCGCCACCTGTCGCACACCCATACAAGTACTGATGATACATAATGATAATGTCCATTACTTTCGTAATATATTAATGTCCGAAGACTTTTTTTTGGTAATTAGTAGCTGTTCTAGATTTTTTGGAACTATTTTAACGGACCACAAAAAGTGTAAAAGCAATCGGAACACGGTTCGAATTTTGGAACAAAATGGCGGTCGAGAGCTGCGAGGCTGGAAGGCTCTCTCGTTTGATGATCGTTCGTGATCATTACGATAGATCGTTCTCGTATCATTATCGTATCATTTCATCTTCGTGTTAAAGTTTCGGAATGTGGCCCTTAGAACCGTATTCAGAAAGACACAACAGGTAGAAGAAACGAGACGGGAACGATACACAAACGGGAGCTATGAGACGGCAGGTTCAGAGATATCGTTCTTTTCCACGTGTGCTCCTGGCGCCACCTGTCGCACACCCATACAAGTACTGATGATACATAATGATAATGTCCATTACTTTCGTAATACGTATATTAATGTCCGAAGACTTTTTTTTTGGTAATTAGTAGCTGTTCTGGATTTTATGGAACTATTTAACGGACCACAAAAAGTGTAAGAGCAATCCGCATAGATTTGAATCTCGGAACAATATGGCGGACGCGAGCTCCGGAGTTACCGTCTCGTACGAGTGATTTTTCACCGTTTTCGTACCGTTATCGTTTCTTCTACGTGTTATTGTCTTTCTGAATATTGCCATAAGTTGCGTAGGTGGCCTGGTTTATTATGGAAAACGCTACCGAATATTAAAAAGGCATATAAAAGTTTTGATCCGATGTCGAGGGGGGGGGGTTTGTATCTATAAGATTCAATATTAAACCCTGCTTTTTTACCCAGTCACTTGTAAAGGGTGTTGAATTGGCCACCATTTGTGCAGTAAATTGTTAGCTGCAACCCTGAGAAAAAAACAATTTGAAAGCTGAGTGTTTAAGGTTAGTAAAAATGGAGCGTTAAAGGATACAACATATAAATGTAATAACTATTATTTTAAGTTACTAAAAACTATGTTCTCTATATAATTCAAATCTTGAGTTAATTTTTGGACCCCCTTTCATTAACAGTCCAAATATTTCCAACCTTTACCTCAGAGATTAGAACCAGGGTTGTTACGTTTAAAACACTTGTTTTAAACACCTTTAAAACAAAGCAAAAAAAACATTGTTTAAAACACATGTACTTTTTTAGTAATTCTTTTTCTATGAACAGATGGCATTAGTATATAAAACTGATTTTGATTTTTATTTCATTGACTTTATTTGATTTTTTCTAGAAAGTTATTTAATAAAAAAACCAAATAAACTTGTTTGAAAATCATATTTTTTTATAATTGACCTGTTCTTTATGTTTTATTTTAATATTTCAAACGATCAGTGCTGCTAATGTCGTCAAAATATGCAAAGAACTAAAAAGGACTGAAATGAATATGCCATATAATAACTTATAAATGTTCAGCTCGTATCTTAAACCTTTTAGCAAAATATATTGACTATATATTGATTGATATCTAATGTTAAAGCTGAAGTTGTTGACATAGTAACATATTTCCAAAACAATCATTTTACTTCGACCAAGCTCCGAGAAACAGGTGCTAAAAAGCTCAACATGCCATCTGATGTCAGGGGTAGCTTTGTTAATCCATTTTCAAGTTTAAAAACTTAATTTAATTTTTTTTAAATCATGTTTTTTTTTGTTTTTTTTTTAGAATTTCTGTGTCGAGGGTAAAAAAAAAACAAATAAAACGTTTTAAACAAAAAAAAACACGTTTAAAAAATGTTTAATGGGGTTTTTTTCAAACCCTGATTAAAGCCAATAGACCGGGAGCCAGCAACATATTTTGTCAGTCATTTCCTCTCAAGCGATATTTGGTGGAAAATTTCAGGAAGTTATATCATAAAGCCTGGTGAGCGTCAGCTGGCTGTAGGGCGGTGGAATAGACGTCAGCTGGTCGTTTAACATTTGGAGCGTCTTTCTCAAAGATTTATTGCGGCTTCAATTACGCGAGAGAAAAAGAACAAGAGGGAAACTCCAGGGAAACTCAGTGAAACTGTTATGTTTTTGTTTACATTTCGATTTGCTTTGTATTGAGGAGAGGTACGAAAGGGTGTGTGGCGGATATCGTTTTAAATCAAGATTTTGTAAATAATGTAAGATGTAAGGAACCAACAAACATGAACAAAAATTTATACTTTCAGTGATTTCCTTTCAACGTTTCCTGACTTCATGAGTCTCAAGTTGTCAACAAAAAACAATTCCCTTCTAGAACATTATTAATTAAATATTGCCAACTTAAAATTATCTGAAAAACAAATAAATATCTAAAAAATTAATTAAAACAGTGTCCTTTCAAAAAGTTGGTTTGGTTTATAAAAAGAAATTAAAAGTTATCTTTAGGGAAATTGGTTAGTAATTAATTTTTAGAAGTAATAATTTATTGTTCTTTAAAGAAAGTTGGTCTATTTCCTAACAATACAGAGCAAATCGAAATGTAAACAAAACCATAACAGTTTCACTGAGTTTCCCAGGAGTTTCCCTCTTGTTCTTTTTCTCTCGCGTAATTGAAGCCGCAAAGAATCTTTGAGAAAGACGCTCCAAATGTTAAACGACCAGCTGACGTCTATTCCACCGCCCTACAGCCAGCTGACGCTCACCAGGCTTTATGATATAACTTCCTGAAATTTTCCACCAAATATCGCTTGAGAGGAAATGACTGACAAAATATGTTGCTGGCTCCCGGTCTACAACTGCTATATGGTAAAGTAGGCGTACTTTTAAATCCAGTACGCCATTTTATAATAAAGAAGTTGATAATAGGTTAGACAATAGCCAATAGGATATTCTGTTTTATTTACTTTTTATTATAACTTATTAAGTGGTGACTATATCTTTATTGCCTTACTTCTATCCTTTGTGTTATAACCAATTCAATTCAATCAATCTTGTTTTATAGGCATTCCCGCCAACAACGCGTCCCTGCCTCAGGTGACCCAAGACAAGATCAACCATTGGCTGCAGAGCGGTGACGTAGAACACATCCGGGAATTCGTGCAGGACGGTTACGGGCAGCACTTGGTGGGGAAGACATCTTGGAACGAGGAAGTCAGGCAGTACCTCAAAGCTCTGCCAGCATATTTGGTAATCTAACCATTAATTAGACTTTGAATTTAGTCTAGTTTCTATACTTTTTTTTGAAGGAATAGGCAAAAAATTATTAAAAGGCCCACATCATCAAGAATATCATTACAGGATAAATTTAGATTTTAGAACATTTATAGGTACACACTTTCAATTTTGTATTGGTTCAAATTTTGTATATATTATAGCTCATAATATTGCAGAAATAACATTATTCTTAAAACTCCATTAAAGATAATTTTATTAAAATAACTTCTGCTCTAGTTTTGTAGTATCCTTCTTATTCTTTTATTCTCTAATAACACTACCCTGCGATGAAAAAAATACAAGGGGTCTGACAGCTGTTCTTGGGGTAGTTTTTGGTGCTGATTTCGAAAATACCAACGAAAAGTTTCAATCACATCAGGATTTTTTGTAAAATCAATATCAATATTTTTGCTAAAATCCTATAAAAGAGACATTATAGCGAAAAATTGTGGGTTTACTATCTAGCAACTGTGGTTTTATCCACTTAAATATGTGTAAAAAAGTCAAATCCTTGTTAGGAAAGTTGGTTTGATTATTTATTGACCATATTTTTATTTTTTATACATTTAAATGTATGAAAATACAGTTGCCAGATCCCATGACCCACCTCTGGTCAAGAAAAACACAAAAAAAAATTCAAGAGTTAAAATTTTTAATTAAAAGTATTGTTTCTTCAAAATAAAATCCCCGAAATATTATTATTGAATAAGCTTATTTTTTTTTCAAGCTATCATGTATACAAACATAATACAAGGGTTGTTTTTTGTTTTCAACTTTCGTTTTGCTCCTGAAAAAAAAGTAGTAGGAATTTCGAAATAATTTTGATACTGGTAGTTAGGTACATCCTTCAGGATCAATTTGCATCTTTACTGCATAAAAATCGGACATTTTTTCTGTTAGTTATCGAATTTACAAGCGCGCTCCTCGAACTTATTTCCCGCCAACCCATAAAAAGGAGAAAGCGAAATTCTCTAGGGTTGGTAAGATATCTTAATAAAAACAAACTAAAATAATATTTCGGCGATTCTATTTTGAAGAAACAATACTTTTAATTAAAAATTTTAACTCTTGAATTTTTTTTTGTGTTTTTCTCGACCAGAGGTGGGTCATGGGATCTGGCAACTGTATTTTCATACATTTAAATATATAAAAAATAAAAATTAGGTCAATAAATAATCAAACCAACTTTCCTAACAAGGATTTGGCTATTTTACACATATTTAAGTGGATAAAACCACAGTTGCTAAATAATAAACCCACAATTTTTCGCTATAATGTCTCTTTTATAGGATTTTAGCAAAAATATTGATATTGATTTTACAAAAAATCTTGATGTGATTGGGGAAAATGGAGGTCATTTTCGTAATCAGCACACCAAATAACATAAAAATTACTAAACACTTATCTTGTATTTTTCAAAAAGTTAAATTTCGCAGGGTTGTGTAATTCTTTAATATTTTGCTGAACCCGCATTTCCCCACTTTTCCCATATTCTACTAAACTCAATCTTCTACCATTCCTCCAACATTCTGGTAAGCCTTCTCGTTGGCAGCAGAAAACTCCAATCAATCAAATTAAAATTGTTATCCTATCCTACTAATCCTCCATAATTCTATTGATCATTTAATATCCTACCAATCTTCCGATTATCTACTAACAAGGAAACGTTCTCTAGGGTGAACTCACAGAATTGGGCGAAAATTTTACAGGGGTTATTAGTATATGACTCAAAACACCTTCTGTAAAAAAATTAGCTGCTAAATTACAGTAGAAAAGCTGTAAAAAATTATTAAAAATTATCATATTTAACGCCAAATGTAACCCTACTAGGCTTCCTTTGGCCCTGTGCCAAATGCTAGAATAAACTGGCCGCGTTTTCTCTGAAGTAGTTTAAATGAGCGAATAAAAAAAAGGGTCACCAAATGCAAAAAAGGATTAAAAATGAATTAAAGGAGGAAAATTAAATTAAAAAGGAAATTAATTAAAAAACTGTTGTTTTGATGGATATATTTAATGGATAAACAAAATATCTCAATTTCACAATAAATACAAATTTTCACTGTAATATAAAAATATATTATTCCATCTGATAGAAAATTCGCCAAGTCGCCAAGTGGTGTTAATTGAATGTGGTTGGCATCTCAGAACCCAATTTTCAAAGTTAATTTACTCCTTTCCTAATGAAATTTAGCAGCTAATTTTTTCACAGTAAGTTTTTTTAGCCATCTTCTTATGCCTGTAAAATTTTCATCCAATTCTGTGAGTTCACCCTGAAAACGTTTCCTTGTAAGCTCCACCTTTCCCCCAGCATTTTGAACTAAGCTTTCTCGATTCCAGCTGAGCGTGGGCAGTGCGTTCGCAGCGGTAGAACGCGGTGACCTGACGGGGCTGCACCGACAGCTGGGGGCGGACGAGGGGCTGCTGAGGGCGAGGAACGCCGAAGGTGACTCCCTCCTACACCACGCGGTGCGACACGATCAGCCCGACGTCGTTTCCTACTTCCTGGAACGACAGCACGACGCTCTACTCAACGCCAAGGACAGGGTACGACAATTACTCACCACTACTATGTCGATAATAATTATTATATTTTAAAATAATGTTTTTATCCTTTAAAATGGTCCCCTCGTTTTTCTTAATTTGCAAAGGGTAATTGACCCAGTAATGTTCATAAAAAGTAGATTTCGGTTTTTAATTTCTTTGTTAGTGAAGCCCAACAAATTGCCTCTCACTTGTGCAACATCCTACGAACTTTCAGACACTTTGAGTAATTTTATCCAATTTCTTTGAAAATTTAAAAGGTCCCGAATTGAGTTTTAAAAAAAGTTTCTCTTCTGTTGAAAGCTGGCCCACTCGGCGGGGCAGGTATCAACATTGGGTTAAATTAAAAATTATAAGAGTTTTAGTTGATTTAATTTTATTTTATTGAAATAAACATTGCAAGAAAGATATTTAATCAATTAAAAAACTAAACATATTTGGAAATCCTGGAGTTTTTCTGTTTTGTGTAGAACATAAATTGTTCACTTATCAAAGTGTAATCTTTCTTTATTTTTTCTATTTAAAAGATTTTGTTTAGTTATATTATAAAAATTTATTGCTAATAATTTAATTTTATATTTACTAAAAACATATACTAAGTTGTTGTTAATCATATGGTAGCCATAATTTAAAAAAGAATGTTATGTATTTAAAAATAAATAATTTAAATCGATTTTCAAATGTATTTCCGCTAAAAATAAATTATTAACTATATAAAAATACTATTATTACTTAAGTAAGTTTACTTAACGAAAAAGTATTGCAAAAACACAATTCAGTAAAAAAAACTCATTTTCGTAGTGTTGAAAACCTGCCCTATACTAAGTGTTGAAAGGTCTCTTCATTCCTCACAGTTCAAAACCCCTCCTACGCTTTAGAATAAAGATATCAGTTTGAAAAAATACATAGAAACAGAAGACCTTAAATTATAACATATGTAAAAATCATTCACAATCAATAAAAAGTGAGTAAAAGGCGATTTTTTTTTAAAAGTTACTTTTGGACATCAAAAACGATTCACTCGATTTAAAAAAAAAGAACAGGTGAAATGGCGGAAATTTCTTGGACATATGTTGTAATAAGAAACATTACTTTACACAGATGACATTTCTCTTAACCGCATAAAAAAAGGGAGAAAACGGTTTAAAAAGAAATCGAAACTGTTCAAAACCTACCCCACTCTCCCTTAGATCTTCCCTCTCCAAACCTGCTTAAGGATGAGAATTTCAATAGCGCTGAAAATTGCCAGAAAACACATTTCAATTTTGGAAAAACAATTTTATTAAAATAAATTTCATTTTTTAAGTGGTGACTTTTAGTACACTATCCGGTTCCGTCCGAATTTCCTCCGGTATTGATACAAATTGAATTTCAGGGATGTATTCATCTACCAGTAGCAAAGTTATTTCGAAATTCTCAAAAAATCCTCGAAAATTAATAAGTTTTTATTTACTTAGTTCGATAATAATACATAAACATAAATGAGAAACTTTGTTACGTAATATGTGTTATAAGCTTTTCGAAAAATGTTCTGTAAAAAGAAGGTAGTTAAAAATACTACTCAAATTTTAAATATCACGAATTATTTGAGTCTTTCCAACGAATTCGTAAAACTGAGAATAAACTGATCAAATAGCTTCTAATTTATGTAGACACTTTATCAAACAAACAAAATTAATGCATTAATTTTAAATTGTGTGAATGAGAAATGAGAACGGCCGAATTCACCATAGCATAACCTAAAGTTAACCTGGAATCAAAACTTCTAATTGGTAGTTGAAAAAGGGAAATAAGTTTTAAGCCAATCAGAATTGTCGAAAAAGCTCGATTCCAGGTTAACTATTGGCCAGGTTAGTGGTGAATTCGGCCGTTGCACAGTCTATTATTGGGAAAGATTGGAATATCTGATTTTTTAACGATAAAAGCCGAACAAAATGAATGAATATTCAATGCTAGGGTTTGAATTTAATGATTTTGAACGGGTTTGAATTTAATGATCACAATTGATTGTAAAAACCTGGCTTAATTATTAAATTTTGAGTAAAATCGTAAAAATTGGGCCTGGGTTTAAGGCATAAACTCATGATTGAATTCTGAGTTTAATTGATTTAAATTAAAAACCATGATTTATTTTGAGCGCTATGGGTTTTACTAAGATAATAATCATTAATTCACGATGAAAATATTCCGATCAAAAATTAAAACTCAAACAGCGCTAAAACACATCGTTCACGTTCACACTTCACCAAAACCGCCAATCTAACTTATTGAGGATATGCGTTCTCTGCGTTATTTTTCAGAATAGTCGAGGTATCTCTGCATTGGCGATCTTTCACGATTTTTATTTTCAGAGCAAAACATAAAACTCGAGAAATAATGCCCACAGATACTCATTAAAATAACGATAACCCCAGTCAGAGATATTTTTAACTCCTCTGAGAGAGTATTTCACTCCTTGAAAATCGGAAATACTCCTTCAAAAATTAGGGAGGAGTATTTTCACTCCTTGAATTTTCCAAAAGGTTTAGCTTAAAAAATGCACTGTGCCCCACCAAAATCAACAAATCCGAACAAGAGAACTTCCGAAGAAAGAAAGAAGGGTTCGTGACGTCATCCTTATCCCTTAATGTAAAATAAATTGTATCATTTATAATGTTTAATATTTTCTATTAATACTTAACGTATGCTATAATTGTTAAAACCGAAATTTCATTTTATTCATCAAAAAGTAAGCGTTTTTAATAGAAAATTTGTCTAATGTATAGTATGTAGTTTATGCTATTTCCGTATTTCACTCCTCATAATTGAATTTCACTCCTCCTAAAATAGTCAAGGAGTATTTTTACTCCTCCAAAAAAAATCCTAGAAATAACACTGACCCCAGTAATGATTAGTATGCGAGATTTTCCTTTCTGATCGCCAAACGACGATCCGTGTTTGATGAGAAACACTGCCTGATTTTTAAAAGTGGAAAATAACAATTTCTATCAGATTTTGAGTTTTTCCTCCGTCTCCATAATTATCAATTTCAAACACTGCTAAAAACATCAATTATTGTATTTTAGAATGGTCGCACTCCTCTGCACGTAGCAGGCCAACAGAAAAATCAATACCAGTATAACCTGTTAGCAGCATCTGGGGCGGATCCCATGATATTGGATCAGGTAAAACACATTCCTTTTCTTTTAGAGGGATTTAGGACATTTTTTTTTAAAAAAGTTATAACTTTTCCACTTTATAATTTGAAATGTATCTTAAAATACGTAACATACAAATTAAAAACGATGAAACAAGTATATATTCTTCACCATAGCTCCTTCCAACTACGACCATGTCTAAAAACTGATGTCACCTATACTCGATTTAGTAGTGCAGTGAAAACGCTCACCAGTAAAATAGTCCACAAATATTTTTATTGTATAAAAGACAAGATATTTACACATTAAATTTTAAATCTCCCACACCACAGGCCCGGGGTTCAAATCCCGGTCCACGGGCAAGGCAGACTCAGCCCTTCATCCCTCCGGGGTCGATAAAATGAGTACCCAGGTTACTTTTGGGGAAATCAAGAGGGGGGTTAGCATCAAGCTAGCCACTCCTCAGCTGACCGTGACTTTCAGTCACACGTTCTGTACAGCTCAGCTCAAGCCTCACCCAGTGAGGCTAGTTATACTGGAGTTTGAAGGTCTAACGACCTAGGTACTCCCTCAAATATCCCCCTTGAAATTTTAAATAAATTTTGCTATCTAATACAACAAGAAGTCAGAAACGGAAACAATGGAAATTGATAGAATTTCTTAAATGCTTTTCATTACACAAAATAAATTATTAAAATAAAGTTTTTTCCAGGATAATTTTAGCAGGTAGCAATAGCTAATTAATTTTAATACTGCTCTTAAAGTGCCAGTTACTGATGCCACTACCCTATCAACAAGACTACTACTTTTAAAGCTAACTATTATACTCGACAGTAACGTTTCCTGAACCCAGTACATCACTGTCCTATGAGAACGTTGCTGTCTATAATAGAGAGCAACTTAACTTGACCCTACGACGTCACTAATAAACAAAGTAGTTACCATCGCGGTGTCTGAATTTTGAGTGAAATAAAGAACGTCAATTTAAAAATACGAGTATTTTTTTAAACCCATGTATACATAGTCATATTGGCTTTTGATCACAATTTGCGTACCGAAACTCCTCCTAGCAACCCAACAGGGTTTGTGTTTACCCATTTTCTCCTTCCTCGTATAGTGACGCACTGGGTTCAAGAAACGTTGCTGCCGAGTACTATAACTCCCCGACTAAAACAATGCTTAAATTTAACATTGTTTTGACAGAAAGGACGCTCGGCCGAGTATTACTTGAGCTCTTCTTCCTTCAAGACCATCGTCCCTCACCGACAGCAGGTGTCCCCGCCCACCTCCTCCACCCCCGAGAACGAATCTTCGGGGGAGAAGTCCACCCCCAACCCAGAAGACACGCCCCCTTCTTCCAAAGAGACCACGAAAGAGGACAAGGTGAGTACAACACAACCATAAAACTGCGGTTAGATTTTGTTAGATGCAAAGCCATCCCTATTGGAAAAATTTTCCTAGTGTTCCATAAACCAGTATCAAATTATACTGGATCCAGTATAAATGATACTGGATCCAGTATAAATGATACTGGATCCAGTATAAATGATAATGGATCCAGTATAAGTGATACTGGAACCAGTATAAATGATACTGGATCCAGTATGATTTGATACTGGTTTATGGAACACTGGGAAAAATTTTCCAATAGGGATGTATTGAGAGTGTGAAGTTTTCCTTCATTTGCAATCGTGTATGATACAATTTGAAGAAGACGTTATTTTCTGGTTTGTAACTCTTTAACCAGTGTCTGTGTCGCAAAATTCAGGAGTTTTGAATTCAAATGTATAACGAAACCGTTAGAAGCATCTGCAAGATGTGTGCAGCGCTTACAAGCAAACGTTCTCTAGGGTAAACTCACAGAATTTGACGAAAATTTTACAGGGGTTAGTATATGACTCAAAACACCTTCTGTAAAAAAATTAGCTGCTAAATTACAGTAGAAAAGCTGTAAAAAATTATTAAATATTATCATATTTAACGCCAAATGTAACCCTACTAGGCGAGGATGCTTCCTTTGGCTCTGTGCCAAATGCTTAGAATAAACTGGCCGCGTTTGAGTTTAAATGAGCGAATAAAAAAAAAGGTTCATCAAATGCAAAAAAAGGATTAAAAATGAATTAAAGGAGGAAAATTAAATTAAAGTAAATGAAAAAACTGATGTTTTAATGGATATTCTGAAGTACTTTTAACAAAATATCTCAATTTCACGTTAAATACAAATTTAATCATCCCATCTGATAGAAAATTCGCCAAGTCGCCAAGTGGTGTTAACTGAATGTGGTTGGCATCTCAGAACCCAATTTTAAAAGTTAATTTACTCCTTTCCTAATGAAATTTAGCAGATAATTTTTTCACAGTAAGTTTATTTAGCCATCTTCTTATGCCTGTAAAATTTTCATCCAATTCTGTGAGTTCACCCTGAGAACGTTTCCTTGTTAGCTTACTTACCATTAGTGTATGTCGATGACGCATGGAATGGAATACTATTTGGGGAAAAGGGATATATAATTTGGGCAAAGTGTCAAAATTTATTGATTATTTATTATGTTTTTGCATTTGTAAATAAAAATATTTCATGTAAATACGTATTGGTCACTGCATTTTTAATAAACGCAGCGGCAATTCGATTTTCGATCTCGATTTTTGATTTTTTTTTATCCATGTACGCTCCGGAGCACGAATTTCAGATGTACGCTCTGAGCACGACACCGAGTTCAACACCACTCAAGGTTTTACTCGATGTGACATTTTGGACAGTCCACTATTGTTTTGTGACTTTATGGCAGGCGCGGATCCAGCACGGCTCCAAGGGGCACTTTTCCAGACCATTACCTACCTGTACCTGTTGAGAAAAATGTCAAATTTTGGGGATTTTCTAAAAAGGATCACTCAAGATCCCCTTTTGGTACCCCTGGGAGGTATGGGGGTCCTCCCCCAGAAAAATTTTGAAATTTGACCTGTAAAAGTAGGGTTTTAACTCATTTTGAGTACTTTTTGGGACTTTTTTTCAAACATAAGAGTAGTTTTTTGGGTCCAAGGGGGGCACTTTCCAGAGTGCCACCCACCTGGATCCGCCACTGCTTTATGGAGGTATAGATAAGCCTATGAGATAAGCTAAACCACCTGGGATAAGGCACAACAAGAAACGTTTAAAACATATTTTATATTTTAAGAACTTCAAAAGACAAAAATAAATTATATGGACTGTGAAAAGCTCTTACTGGCATATGTATTTCTCACATGACTCAAGGAATGTACACGTTGTTTGAAATCTAATAGTCTGAAACGCACTTCCCGTATCACCCTGCATATTTCAAAACCGTACAATACACGATACGGGAAATTTCAGCCATACCTATATCCCATGAGTGTTTCCCATTATAAGATGTTCTATTTCAGACACCCGATGAAGCCGAAACGAATGAATCGAATGATACTCCATCTGTTCCAACCGCTGAAGACATCGACAAGGCCTTGGAAGAAGCCCTGAAGACCCCGGACGAAAGGGGAGATGAAGATCCAGAGGGTGGGTACTCTAAAAGCACAGCTCATACCAAATACGTTAAGTCTACGTGACTGCAACTAGAAACTTTCTAAACACGCTTTTACGTCCAAAATAAACCTACGTATTTTATGGGTAATATACCGGAGGTACAGGGATGATAGGAGACTTTACCCATTGCGAGAGTTCGTTTTGGCTGTATAGTATGTATAAGGCGCGAAAATGTTATTCTCGATCTTTGCTTCGATCCTTCCCCCCTTCTCAAAAAATAATAATGTAAGGTACCCCTTATTTATAGACAATTAATTAAATTCTCTTTCACGTGGTATAAAGCTTTTGTTGATAACGTGCATATTTTTCATTTTATAGAGGGTAAAAGCGCGCGTTTTTCACTTTTTTGCGAAAAGGCTAAAAAAAATCCTCTGTGTTTCAGAGGACTCTAGCGGCAGAACTACTCTTCTGAAAATCAAACTTAAATATTGCATTTGGTAGGAATTTTTGTTTTTACTTAACTTTGTAAGGGGACATCCATAAATTACGTGAGGTCAAAAAGGGTGGGGAGGGGTTTGGAAAAATCTCACCAAGGGGGGAGGGGGTCGATAAAAATCTCACGTCAACTTTTTAAGTTAGAAATTATACGATTTTCTTTGTTTTTTAAGTTTGAGAAAGGAAAATTATTTTTAAAAAGTTGTAGGTAAATCTCACGTAGGGGGAGGGGGGTTCCTGCAAAATCTCACTAAATATCTCCAAGGGAGGAGGGGGATCCATAATTTAGAAAAAACACCTCACGTAATTTATGGATGTCCCCTAATTGAGATTATCTTCGAGAAACTTGTAGTTTTTGAAATATAAGCCAGAAATCGAAAAAAGAGGAAAAAGTTTCTGATTTTTTTTTTTTTTTTTTTTTTTTTTTTTTTTGTGATTTTCGATATGAAGCCGTCCTCTCACGTGGCAGCAAACTTGATATTCGTAATCAGCGCCCTCGAAACTTATAAAACTGTCGAAAAAATCGTCTATATAAATGTTTTGAAAACGTCACTTTTGACGTCATCGATTGACTGGACTAAAAGGTTCGCGAAATGGTGAGCAAGGTTACAAGAAAAGTATTTTTAAAGCAGTGTGAGTTTAATGAGATCGTTTACAGAATTTATTCTGATGTGACATCAGCTATTGAAGCTTTGGAGATTATAGTCACCACTAAAATTGTAAATATAAATATTATTTGTTCTGCTTAAGCGGGCTTCTAATTATAATAATATTCCTATTTTTTATTTTTTTACAAGCGGGAAATATCTAAGCATATTTGAATCGCTTAATTCAGAAACATATCCAACTCCACTTTTTTCAAAAATGAGTTATTGGTGTCATATTAGGGTGGTCCTAAGCATAATGGTAAATTTTTTTTTCGGAATTTCTTAAGTCGCACCCCCTAATTTTTTTCCTTATGGGGTAGTAAATAACTGATAAACATTTTATCCGAATCCATACATATTAACATGTGCCGCAAAAGGGGTGAGAATCTGAGAAAACAGCAAAATTTTGAAAAATCACAAACTTTATTTAAAAAATATATTTCAATAGTTTATTGACAGAGAATGCTTCGAACAGGAAGAATAATGACCTCTTTAGTCTTTGAAAATTTTTAAAAGGTATTGTATTTGATCCTCATTATGCGTTAAAATGTTGTTATATTCTTCAATGAGCTTGATTCCCCTCTCTGCAGCAAACATCATTACTGACGACTTTATAAACCCTACCTGAATCTTCAAACGACCTCCACGTTAAAGGATCCTTAAAAATAAATAAAAAAAAATAAATTAAATTCTTTGAGTTCTACCCAGTTCTTTAAAACTAATTTGCAACCGCTTTGATACATTGGTGGACTCTTTCTCTTTAAACCCTTTGGCCATCAAAGCTCTTTGCTGTGTGGGGACAGTCTCATCTAAAAAGGCTAAGGTAACTGTCTCCTCTGTAAAATACTATCCATGACTAATAATTTTCTTTGTTATTGCTATAGATATATTTTTATTTATTTCTCTGTACAAAAACAGGTCCCTCAAGAATTTCAAATCTTGAAAGAGGGTATTGTGAGCCAATTTACGCATCAAACCATGCCCTAATGTATAACTTAACAATAAATATACTCATATCTTTTAATCCTTGTAGTTTTTGATTATCCAAATTAAATTAAACTAGCTTGTAAAAATAAACATCTTCAAGCAATAAATTGCTTTAGACATCCATCTCGCATGATGGAAAGCACTAGGTTGTCTAAATTTAATCATTTTTACTTCTTGATAATCTAAAAATGCTATTGTCAACTGTCGGAGCTCTGGGTAGTTATCTCTCGGTTGGTGTTCTTCAATTTTTTTTTAGCAAATTTAAGAGTTTCTTCTTTGTCTCTTTCAATGGTGTTTTTTTACAACTTCATCTTTAATGCCAGATGATAGTACTTTGGTTTATCGATAACATCCCAAGATTTTTTTGAAAATGTTTAAATAAAGTACATCAGGTCCAGGGAATACAATAACACAAGCTTCCAAAGCAGATTTTAACACTAATTCTTAACTATGATGTCTGCAAGGAAGATACAACAAATATTTCTTCAGTTTTCGTTCCAGCAGAACACATGCACCGTTTTTAATTCCCGTACTAGATACACTGGTGTCACAACACAATGCTTTGATTGTGTCCAATATGTCATAATCAACGAGTAAACCATAAATAGCTGCTGCAATGTCTTCTCACAACCCTCATTGGAAGATCCTCCACTTTACCTTTAATCCTCCATTGGAGTTCACTTATAATAATGATTTGCACTTTATGTTTACATTTTCTTACCCTAAATAATCATAGTGTAGGATGCATTCAAGTTTATTATAAAATCCATGAAGATTCCGCCTTTAAAAGTCTCTTTTTTAAAGCGCCCGAACACCGTCCGTAAGGTCTACTGTCATGCGGGAGAAAAAGCGAGAGGAGCCGGCTTTCCTCTCTGATTGTTACGTAGTTCTGCGCCTTTATCGTAGTCTAACTTCAATCGCGATGCGGCACGTGTTGATATTAAAATATTGGGAAAATATTTTAAAATACTTTCATTTCATACCTAAAGGAAAAAAGTTGGGGGGTGCGACCAAAGAAATTCCGAGTTTGAAAATTTAGGACCACCCTAGTGTCATATGGTTCTGTAGGGGTAAACTCACATTTTAGTGTAAGAATAATAAAAATAACGGGATTTTAAAATAGTTTTCCAGCATGTTAAATTTCTGCTTTAGTGCAGAAACAAGTCAAATGACGTCGCTTGACTGGTTTCTGCACTTAAATTGCGGGGAATTTCGCCCATGCCGTCTCATCTAACGCTTGTTTTTCAGTTTGTTATTTAATCGCATACAAAAATTATATGCGATTGAAAAAGTCATTCTTTAGAGGTTAGGTCCATCAAGCCATAGTACAAACCATATTTTTTAAGTTTTTTTTACGAATCTCAAGACTAAGGACGTTTTGGTTGATGTATATTTAAAATTTTCATGCTTGTGGCCATTTATCACATCCATGTGATTGATATTTTGGATCTATGAATCACTTTATTAAAAGTGATTCATCAAATCTATACCCCAGATCAAAATATTGAACTAATTAACTAATTTTGTAGGCTTTTAAAGCAAAATCGTTTTTACTATCCACGAAGTTACTTCCAAGCAACTATCTAATTGACTTTGAAGATGTCTATATCAACATTTTGAATTGACTGACCACTATATTTGAGTCTAGAGTTGAAATCATTTATAAAAATAAGTATTTGAGCATCTAATAACCAAAAGAGAAAAAATAAGAACTCTATAATAATTTTATGGGTTAGTATTTAATATGGAAATGCTATTTTCAATTAATACTCACA
Source organism: Tetragnatha montana (assembly GCA_963680715.1). Taxonomy (NCBI): domain Eukaryota; kingdom Metazoa; phylum Arthropoda; class Arachnida; order Araneae; family Tetragnathidae; genus Tetragnatha; species Tetragnatha montana. The sequence continues at coordinate 13,127,481 of OY796678.1, forward strand.
CTTTTATTACCAAATCCTTAAAAGAATTAGAGTTAAGCTATGAAAATTGGCCTGAATACTCTGTTTATTGCAGAAACCTGTCAAATGCAAAAACTTCAATATTTCAATATTTTTTTTATGCAAAGAATAAAAATATTTAAAAAATTCTTTTTGTCTGTAAAATACCCAAATGAGGTCTACTTTAAGAAAAAAAATTACTAAACACCTTCATAAAAATGTAGTGAGCTTTTATACAGTTTTTCTCGTTTATCTCAAAACAAGAAAAGTGGCGTTTGACATGTTTCTGAAATAAGGGATTCATTTCATCAAATAAACGCTCAAAGAACGAACCATTTCTTATTGAAGAGTCTTTCTCTGGGAGCATGATTTTTCGGGTTTTATATCATAAAAAGAGCGCATGAGTTTACTTTTCAAGTGTGGTTGTGTTGTATTTATTGGTTGGATGTTCATTTAGTTTTAATATTTTCAATTCTTTTATTTAGTAAATTTATTTTTCTAATAATAATAATAATTTATTTATTTCAATTTGGACAGTACATATGGGAAAATTTGAAAAGAACAAAACATATGAGTCATCTGGGGGTTAAAACCCATTTAGATGACCAAAAAAGGTTTTTCTGATATTAATGATAAAATTGACAAGGCGATAACAAAACAAGAAAAAGACACACACATACACGCAAAAAAAAACAATAATAATAACATACAAAACGTGCAAGATTTTTTTTTAAATTTGTTTTTATTATTTTATTGAAAAGAAAAATTGGCACAGCAGCTAGGCGTAAAAATTACTCTCTTTGCTTCTTTAATTTAAAAAAAAAGAAAAAGTCATCTAAATCTTCAATTTCAAGAAGAAAATTAAATAATAAGTACTTGAATTTTTGCTTAAGTGGAATGTTTTGTAAATCAAAGGGTAAGAGGAATTGAATAATTTAGGAGCTAGAGCTAGATAATAAAAATGTTTACGGAAAATTTCTTTTTTAAAACGGGGGATTTGAAATATTTCTTCTTCTATTAGAAATTTCTTTTTTTGAACACATATATTTTTATTATTGTATAAAAAGAGAATCATGCGAAAAAAAGCGTTATGCCGTAACGGTAGAAATTTTAAACCTTGATAATTATAAGGGCGTTCAGATTTTAAATTTAGAATTTTTAAGCATTTGTTTTGAAGAGAAATTAATGGTTTTAAATTACTTTTGTATTCCCCACCCCAGATTATTACTCCGTAATTTAGCAAAGAATAAAACCAGGAATAATATAATGTTTTTAAAAATGAGCTATTTACCTTGTTCTTTAAAAAATAAAATCTAATTAAAATAAAATGAAGTTTTTTGCATAATTCATTGATATGACTTTTCCACTTTAAATTGAAATCAATGCTAATCCCTAAATATTTAATGGTATTTTCCCGTTTTAACGCGTAGCATTTACAATTTTTTTTTAAATGTTTATTTCACATTGTGATTGCTATGTGTAACGTTTGCTAAATTAGCAACGTCTTACTTGATTATTTTTCTAATTTATTTAAACATATGTTTCATTGTCTTTTGTTATACCATAAAATGGGGTAACTTTGGCCATGGAGTGGGTTTTTTTTCACATTAAAAGAAAATAAAAGTAGTTAATCAAAAAAAAATTTACAATTTCAGTGGTTTGTATTATTTTTAACATCTTCAACTGTAATATGAACCGTTTACAAAGTGTTGATTTAAGTTTTAAATCTTTTTTAAAAAGTTTTGAAATTTTGGGCTAAAGTTTCCTTCAACTGGGGTAAAGATCAGACCTCCAAAACCTAAAAGTTAAGGCGTTGAATTACCTTTAGCAAATGCTATACTATTTAAATGTGTTTCTAAATTATCTATCAATAATAATAATCTATTGCAAGTTAATTTCAAGCTTAATTCATAAGTAAATCAACCAATAAAAATGTTTTTCTTTTACAAAACTGATTACATTTTAGTGTTACTGAGAGAATTTTTTTAAGAAAAGACATAAATGAATAGTAAAAAATATTTTGACATGCTTGATATACCTATATTCCGACGAATTGGCTGAATAAATTGTGGAGAAAAATCAACTTTTTGAAAGAAAAAAACTGATATTACTTTTAACACCATCGATTTAACAATATTGATGTGAATAAGAATGTCTCACCTTTGGAAAAAGTGTTATTTGGCGATAGTTAGTACTAGTGGTCCCAAATTTGGCAGTGTTTTATACTAATGAGTATTTGATATTTGTTTTGTTTGAACATCAGATCGGCTCTATAAAATTGCGCCAACTTGGCTACCGTTAAGGACCTTTCGCCAAAGTTAACTCTTTCAAAAGGTGAGACAGCTGGTTGTTACTATATGAGCTTCTTCTGATAATAAAAATTCTGAATTCTTTCGTTTATGCGCAGAAGGGGAAGAGAAGAAAGACGAAGAAAAAGAAGTGAAGACGGAGGAGAAGATGGAAGAAGGGAAGGAGGAAGAAGAATCTGATAAGAAAAAGGAAGAAGTCCCACCTTCTACCACCGATGCCCCTCCTCAAGAAAAGAGGGAGGAAGTAACCAGTGGAAACAGTAAATACATGTTTTTATGTACTACATCTGTGGCGAGTTTACTCACCACTAAAAAAGTCAGATTATTTAAGTTTGGTATAAATACTAACCAAAACAACTAGAGAAGTTCTGGTTTGCCACATCAATATAACTTTTTACATATTTACAATAAAAATACTCGACACAAAAATTAACACAAATTATAAACACAGAGGACCCATAAATATCCCCCTCCCATGCATATTTAATAGATTCAATTTAGTTTTTTTAGCACATTTATAGGCGTGATTTACATTTTGATGAAGTGAATATTAAAAAAAATTGTGAATAATAGATTTCTAAGAATAAAAGGGGGGCTGGGATTCCTCCCCCCGGAAATTTTCATGAAATTTGACCCTAAAAAACAGTCTTTTCACTCATTTTAGTTCACCTAGTCCAAATTTCGGGGGGAGGGGGAAATAAGAGAGCCCCTATATACGCCCCTGATAGATTTTCTGCTCTTGTTAAAATCTAGGAGTTGTGGCTCACACTACAAAATAAATGAAATATAGTAGATTGTACGTAAAAACACACCATCAATAAAACGAATCCCAAAGGAAGATCTAAATTAATCGAATAATAATCCTTCAATTGTGATTTTTAAGATCCAAATCCAGCTCATTTGTAGAGTGAGTCACGCATTTAAATAGCCTAATAATAAAACTTTAATCGTCTGTATTTTTTATCCATGTATATTTGCTTTTGTGTTCAGGTGGGAGTGGAGACCGCCTGAACGAGCTGATCGAGGTGTGGATCCGCGAGCGAGACCTGCTCCGCTTGGAACACGTGGTTATTGCGGGGCAAGGGGAGAGACTGGTGGGCAGGCACTCAGACGACCGGCAAGTGCAGGAATTCCTGGACCTAGTGCCTACCTATATGGTGAGAGTTACTACTACTTTGAGCTTTTAGTCACCACTTAAATAGTTAGAAAATTAAATTTAAATATTTCAGAAATTTTAACACAGGGAAATTAATTTGTTCAGCAATGTATTTTAAATACTGCTCAATGCAGTATACGTAACCAAATAAAAAAATTTATCTCTTAGTTCAGGGTAGAGGGGGGTTAAAGCCCTTGATGAAGACGTTACTTAAGTAGCGACATGAGCTCAATCGTCCGCCATTGTGGTGAAATGCGCTATTCTCTCATAAAGTCCGCTATGAGGGAAAGGAGTTGCAATAGTTGAAAAAAATTGTTTCTTTTCCAACCTCTGCGAGAAGTTGGTTATTTTGAAAGAAATAATAATTATTACTCAGGCTGTTTTATAACTTTATTAGGGAAAACGATTTTAAGCATTGTTTATAGCTTTGATTTTAAGATACTGGATGGATATTATTGTTAAATTTGTATTTTTAAAGATATTTTGAATTAGTTTTTTGAGGCCACGACATGCATATCAAATCTGCTACATATGTATGTTAAAAAATTAATCAAAAATGATTAATGAAAACTGTGTTGTTTTTTTATAATGACCTGATCACTTTACAAAATCAATACGGGTCGATTAATTTAACCCGGCAGGACGCGCGCTGCTGTCTGTTACACGGGCACGCGCGCAGGGCCTCTCAGGCCCTGCACACCGTTTTCCGTTCTAAATGTTCAGTGAATCCAAAAATATCATCACGGAAAGTTTAAATACATAATTTAATCGTTCAAAGTGCATAATAACTCATTTTTAAGTTGACTGCTTTTTATTAATATATAATATTAGACTATTTTGAAATGCACCAGCACTCAGGAGGAAGTGTCCAAGATTATCTTATCTTCAAAGGGGGCCGATTTCCGCAGTTGGTTTAGTGCTGTTTACTTTAAATTTCCTTTTTTGCAAAAAAAAATTATAGATACTAGTTACTTTTGGACACCTCTTTGGTTATAACTCGAGCGAATCCTCCCAATTTTCGAAGCATTTCAATAAAAACAACAACCTAACTTGGAAAATAACATACCCACTCTATTTAAAATTTAGGAGGTGATAGGTGGAAAACTTTTAGGCAGATACACGGAATTTCAGCATTTTTGATTAAAAAATAGAGTTTTTATGAAGGTTTATTCAAGCGCCAGGGCCTCGCAGGCCCTGCGCGCGTCCTCGCGGGTTAACGAGTGAGCATGATAAATGCAATACATAACTTGCGCATCATTACAAATATAATTCCGTAAAACTTGATTAGGATAAATATATTTAAATTATTTTAAACTTACCTCACAAGATGTATTAGTATGAAAATCTATCGCACTGGCTCTGGGCTTAAATACCATTTCACCACAATGGCGGCTGTTTACATGCGTGACTGTTAAACGTCCAATCAAAATCAAAAGCGGCAAGATCAGCAAGATCAAAGTATGTCGCTACTTAAGTAACGTCTTCATCCAGGGCTTTAAGTGGGGTAGGTTTTAAAAAGCTAGCCCTATTGGGAAATTTTTCCCAGTGTTTCATAAACCAGTATCAAATCATACTGGATCCAGTATAATTAGATACTGGTTTATGAAACACTGGGAAAATTTTTCCGATAGGGAGTTTTCTATAAAAATTGTTTTTCGCTTGTTGTGCAGTTATTAGAAATGACACCTGCTGTCAGGTGGTGTAGTTTTATCAAAACAACATTTGTCAGAGAAATTCCCGCCTTGTCACCCTTTGTTGTAATAGAGTGAAGTCGCTTTTGAATTTATTTTTAAAAAATCGGATTTCACCCACTTTTTAATTGAAGTCTTCTGCATTTAAATGTATACCATCATTTTTAAAGCGAAATTTTTATTCTGAAGCGTATAAGGGGTCTTAAGCCGTGACGACTAAAGATGGGGCAGCTTTCAACAATTGGGTAAAAAATGCGCTTTTCGTAGTATATTGTGCTTTTGCAATGCTTTTTTTAAAAATTAAACTCTCTTAAAATAATTTCAAAAAAATATAATTCTGCCCAGGCCTAGTGGACTATCAGGCGGTGCCCATCTCCGTTTCATTGGCCTTCGCGCCTGGGGTGTTAATTACTTAGCTTGTGTCCAGGCTGAGTGGCTAGCCCGACGCTGGACCCCCAGTTGCTTGACTAATTTATTTAAGAAATAATAGCGTTTTTTTACTATTTAGTATAGTTACTAATTTATTTTTAATGGAAATACAGCTGAAAATCTATTTAGATTATTTACTTAATTATACACATAAGTTTAAAAGATAAGGCTACCATATGATTCAACACAACATTTTCATTTATACATTTTGTAAATATCAGGTACAATTTAAATCAAATTCTTTGGGATCTACTCTTTGGGATCTGATGATTAATAACTAGCAAAATTTAAAATACTAAATTAAAAGAGATAAAAAACATAAAATTTCGGTAAATTCAGAAGAAAAAACAGCTGAATTAACTAATAATTTTCATAATATAACTTAAAAACCTTTTAAATGGAAAAAATAAAGGAAAATCACTAATGTGTGAAAAAACTCATAACACATACCTAAATAAACAAAACTCTTTTGCTGTCAATCCGCCATTAAACCCTAATGTTCCCGCTCTCTTCCAGGCGCGAATCCGAGGGGTCCACGAGGCTGTGGTCAGGGGCAACCTCGGGGAGGTGGAAGGTGTGCTGACCCGGAAGAGGTTCGCCCTGAGCCGGGACCACCGGGGGGCCAGCCCCCTGCACCTGGCTGTCCTTCACGCACACCAAGAAGTGCTACAGTACATCGTGCGCAACTTCCCTGAAGCCCTCGACGGACCTGACAATGTAAGGATTATATGTTGTTGTGGAGTAACACTCACCGCTCAAAAGATTTAGTATTTTATTTATATATAATCTAAAACCATTAAACTTTCCGTTAAATATTTTTTATGGGAATCGCCCGTTTTTTTTTTTTTTTTAATTTTATTATGATAGGGGATGGAAATCTATGAAAAATGACGTAAAAATTATTGAAATCGGAAAACTATTCCCCAAGATATTAATTTTAAAATGTCGTTTCCAGTATTGGCGGGAAAAACAGTAATTTCGTTATGGCTGCTGTGTGACGTCACAGCGCTTGGACCCGCGATGTTATTGTATGCTAAGCTTGCTTCATTCTGCTATTCTTCACAAAGATTTAACTAAAAAACTATGATATTTTAATGACACATACAAATATTTTTTATAAAAAGATTGGCGTTTTGTTTTTCAAAAAATATTAATTGGTTTTGGAATTATTAGGATTCAAAGTTAAAATTTTTTCTTTTTCTGAAACAGACGAGTTTTATGCGTGTTTTGGTTTTATGATAAGTCTGATTTCTTTTATTTTCAACAATTCACTAGTTTCGACGGCGCTGTGACGTCAAATCCCGTTTTTTGATCACATGACTTTACTAGTGTTTTGGCAAAAATAAAATCGAATTTTAAGTTATATAAAACATATTTTTGAACTTTAAAATCTGATATTTGAGAGTTGTAAACTATAACGTATCAAAAAAGTGTAAAATTAAACAAATCCCTCACCTATGCAATTCCCTCATTGAATTTAATTCTCAAGACCTTACCCTAAGAGGTGGACGAGAGCTTATAAAAGCAACATTTTGATTGATCCAATGCGCATGCGTGCGGATTTATTGCTGTTTTTCGGAAATTTTAATAAAACAATAACTGAGGATAAAACCCAGGAACTGCTGCATGCTACGCAAGCATATCCTACCACTACTGCAGCGGGCATTCATTAACTTTAAAACTTATTATAACATCTTCTTTCTTTTGACGCATGCGCATGGCGAGACCAAAATGTTGCATTTCTTAGCGCTATAGTGATGTGGGACGTGCGTGCACTTTGACATGTGCGTGCATCCAAGACACTTTGTCGAACATGTGAAATTTCACGAGGGGGTGAATAATTTTAGTCAACCTAAAATTTCTATCAGAGGTAGTTTGAACTTCCCTGAAGCCCTCGACTGACCTGACAATGTAAGAACTGTTTTGGGCACTGGTTATTTCCACGAAAGTAACAATAAACTCTACTCTAATCTCGCTATTTCTGAAAAATTACAAGTTAAATTAAAGCAAAATACTCAAAAGTAGTGGAATCCATCAACCAGGTGGACCCTCTGTTAGGATATTTCTCTGTGGTTTGAACAATAAGTAAATAGAAAACAAGCACCTGGCATTGGTGCACAGCATCTTGCGAGTGGCTCATTGTAATGGCTCATTACAATGGTTAACCTAATATTTAAAGCTTAGATTATGGAATTTTTTTATTCAATTTTTTTTCCTATAGATAGGTAACTGTGAGAAATGTGACCAGAAAAATTTTCAGAATTTTATCTAATATAGGGAATGCAGTAAAAAATTTGAAAAAAAAAATTCTGTTAAGCAATGCTAAACAAATAAAAAGTGAAAAGAATCCATAATCTAAGCTTAACCATTAGGTTAACCAATGGAATGAGTCATTTTCAACAAGGTGCTGTGCACGCATGTCCCTGATGCCAGGTGTAAGACTTGTGTTTTCTGATTACTTATTGTTTGTTTAACTACCTCTCATACAAATTTTAGGTTGAATAAAATTCTTCACCCCCGTCTTGAAATTTGACGACATAGTGTTGAGTTCGATGTCCCGCGTGACGACCTAGCCAATTATATCAGGCAGCGGTTTTACATTATCAAAACTACTAATCCTATTAATATCGCGTTGAACAAAATCACACAGTGATTTTGTCGCGGGCTCCCGGACTATTAGCATTAATACATAATTCTATAGTAAACATGATCAGTTACCCAAACCTAGGCTTAGAGGATAAATTAGAGGATTAGGAGGAGGAGGCGGCTGCATTCTGAGCAGTTCAAATAATAATTTTATTTCGACTAACAATAATTTTCACAGCATCAACGTCGGTCAATTAGCGTCGGTCGGTTAACCGGTAGCTAAAGAAAAAAAAATAGCTTTTCACTGCCTCTGATTGGTGCAATCCTTCTTTGACCTAGGACACGGCTTACTACAAACTATACAGGCTAGCCGAGTTTTGAATAATGAAAACCATTTGTCACTTTTCCCGCTTGGATCGCCACAAGTCCTACCTATATCGACCAACCAATAGGATAACACACTGTCAAATAAGGAAAAATAAAGGAATGTTTTCATGACGTAAAATGCTGATTGTTGGCCATTATTGGCTGAGTTTAATTTTTGAGCCATTAAGCCCCGCCTTCAACTCTGTGGATTTGCTTTGCCAGTTTTTCAGCTATTGCCATCTGGATTTTTAATGATTTTCGTATCTCGGCTAGCCTGGTATAGAGCATTTTCAATCACATGACTCGGACCTAACAACGGCCTTAGCAAGCAACAGAAGATGTTACAGTTTTTTGCCCTACAGAGGTTAACAGTTACAGAAAATGACTAGCCGTGAAATTATTCTATTGGAGCATTTGCAATCACGTGATCCCATACATAAAAACCGCCTTAGCAACATATACCTCGTTACCTAGCAACCGCCTTAGCAACAGTTAAAAGCCCTACAATGGTTAACAGTTAAAAGAAAATAGCTGGTCGTGACGTCACCTGAAAACACTCTATAGTATCTAGTAAGCCGTGCCTAGGATTACACCGAGCTGAATACTGTGAATATGACTGTAAGGGCCATATTCAGAAAGACAAACACGTAGAAGAAAGGAAAACGGTACGGAAACGGTGAAAAATCACTCGTGCGAGAGGTTTGAAGACGGTAACTCCAGAGATCACGTCCGCCATAATATTCGAATCGTATGCGAAATGTTTTTTTACACTTTTTCTGGTCCGTTAAATAGTTCCACAAAATCTAGAACAGCTGTACTAATTACCAAAAAAAAAAGCTTTCAGACATTAATATATTACGAAAGTAATGGACATTTAGTGTTATCGGTGTTTGTATTATTAGTGCATAATTACTTCTAAGGGTGTGCGACAGGATGTGTCAGGAGCACACGGGAGAAAGAAACGGCAGCTCTGTACCTACCATTTCAAATCTTAGGGGACCTCCATAAATTACGTGAGGTGTTTTTTCCAAAATCTGGACCCCCCTCCCCCCTTAATGAGATTTTGCTGGACCCCCCCCCCACATGAGATTTTCTCAACCACTAGTTTTGTTTTATCAGCATAAAAATTACCATCCAGATTGCAAAATTTTGATACAAGAGCACGTTGAAATCGAAAACATGGTTCTAACTTGTAATTATCACGACTGACTGGCTAATGATTAGCCATTGTGACTAATCTGAGCAGTTTTTCTAAACTTGTGCTTAAAAAATATTAAAGAAAAACGTATATTTTCTAAACTAAAAGTTGACGTGAGATTTTAATTGACTCCCCCCTCCCCCCTGGTGAGATTTTCCTAGACCCCCCTCCCCCTTTTGACCTCACGTAATTTATGGATGTCCCCCTACGTGTTTTGAGTTTCTGAATATGGTCTTAGTCTCTGAATTCGAATTTCTTTGCAGGAAGGGAGGACTCCCCTTCACTACGCAGCGGTGATGAGGGACGGAGGAGCCTTTTACAGAACGCTTCTGCTTGCGGGTGCAGACGAAACTGTCAAGGACAAGGTATGATTGCTTGTACTACATATTGTTACAAAAGTTGCGGAAGTGCCCTTTTCCTCTAATGACCACACAGGAAGGAATCTAGAAAAGCTTAACTTTAATCATGAATTTAGACTATTTACAATGAAGTTTATACAGCTATCAAATACTATACCAATGCTAAACTGGATCTGTTAATTGTGTTATATCAGGCTTGGACAATGAGTGAAAAGCGATGTTACAGATTATGTCTCTAGTGAGCCGTACGTGGCCAGAGCCATCTATCTGTCATTCATGGCATTTTTTAATAAAATTGCCGACTCGTCGCGCTTGAAATGAGACTCGCGCAGGACCAACGATGTGGCAGTGCATTGTGACTAGTGGAAAATGACTAGTAGTGAACCTCCAATTTTATTTACACAGACTATAGAGCATTTTCAATCACATGACTCGGACCTAACAACGGCCTTAGCAACAGAAGGTGTTACAGTTTTTTGCCCTACAGAGGTTAACAGTTACAGAAAATGAACTAGCCGTGGAATTCTTCTATTGGAGCATTTGCAATCACGTGATCCCATACCTAAAAACCGCCTTAGCAACAGATAAACAACGGCCTTAGCAACAGTTAAAAGCCCTACAGAAGGTACACAGTTAAAAGAAAATAACCGGTTGTGACGTTACCTGAAAACACTCTATAGATCATTAGAAACCTACGAAAAATTAGTGATCAAACAGAGCTGACAAATCGAATTTGTTTCCCTCTTCAAACCAAAAGATTCCTTCTCTCCCAAGATTTTATCTCCGGGTGGCTGATTCTCAACCTTCTCAACTCTCCTCCATGCGAGGTATATGCCGGCCAAAGAGCCGAGGCAAAAAGCACCAAGAACCCAACCCAATCAATCAACCAAATTTCCTTATACGTGGCCAGCGCACTCAAGCGGTAAGATCTGAAAACTTCCAGTAACGTCGGCTTCTTTGATCTTTTGGGAAGTGACCAAGCCTGATATAACACAGTTAACAGATCCAGTTTAGCCTTGACTATACAAAGCTAGTTGTAATCCACACAGTGCACACTTTTCTCTCTTCTTCCCAAAATCCTCCTCTCTCTTTCCAAACAACCACCACGTGCAGTCTTTCCAGCTCCATGAACTGGTGCTCAACCTATCCGTGTTGAAAACTGCACGTGGTACACTAGTCTTGCACTTCCAAACACTAGTCTCATTTCCAACAATATGATTCAAATATCAGAGTCAAGAAAATCGAAGAAAAAAGTGGTTGAAAAAGAGCACTCAAAAACAATTCAGAAGAGATATTGTAGGATATAAGTTGCTTTGAAAGAGTTTTTGTTCTAAAAAGAGATATTCTTTAAAATGCGACAAAAATAATACTTTTGCTGTTGCACTTATATCGTCAGATTTTGAAGAGAAAAATGTTTGCAAATTTGCAAGTTTTTGATAGCTATCGTGTAAGGTTTTTTTTATAGTTAGTAAAGACAAATTTTATTAAAAAAATTAAACAAACTTGCAAATTTGCGAACTTTTGCTAGTTATTACATGTTAAAATCCTGGAATATTTGAAATATTTTCCTGAAACTTTTTTCTGTGCGTTTCTCGGGATATTGAAAATAATTTTCTTACTGAAGTTGACGTTCTATATACTTCTGGGTTTTTTTTTATCATTTTTAAATTGAATTTTCTTTATTTGCCACTAGAGTCTCTGCAAGCCATCTCGATAGATTCAGCATGGACACTTCAAAGGGCACACCTTATTCCATGTCCATAGGAGACGTTGGTTCCAAATAAAAGTCCCGAAACTGACTTTTGAAACACCCTGATTTGGCCTAACTTTTTGTGGTGTTTCCCCTCGCTTTTCTAAAGACTTAACTATTTATTTTTGGATAATTTATTTATTTACATATTGTCATATAGATATAAACTAAGTCTATACACAGTGTAGTCAATATAATTATCTAGCGCTTACATTTTAACTACTTTTCTAGAAGAATGTGTATTTTTCAGTGGCTTCGTAAGCAAAAAAATTCCAAATCTATAGTGAACATGTTTACTACTATTTTTCTGGATGATCATTCAAATAACGCATCTTATTTGAACTTCTAACTTTTTGTGGTGTTTCCCCTCGCTTTTCTAAAGACTTAACTATTTATTTTTGGATCATTTATTTATTTACATATTGTCATATAGATATTATAAACTAAGTCTATACACAGTGTAGTCAATATAATTATCTAGCGCTTACATTTTAACTACTTTTCTAGAAGAATGTGTATTTTTCAGTGGCTTCGTAAGCAAAAAAATTCCAAATCTATAGTGAACATGTTTACTACTATTTTTCTGGATGATCATTCAAATAAACGCATCTTATTTGAACTTTTTTAAAAGTGGGTTGTTATTATTGCCCTGAGTTGAAATTTTCTAAATTATATATTAAACATAATTTATTTTATTTTTACTGGTGACTAAACCTTTATGAGAAATGCCAAAATAAAATATTAGATTGAAAATATTTTGAAAGCTTTAGGTACTTTAGAACGACGCCAGATACCCAAAAACAGATTCCTTCATAAGTTCTCTCTATAAGCTCCTAAATGCGATCAAAAGGTTGTTGAGATTAATGTCACAAAAGAAAGCGATCGGATGTCGCCAAATTTGACGTCACCTCTTTCATAGCAGATGAGCCAGTAGTGACTGGAAGCTGAAGATTGCTCCTGACAGCTGATAAATATATGGGAAATTTAGCCTTATTGCCAATGAATGGTTTTGCTAAAACTAAAATCAAAAGATTTATTTACCGACCGTATTTATGTGTTTACCGCTTGATTAAAACATCAATGAATTTAAATCTTTTTATCGAAATGCATTAACCCTTAACTGTTGTCATACGTCTTACAGACTTTGTCAACTTATGGGACTTACAACTTATGTCAACTTTGATGGGTCTTTTTCGACACTTAAAATCAATATTGATTACTGTCCTTATCAATACCTTCCTAGAGTTGCTTATACCAAACTTATATTCTAAGAACTGGTGTTCTCACCTCAACAATTTCCTGTTCTGATACAAATATTCGCATTTCCCACGGGGCCTGCGATCCTGCGAAACATTTGAGCTATCATTTTTTATTAATTTTGGTGTAGAGAATTTAGAAAGTAATCCTAAATTGGCCAAAAATGTACAGAATAATATGTATTGATGATTGGTAGGACATACAGTAGTCGGACAGTGGTGTGATTTTGCGAGTCACGTCATACAGGCAATGCTATAACTTTTCCTGGTCTATAATGTACAATACAAAATGCATATCGCATTTAGAACACAACAACCTAAATTTTATATGTATAGATAAATGATAATTATTTAAAAAACATTTAATTAATTTATTATATATTCATCAATTTTAAATGCTTCTAATAATAACACTGCAACGTTACTTGACCCTGAAGAAACAAAACAAACAAAATAGTTCCCATATCGGTGTCTCAATTTTGAGTGAAATAAAGATTTTCAATTTAGAAATACGATTAGTTTGTTTAACCCATGTATATATAGTGTCTTTTTATCACAATCTGCGTACCGAAACTCCTCCTAGCAACCCAACAGGATTTCTGTTTACTCAGTTTATTGTTCCGCGTAGTAGTGAAGTCATTAGGTCAAAAAACTTTGCAGTCTATACTCGACAGCAGCGTTTACTAAACCCACTACGTAGAAGGAGAAAATGGGTAAACACTAAGTCTTTTGGGTTGCTAGGAGGAGTTTCGGTACGCAGATTGTGATAAAAAGACACATATAATACTACATGGCTTTAACAATACAAACGTTTTTTTTTTTAAATTGACGTTCTTCATTTCTCTCAAAATTCAGACACCGCGAGGGGAACTACTTTGTTTGGTAGTGACGTCATAGGATCAACTAAAGTTGCTGTCTATTTAGTATAGTGAGCGAGGTCTAAGAGATAGATACGTGACAGTTTTTGACACAGCAGTTAAGGGTTAAACTCTGCAAGAATTCATTGTTTTACCCATTATGGTTGATGGATGGCATCTCAACCATACGTAATTACCAACGCCTTATATACCTATCTTGTTCACAGGTTGGCCGGACTCCGGACTATTACCTGACGCACCCTGGGGAGTTGAGTATCCGAGACCTGCTGGAGGGGTATCGGATCCCCGAGCCCGGGGGCAGAAGACCCTCCCAAGTCAATATCTGGCAACGACCCCCGACAGAAGACGACAACGGAGGACCACGTGAGTGAACGACAGAGAACAATCACATAGAAATAATGTGATGGATATACTCACCACTAAAACTATGAAACAATAAAAAGGCGTTATAAATATTAACTGGAATTAGAGCCAAAATTTACTTCAAATTATCTAAATGTAGATAATTAATACGAAGACAAATAATTTTTGAAGTGTAGCGGGTTCGAATCGCAAACTTAACATCTTTCATATACTCATACGAAAGAAGAAATTCCCGGTCATCTCAAAAATCTTCTCTACTCTTTTGTTGTTGAATGCATATAATCCTGGACAGATTTTTATAAATATTTTACGAAGGCGGAGTTGTAAGAAGTGAACTTAATTGAATTTTTAATACATTCGCGTTTAAGCCCTGTAATTACAGCTTCTTTTTTTCATCGAACATCTAAGTCAGTGGTTCCCAATCTGCTAGCCAAAAGTGAGTATGCATGAGATCCAACGAAAAGGTCCTGACTCCTGAAGCAAAAAAATATTGCTTGTAAATATGAATTATGAAAGCAAATATGTGTACCATATAATTCAAAACCCATTTAAAATTTGGCTTGAAACGAATTTCTAATCTTTTCAGTTGGCAGAAGATTAGTTTTTTAAGATGCAAAAACTGCCAACTTCTGTTAGGGCGAGGTAATTGATATAAAGTGTTTAAAGTAATTATATTACAATTGAATCAGATAATTTTCCATAATATATTCACTTTTATCTTTGAATTTCGTCTTTTTGTAAGGTTCATAAATGATTTAGTTTTAAAGTTAGTGGTAGTAGTTCATTGACTTCAACTTGGGAACCACTTTCCTAACTTAATACATACAGGGTAAACTAACGGCTGTATTCACCGATAACTTGACCTAAGGTTTACCTGGAATCAAGCTTTTTCGACAGCTCTGATTGGCTTAAATCTTTTTTCAACAATCTATTAGATTGATATATAATTTTGATTCTAGGTTAACTTTGAGTTAGGTAAGTGGAAGTGGTGAATACGTCCGTAGGAGTAAAAGTAATATTTAAGAAAACCCTTATAAAGAAGTAAATTATTCAGACGAAAAGATGTAAAAAGCACGAAAGATTTTTTAACGAGACGCACTATTTTTAGTACATGGGGAAAAGTTCAGCTATAAGTAATATAGCAAAGTGTATAGTTTGGGTTCAATTCCTTTACTGCCCCATTAAATATCACCAAGCTAATTTGTGCATCAAAAATAAGACATATTGCCTAAAATTGCAAACTAACCGATAGAAATATACAGTTATATCCATGACAATCAAACAAATTTGGCGATATCTGAATATTTGGTATCTAAACTAGCTTGGCGATATTTAACGGGAGAGTAAACGAATTGACTCTATAGTTTTTTCAGTGTACATAAAAATTAACTTAAGTAATTTACTGTATCAAGTTTGTAGATTGATACAAACATTCCCATTTAAAAACTTTTTAATTCTAATTTATACTTTTTATTTCCATAAATTTTTTATTGATAATCTTTAGAAGATTTGTTAGTTGTGTAAACTCCTACACATAATCATTTTCCACTTTTTGAATTTAGCTATTATAATTAAATGTATTCATACTTAGTTTTTGTGTAAATTTTGATAAAATAATTTTTCTGATAGGCACAAGAAACAAAATTAATCATACAATCTATTAATTTGTTCTGCGATTTTAATTTTTTCCAAAATGTTGTACATAAACTAAAAATTTAGTTACCATATAACAAAGAAACTTTAAAGCTATTTCATTTATTTAAAATATCTTTAAGGATTTTTAAAAACATATTTATACTTACTAAATACCAGTTTAATGTAAATATAGGACCTTATTTTCTATGTTAAATTATAAAATGTTGTCAAGTACCTATACTTAGTAAAAAATTCTGTCCTTTTTAGAAAGATAATACTTATTTGCCTGAGAGTTGATCATTGAAATGTCTATAACTGAACAAAATGTTGAACAAATGCTAATGTTGTAGATTTTGTGAAAGTGGACTCTTGAATTTTACGTTAGGAATATTTAGTGGTATAGAATAATTTTCGAGTTCTGATTGAACTAAAAAAGCAATATTTAAATCAATGCTAATGTGTTCAATGCTTAATGATACGCTGGTAAAATTTAAAACACAACTTGTTCTTGAATAATGATTGTGATTAATATCTATCTTTAATCAAAAAATAGCTCCAGAATTCAAAAAAAAATATTTAACCTCTATCCATCAAAAAAAAATAATAATAACCTACATGAATTTGTCGGAATACTCTTATTCCCATATATAGTTATGAAGCTTCGGTATTTATAACCCATTTGAATAACATCAGATTTAAATTGGTGAGTAATCTTCCCAAAATATAATATTACATCCAATATTGATATCTACAATTTTTTTTTTATTTAAAGATGGATTGAAAATGGAACAAAAAATTATGGGAGGAACCATTAAGTCATTTTGTATATTCGGTTCCATTCTTCCGGTTACAAAATTTTGATTCATTTTTCTGAAAATGTAAACTAACAAACTTTGCATGCTGATTAAATTATCATAAGCACAGAAGATAGAAATAATGACAACAGATAAAAATATTTTTTAAAGGGATATAACATTTATAATTGTTTTTATATAAAGTTTGCTACAAAATAACATTTAACCTAAAAAAAATAGCAATTCTTTAAAATTATTTCTTAGAATAAATCTTTTCCTTTTTTCCGTTATTTTAATGTAATTCCATTGTTTTTGCATAATACCTTCAAAATGGTAAAATCGGAATTTGTGTTCTGTTTTTGCTAAATACTATCTCAGAAATGAAAATCTAGCTTGTGAATTACACAGAGTATCAGTAATTACTAAAGATATAGCAGGAATAATTTTGCGTACAATAATGTAGTTAGAATATAAAATTATACTTTGGACGATTCAAGTTTAGAAACTGAACAAGTATAAAATTATTCTGTTATATTTCTAGAAATAAAACAACAAAAACAATTTTATGTTTATTTATGTATTATTATAAGAATACCTATTCGACTGTAATTTAATAAGTGAAATTTCATTTATGTTCTAAAATTTCTTATGACACAGCCCAAACCTTCTTCTATTACATACTTCCTTTGAAAAAATTATCAGTATCGGTTTTTGGCTGCCTGAAATAACAGTTTCAACGCGTCCTTTATTTGCACAGAAATGAATTGTTAATTTCTGTTCTAAAATAACTAACAGTTTCTAAACCGCGGAGCAGTAGGAATTAAAAGGTCGGGTTTACCAAAAAGAACGGCATCGGGAAAAAAAACTGTTGTTTTAGATAGCGAATAACAGGTTCAGAGCAGGTTTTGCGAATAACAGGATGAATTTCTTACAAGCTATGGTTTTGCCCGTAACATTATAAGTTTTTGGTATGCTTTAATCAAGCCAACATTGTTCAACAAGAGTCCACTTGTAGTTCGCTGGTATTGTATTTTGTGTATTAAACTCTAACTGTATTATGATCTATTTGAAACAATAAAATGATTTAGTTTATCCCTTGTTTTCTCAATCATTTGTTTTACACCACTTTTTTTTTTCTCATGAAAGCAAAACCAGACACTACAATCAGGACTCTTGTTTTTAATTTTAAATTTAAGATCTACTTACTATAAAAAATACTAAGAAACCAGTTATATATTATGTAAGCCAGTGGTTCCCAAACTTCAATCAGCTGAATTCTATTAATAAATTGAGCATAATTTTTTTTTTTCAAAATTCCTTAAAGTTCAAATTAAATATTTTTATGTCTTTGAATATTAGATTTTATAGTAGACATAAATAGAAGAGAATGTATGCAAAAAATGCCATAATTTAAAATAATAATGATATTTGTTTTTAATTCTTACTTTTTCAACACTTTAGGACAACTACACAACAAAATCTCGTAAAAATTTCAATTTTCTTTAGAGTTCTCGAAAATTTTTGATGAATATGGATATGAATATATAATTTGTTTTACTTTTATTATTTTTAATAATAATAATAATAATAATAATAATAATTTTATTTACAACTGTATAGGATTTTACAAAAAAGTTAGAAAAAATAAATATTTGTCAACTGGGGTAAGGGGAAACCCATTTAGTTGACAGTGAAATTGTGTGCAGGAGTATTACAAATAAAATTAAAAAAACAATAAAGGTAAAATAATTTTGAAAATTACTACAACACAAATAAAAGACAAACATATAATACTCAGTTACAAACAATAAAAATAATAATAAATAAAAACCGAAACACATTAAATCAGAATGTATTCCAAAAGAAAAATGGCAAAACAGCTTAATGCATAAAAATTACTTGATGGTTCTTTGGGAAAAAAGCACTCCAAAATTTAAGTTGTAAAAGATTTAGATTACTATATGGGGATGGTTTAGTGCCGATTCATCCGTTCTCAACTGATCCGTTAATGAAATATTCTCCCAACTCACCCGGTGAGGGTTATATGAATTCTTATCTTGAGTCAACTCATCCGGTGGGTTCCCAAGTTACCCCAATTGGCTTAAAAGCGCGTTCGACGGCGATTTAATCTCCCTTTAAGCCCCCCAAAAATGTTGATTTTTAGAAATTATAAACAAGGATCCGCACATGGACGTATATAAGGGGGGGGGGGTTTAAGGGGTCCAGACCCCCCCCCTTAGCCCAAACCTTAACACACATTTTAAAACTAAAAACAAAAAAAATATTGTTGTTTCTATAATTGTAATACATATCAATTGTAGTAGCCAATTGTACAAATAAAAAAATATGCACATTTATCTTACAAAAAAAATCATAAATTTGTAAAGTCAGAGACAAGGATTTTATTTTTAACAGTAAAATAAGTTTATTAAACTTAAAATTAAGGAACCTAAAGGTTAAAATCTTAAAAATAAAAGTATTTGATGAACAGTTTTTTCAGCGAAATTGGGTGGTATACCCGACTAAGAGCCAACAAATTTATTTTAACGCCAAACTTAGTTTGTACCGCCAAACAATAACTCACCGGATCAGTTGGGAGTAACAAACCATCATAAATCATCACACCGGATGAGTTGGCACAATTTTTGACAACCGGATCAGTTGACACCGGACGAGTTGGCACATCACCATGGGGGTTTATAGTGTTCTAAATGAAAAGAGGATGTGAATATCTGCAATAAGAATAGAATGATGTGATATGAATATTTACACGTTGCCCCTCGAAACACTTCACTACATCCCGGGGTAAATGTAGTAAATTCAAGTAGACACTGTGAATGAATAGAGAGAAAAAAAAAGAAGCATTGATTCTTGAAAAATTTTCACAAGACTGTTTATTCATATTCGCAAAATCCAATCCATGGTAGAAGATTATTAGGAAATTTATTTACAAGATTATTAGAGGGTAAAGAGGTAGCGTCTGCGTGTTTTAAGAGAATAACAGAGCTTCGAATTATAACATTTGATACGATTTCAGTACCCACTCGCCTGTCACTAAAACATTTTGGGGTTTATCGGGATTATTTGCTTTTTCTAAGGGTCCTGAATCTGAAAAAGCTTGGGATCCATAGGTCTCCATTGCATTAGTAACAACCCGCGCGGCGGATCCTTGACTTCTGGAGAAGGGGGTGGGTTTTAAAAAAAAAATATTTCGCAAATATATAGAAAAATTCTTTCTTAATATTGAACGCTTACTTTAAAAAATATTGATTACTTCTAATTTTAAAAAAGTATTACTCAGTAAATAATAACTATTGTTGATCGAAAAAATCGTTCATAATGATCAAAGTATGATCTTTTCTCTTAAGAAGCAATAACCCGTTATTTATATAAAAACCATGAATATATTTTTGAAGGAAGTTTAGAAGATATTTTAATTTTTTTTTTCATAATAAAAATATTTATTTCTGTAGGTATACGCGGTAAAAGAATATATTATTGAACTAAATGAAATTCTTTACATAGTGATGTTACTCAAAGATAAGCAAAATGCAGGTAAACAATTTGCTACAGATGGTAATGAAAAATTTTTTACTTGAACATAACTAATTTCGTTTTTTAAAACATATCGTAACTGAGTTTTCACTTTTTTACACAAAAGACAAAAATACTAGTTCGGTTCATCACATATTGCATTATTTAACTTACTTTATGTGCCACAGTTGAGAATAGTTTCTATTAAATGCAATTGCATTCACCAAACGTTCTATAAGGTTAAGTGATTTAGAGATCAAGAATCTTACAACGGGCAATTCAAAATTAACAAATTAAAATATCTATATACAAATTTAGTTAATGTAAGAGTGGTGACTGAAATGATAGTAAATATATTGACAAAAATATTTTTCTCTTATTATTGAAAATTGTTAATCATTCTTTTTTTAAGAATCCTAAATACAGTTTCTAAACTGTTAAATAAAAATTCTAATGAAAACATTTCGAGCCTGGAGAAATTATGGAAATACGGAGATTTTTCTAAATAATTTAAAATGACTAATTTTAACTAAAATACAAAAAAAAGTTAGTAACACCATTAAACTGCACTGACTGTTATTATTTTAACATCTATTAAACGTAAATTTAAATTTGCTTGTAAAGAAACAGAGTTTGAAATTGATAATTATAGAAAAGGAGAAAAAACTCAAAATCGGATCAAAATGTTTATGAACTACATTTGAAAATCAGGCGGCGTCTTTCAATAAACAGGGATCATCCTTTGGCGATCGGAAAAGCATCGTAATCATTATTGATGGTTATCATAATTTTAATGATTATCCGTGATGATTCTTATTTCATTCGTTTTTTTTATCATTCATTTCTGAAAAGTATATTTTGCTCCAAAGAATAAAAATCATGTCAGTCATGTGAAAGATTGCAAAATCGCCAACAGAGATATACCTTGATTGTTCAAAAAATACCGTAGTAAACGTAGTATCCTCATAAATTTATATTGGCGGTTTTGGGGAGGTTTTAACGATATGTTTTGGCGTTGTTTGGATTTTAATTTTAGATCGAAGCATTTTTCAATCATAACCTTATCATCATTATCAGAGTAAAACGTATCGCTATTCGTATATCGTAGTTTTTTGCCCCTAACCATGTCCGATTTTTACGATTTTACTCCAAATGTAATCATTAAACCAGGTGTTGGCGATCAAATCTGATCATTAAATTCAAACCCAGCTTTTTTTTTTGGTTGAACCAGAATCCGGGGTTTACGAACAAATATTGGGAAAATTAAAAAAAAAAAATAGCGAAAATCACCACCTCTTTTCGTTTCCCCCAATTGGGTCACGAATCACAGTTTAAGATACTCTGGTCTATAGAAAAAATTAGGCTTAAGGATTATCCTAATTTAATTTTTAAAATTACATTATACTTGCACTTTTATGAGTTACAAAATGTTTCAAATGTAAAAAGTAGAGTAAATTTAAATAATTACAAAAATCTAAAAGAATATATTATTGGAAGCAAATGGGTACTTACGTATTATCCCGTCGACCGTGACGCTTAATCCGAAAACGTTATTAAATCCCATTGACTTTACTATTACTGTGCCGCTGAATTAGACGGCTGCTGAACGGTCGACGGGATAATACGTAAGTACCGCAAATGAAATTCTAGCTAGTGTGTAGTAATGTTACCCAAAGATAAGCGTTATAAATTTTAATATCACTGGTCCAGCGTCCAGTACTCTGTCCATCTGGCTGGTCCATTGCTAACATGGCTGGTACAATATGATGAGCCAATATGACTGGTCAAAATTAAATAAGTATACCCATAACATACCCATAACAAATGTATACTTTAACGATATTTCAATAATTACCAACTTAACAAAAACAATGATTATTGTTGTTGTCGTGTGCCACTTTGAAATACCCAAACTCCATAAGGATTCAAGGCAAAGGGGGTGCGGCTCCTGAGAAAGTGAGGCCCATAAGGTTAAGCTTTATTTGTTATTTTAAAATAACAAATAAAGAATTAATAAATAACTTCGAAAGAAAATCTATTTAGTACTTTTTTTTTGATTAAATGAAAAAGGTATGAACAAAATTTACATAAAACTCCTAGTTAGTTCTATCAAAATACACAGACCTACTTTATTTATGAAACTTATTTTTGTCACTCTCCTCAGCTTCATATTTTAAAAATTGATTTGAAGCTTCCTCAAAAATCCGCTGGATTACTTTAGGGGTGTTTTTTCACGACTGGTCCGGTGAAACAAATAAATTATTTCTATAGTGGTCCCAGCAGATTTTCAGTGCCTCACGGACCACCACGGATTTCGAACGCTGATGAGTACAAGTAAACAATTTGCTACAGATGTCGATGAAAAATTATTTCATACTTTAATGTAGCGAATTTCGTCTCTTAAGATGTATCGTAACTGGAGTTTTCCCATTTTTCACAACAAACAAAAATACTAGCTCGCTTCACCACCACATTACTCTAATCATATAACATACTGCGGCTGTCTCCGCTGCGATTAGTTTATGATAATTAAAATTTCATTCTCCAAACCTGTTTAAGGTTGAGATTATTAATGAGACATTTTACAGCAAGTATACGAATAATTGAAAAATTTATTTCAATATATATAAATTTATATTTTAATTCTTAAGTGGTGACTGAAATAATATTGACTATTGACCAAAATATTCATTCCCTTAGTATTGAAAATAGATCATTCTTTTTTAAGAATCGTGGAGTTCTAAAACCATTAAATAAAAATTTGAATGAAAACATTTTGAACCTCGAGATGTTATTGAGATTGCTCTACACTAAGCAGTTAGAACTGTTTTCTAACATGAATTTCGGTTATAACATATAAAATCTCAATTTTAAATGGGGTTGCTTCACGACATTTAAAATGTTGGGAACTTTTTCTTCACCAAGATTGGTGTAATGCAGGGAGTGATATTTAAAGTATGACCAGAGGGCCAAAACTGTGCCACGATAAATCATGCCCGCCCACATCGAGCCAGAATTTTCCTTTTTTCGGTCCTCCATTGTATATTTTACACAGTTATTTTAAAACTTTATGTAAAATACATTTTTATTTAGTTATTACCATGGTTCGTGAATATTATGCGATATATTTGTATAAATATCAAATTATCGTATATTTTTCATACAGATCGGATATCAAGTTTTTTATGTATGTATCGGTGATTTCAGATTTAAACTAGAAAACTGTTTTTAAGAAGTGGGTACTAGCTGTTGTGGTAATAACTTACTTTTAAAATAATAGGATAGAAATAAGAAAATTTGAAATTTTTTCAATGTGCCAAAGAAAAAATTAAAACTGCTTTCAAAATGCAATACTTCCTATGCTAACTTGCTTATGTTGCTGAGATCTAATCAGGTCTGATAAAATGTGGCCTTTAACTTCGTGATTTTACAATTTTATTTATTTATTTATTTATTTATAATCAGTCAAAACAAACAGAACAAGAAAAATATCGACATCACCTGGGATCGCAACGATCCATGTAGGTGAACAAAACATGCGTAGAATAAATTACAAAAACTAAAACGTGAAGAAGTTATAAACTAAAGTGAACAATACATAAAAATAATATAGGAACAGCATAAATATAAGTATTAACAGGGGTGGCAAACAGGGTGTCTTAAATTACGGGTTTAATATCTGTCATAAGGGGGTGGTGCATAAAAAATGAAGATAGTTGAGTTATACAATGATACAAAAATTAAGCAAAAAATATTTCAATATTTTCCATAGAAAACAAAAACTCTTTTAATTTCTTTTTACATTCATGTTTGGATGAACTATTTTGTATTTCTAAAGGTAGTAAATTAAAGAACTTAGAGCTAAATAAAAGAAATGTTTACAAAAAATAGTTTTTTCAGGTTTAGGTACAGTCGGCCGCAAAAAAAACGTTACAGAGACGATTGTGAACGATCGGATGGGGTTAGAAAGATAATTTAAACGCCAATTTTCATGAATTGACGTCTACTTTAAAATGAGCCATGATTCAAGTCCTTAGGGGGCCGTCTACGTATTAAACGAAGCACTAACTTTTTTTTTCCTACGGACGACATCAAAAATTACCCCAGATTCTGACAGAACACCCTTCAAAACCCCCAAAAACCAAGTTTCATATTTTTTGGTCCCCAAACAAAGCCAGGGGGAGGATTTGAAATACGTAGAATTTAGGTTGAAATCTCGTCTTTCATAGCCATTAACCCCAAATTGATCCTTATAGCCATTAACCCCGTGCACACTGTAGGAAAGTTTAATTTGAAACTTTCCGCCAATCTCTAATCGCCAAGAACTATATAGCTTATGAAAATTACGGTAACCCGCAATAGATAATGTACTAACTCAAACCTTTGATCACATTTCTTATTAATACCACCCTAAACATAGCCGTGTGGCCAAACGGCTAGAGTACTGGGTCACTGAGTTTTAGAACTAGGTTCGAATCGCATACCTAACCCACGGCTAATTTTAATAGTTTGAAGATAACTTAAATTTAAAGTACTATTTAAGACTATTTTTATTACTTCCTTATTTTTTACACTGTTATTTTTAGTTAAAAGGAAAATAATCTATAATAATGATCACTTTTAATTTTAAAAGTTTATGATATTTCGAAATTAAACTGCTCGAAAATAGTCAATTACATACTTATTTTTTTTACTTATTTAAGCCCTTTTATGAGACTTATGTATTTTTATTATTTCTGAATTTTTTAATAAATATTATATTCTTAGTTTAGGGGTTTCCTTAAAATGCAAAGTTCTTTAAGAAAAAAAATTATTTTTCGAAAATATTATCTGTTAAAACATAATTTATAAGATGTCGATATGATTTCACCAGCATTTGCATCCAGAGTTAAAGAGTGTATTTCTATTGGAAATAACTGAAAATAAAGTAAGGGATATGAAAATATATTCAGGTTTTTCCATCTGTTGAAGTTGTTTCCATACAGAAATTCTAAATGCAATCAGCTAACGCTTTCTCAACAAATGTTTTCTAAAAATAGTTGGTTAAATGAAAAGTTTAATTTTAGGAAGTTTCGTCGGTCTAGAAATAGAACGGTCTCATTTGTATTCCTAGTCCTATTAATTGAGTTATAATGTTTTGAGACTTCCAGATCAAATAAATTTTTTTACTTATTGCAATAAAAATGAAAAATCATGCGGGAAAATAATTGCTTTTTAATATAAACACTTACACTTACAGGGCCGTTTCCAATGGAGGGTTTTGGGTTCAACCCCTTTAAATTTTGATACTATTATTTTCCAGAAAAATTATGTGACTCAGAAAGAGCGGTCCTCTTCGGGTGTAGCCCAAAGGGTCTCTAAATGAGTCAAAACCCTACTTTTAAATTTCACCCATTTAATAAATCTTCCTACCTCAGTGAAAAATGCAAATTTCGAAAACCTACAACCAGTAATGTATGCTATCTTTAATACTCATTCAGAGGTGATTTTGAGTAAGTTTCTACTACCGAGTGAAAGCTTATGGAGGTAGACAAACCACATTAACTTAATAATAATTAAAATATTGGTGGTCAAATCAAAACAGATTATTTACTGTAACTTAAAATTACTTACCACTTAAAAATTACAATTTTTTTTTTGTATATAATCCTTCAGCCCTACGAAGTCTACCTGGAGCAAAAGCGCCTTGCGGCGCTGTGTAGGTACTCCACACTATTTATGTATACGAAGTCTACCAGCAGGTAGCAGTGCAAAATATCATTTCGTGATGCACGTTTGCCGAAACATACTACTCTCGCGTAGTTAATCACTCTCCGATGGAGGTGGGGAAGGATAATAATAAGGTGGACTCATGGGGACACGCTGATTTTCTTTGACAAGCAAATACTGTTTTGAGTAGTTACGACCCCAGCAGCTTTGTTTTCAATCTACTTTTAAAAACATACCATTAAATAATTGGTAAAATTAAAATACCTATTTTTTTATTTTTTTTGAAATTAATATTCTCGTAAATTAATCTTTCCCGACTCGATTATACAAGGAAGAACTACTTACTTAAGATTGATTAATTTATAAGTCACAAAAACTATACTCAATATTTAACACTAAACTGGTCAATCTTCATAATATAATTAATTCACAAAGCAAATATGTTTTAAAATTAAAAAGTTGTTCACAAAAATCAATTTAAACTACACACCTAATTTATACAAAACCAAAATTTTATTTGAATTTTATAATTTGTGAAACAAAATACTATGAGCAATGCACACATTGAAGTTTTTATTTCTTTAATTCAAAAAATTGGGTTTTATAACTATTAGAATTGTTATAAACTAATATAAATATTACAAATTGATGGATTTTTAAAAAGTAACTTTAAATCATTGAGTTATTTATTTTAAAGTAATATTTTTATGTAGAACAAACACTTTTATCATGTAAAAGTTATAAAACATCTTTTAATAATTGGATAATTTTTAAGCAGTCATCAATTATACACTAAAGTAGTTTAAAATATTTTTTACATTTTTATAGGAATTACAAAAAAAGTAATCTGTAAAAAAAAAACAATCATAAACCATTAAAAATATTTGAATTTTAAAAATTGATACAACTCTTATTTAGCTTTGCTCTTGCTTAAATCCCCCGAGATAACCTTAATAAGCATTTGAAATATGCGACCTCAGAAAACACTTAGCTATGAGGACCGAACCTGCGAACCTTTGGTCATGAGCTCGTTACTCTAACCACTATACTACAACTTTAAGACATTTTTGATTGAAATCGAAATTGCGCCAAATCATGGATAACTAGCCAAATACGTTTCCTTAACTTAGATATTAGCATGATTCTCGCCAATTTTTTCCTTTCAGAAGAAAGCTTCCCGATTTTTTCAAATCGTCCCCCTGGCTTTGTTTGGGGCCCAAATGGCCTGAAATTTCGTTTTGGGGGGTTTTGAGGTGTGTTCTGTCAGAATCTGGGGTAATTTTTGATGTCGTCCGTAGGAAAAAAAAAGTTAGTGCTTCGTTTAATATGTAGACGGCCCCCTAAAAACATGAATTATGGCTTATTTTAAAGTAGACGTTAATTCATGAAAATTGGCGTTTAAATTATCTTTCTAACCCCATCCGATCGTTCACAATCGTCTCTGTAACGTTTTTTTTGCGGCCGACTGTACATCACATACTATATTGGGTCTTCGAGGGTTTATTACGTTACGCCTTTTGCATATTTCTGAATTTAAGTAAAGATAGAGACTTGTTTTAAAGAAAAAGAGGTAGCGAACAGGTAAGATATACAACAGTTGAAGCTGTTGACGGAAGGGGCTTGTGGTGATATCAATTTTATAATTTTAATTTTCACCAATATTTTTTACTGTCGTTTGTGAATACTACCTGGTCTTGTTCTACAAACATTGAGTCGTTGTATCCCTATCTTTGATTTAATATTTTTAAAGTAGATAAGATAAGAAATTACCTTTTCTTCCATTATACGTCGTCTTTCTGCATAGGTTTCCTTTCATATAATGATAGAGGAGATTGATCCCGTCAGTCCATCTAAAATGGTTTTAAATATGAAATCAGATTGTTACGAATTTTGCTCATTAAAAATTTTAGGAAACTAACTTCACATTTTGATCCTAACTTTAAACAGTTTTAGTTTGATAGATAGTTTGTAGTTTTAAGAATAATTTGGAGGGGTAAAATGAATGGAAATTTACGAAGAATAGAAAATAATTCAGTTAATAGGATAGGATAAGCACGGAAATGCGCTTTTCAAGACTTGACAATCTGAAAAATGCTACAATATTTTCAAAAATTCCCTGATTTTTCTCTGATAATTCCAGGTTTCTAAGACTTTTCAGGTCTGTAACCACCCTATCAAATTGAATCGTCAGTTTGAAAAAGAGAATATGTCGAAAAACCAAGTTTCGAAAAAAAAAACTGTATAATTAATTGAATTTTCATTAAACAACCACAAAATTTGTACTGAAAATTCAAGACCATATTTAGAGTATATACCGAATAATCATAAAAAAATATAAGTATATATTGATAAATATTTTATAGTTGTAAAATGTTGATGGACTTATTCCCTTTTTCAACCTTATGAAATTTCAGGTGGGAAAAATCTTAAAAACCACTTTAATCGACAATTAAATTATATTTCTGCTTAGTTCACATAACAAAAGGGAAAATAACAATTAATTACAAATAAAATACAAATAATACAAATAAAATTAAAAATTATTATCAAATTGAGTCATTGAGGCACTATCAATGGAGTAAGTGAATATCAATGGAGTCAAAAATTCATTGGATAAAAATAGGAAAAAACACTTTTACATTCAAATTAAATTTTATTTTGGCTAAGTTAACAGTACAAAATATTAGAAAAGAAACACTAACTAGCTAAAATTTCAAATTTAATCAAAAATTATAATGAATGGATATTGATGTCCTAAATTCAAGGGGGGAAATATTCTTATACTATATCTGCCGATAGAAGGTAGTTATTTTTCCCCTCTTTACACTGATGTGTAGAGCGAAGTTGGAAAAAAAAAGTTTTGCGCACATTAAGTCAATTTGCCCCTTTTTTCGACCCATTCCCTTTTCCGAACTGGCGATCCGATTAAAACATGCTTTAAACCTCTCACATTGAATAAAACTTCGTATTCAGCGCATAAAAAAACAATTTTCTTCACGCCAGGGGACCTATTCGACGACGACGAAGACGAATTCGATCCCTTCGAAGACATCCGCCCCGGCCACACCCCCGACTTTTCGTCCGACCCCACAACCCTAGAAGACCCCACCCCTCCCGAAGACCTGCCCGACCCCCCAGAGCGACCTTCCATCTACCCCATCCTGTTCGATCGCCAGAACAGGGACAGCAGGTATCTGGCTGGTGTGCTGGGGGATGCTCTCATCCGGGGACTCACACAGGTGGCGAAGAAGAGGCCTCAGGACCCCATCGCTTACCTGGCGACCTACCTGTATCAGTACGCGGCGAGGAACACTACCTCTAGGGAAAAGGTGAGATTAATATTATCCCTTTGTTTTATGCGTTTTATTGTTTCATTTTTCAAACTTTATAAGTATTAATTCTTGATTTTTTTACTTCATATTTATATAAAGAATATCCCACAGAGTACTAGAACAGAGAGTCCACGGCCATAGGCCATAATGGAAATCGAAAATCATGACATCTTGTTACAGGTTGGGAGAATTGTGGCGCTGGGGATCGCACTAAACTCACTAGCGTCTGGATCCAGTCTGAATTGTTCGCCGGCTGCCTATGGGAGATCGAAAACACCTTTTTGCGCATGCGCTGAGTTCTAATTTGGCGAGAGATTTAAGCGGCCGGCATACGTTCCAGACTCTAGTGTGGCGCCCTCACATCAGTAACGCATTTGAAAATAGCCTCGTGGACCCTCTGTTAGGATATTTCTCTGTGGAATATCCAATATCCAATATTCTTCTTTTTTTTAATAAAAAGCTTTTAAGAATAAAATTCGTTAGAATTCAAGCTACAATAGAAATTCAATTACTGAAATTAAAAGGATAGAAAGAGACGCTTAATATTTTTAAATCAAATGAAAAATAGTTATTTACTATTTTCTATTTTGTAACTTGTTGTAAAAACAATAGTTATTTTTTAATCGATCGGAACATGCTAATGAGAACAAAATTTATTAATTTAAAATTATAGATGTAATTCTCAAATATTTGCCATTGGAAAAAAAATAAGATAAAAAATAAAATGAAGAAATTATTTTATTCTTCTTGATGTAATTTTAAAGAGTAGTATTAATTAAAATAACTTGAGATGTTTTGAAGAACATAAACAGCCAACATTTTTCATCTGATGTTTGCTCCATTGTTTACATTCTGGTTGACGACCAGTTTGGCCGTCTGTGGGAAAAGCTTCAACCTGGGTGACGACCAAGTTGATCGTCTACGATTCCCTCCCGACAACTTATTGGTCCTAGATAGGAATCTATGACATTGTTGAAATGTGAGGGGCTTAATATTTTAGGTTTGGGTGGTTGTATAAAGTTGGGTCCCAGTATTCCCGAGTTTTGTATTTCAAATACCCACATGGAATTGGAGCTTTGATAAATTGCGCATGAGTGGTGACTGTTTTTTTATTTATTATTTTTTTTTGTTTATTTTAATAAAATAACAACTGGGGATAGAAGCCACGAACTGCCGCATGCTAAGCAGTGGGGATTCGGTGGGGTACCAGTTGGGATTCGGGAACTTTAAAACTTTTAAACCTTCTTCCTTCTTTTTGTCCACACGCATGCGCATAACACTCGCTCCAATTCCATGTGGGGATTGGTAATAAGCTCCCGGGTTAGCAAACAAAAGGGGCTATAGCCCAAAATTTGAGGTCCTATCGTTAAAAAAAGTGTCATGTTTTTCAAAATTTTTACCTTAGGAATAGCATTGGCAGCAAGTATATTTGATCCTATACTTGGATCAAATGGTATGGTGTCACTCTTTTAACGATAGGACCGCAATTTTTAGGTTATAACCTTACGCCGGGTGCGTATTTCCAATCCCGCACGTGGAGGAAGCCGCCAGAGGCAGCACTAGCGCGGAAGTGTGACGTTCGGTGGAGGAGCCAATAAGAATTGAAGACTGTAGGTTTGCATTTGTTTATGTTCTTAGGCGATTTGGCGCTCAATACGAATCTGCGTTCTTATGAATCTTTCTTTCATCGTTTTTATAACTTAAGCACGATGGAGGAAAATTTGTCTTTTATTTTAAAAGATATGCCAAAAGATTTCAATTTGGTCTTTGATAAGAAGACCAATAAAACAATATTCTATGCATCAGAGGCTCAATCAAGAATTAGGAAGAGGTGAAAAGGTTCATGGATGTTATGCACATTACTAAAGTTAAAAAATAATAATTACATTAAATCACCTTTAGTTGCCCTTTTAAATCCTTGTTTATTATTTTTTGTTCGCCCCCTTATAAAAAGAATACCGTAAAACCTCTTTCAAAGACTTATCGCCAAAACCGCAAATGGAGCGATAAAGAGCCTAAAGCATCAAACCGTATTTGCGCCAAATTCTCCGGATCCTCTTTGAGCGCTAGGGCTGCCTCTGGCGGCTTCCTCCACGTGCGCGATTGGAAATACGCGTCCCGCGTTACAGACCCAGGGTTCTTGAGAGGCAGTTTCATGCAACGCAACCACCAAACCTAAAATATTGAGCCCCCTCATATTTCAACAATGTTATATAGATTGCTATCTAGGACAAATGAGTTGTCGGGATTTTTAACGGATCCCATTTGGGAACATTTCTGAGTATACAAGGTGTCCCAAGTTAATTGAACACTTTAATTTTTGAATCGCTACAGATATAGTCATAAAAGTGGTGCCTATGGATAGTAAAGTGCCTTTGCTATAACCTGATACGATAATTTTCAACGCCTCCCTACCGGCAATGTTAGGAGTAAAAATTTCATTTCAAAAACTTATATAGTTTTGCTAAATAAATCAATTATAAAGTTGTAGAGCAGCATCGATTAAGTACGAACATGCGCCTTGAGCAGGTATAGTACACAGTACAGTATAGTATAATTTCGAAACAGCTGTGACAGGTAGATATGTTCACCACTAATTTGATGAAATACATTTTTATAGATAAATTTATCTACAACAAAAATTGATATTAAAATATTAATTTCAGGCTTTGAATGCAATCGCGTCCTAACGAGAAGCGATGGGATTAACATATTAGTAAGAAAGTGGAGTGTGGGGCAGTTTTCTCTACAGTTTGATTTTCTATTATTAAAATCCTTTTTTTTTTGTTATGCGGTTAATTGAAATGCCACCTGCTGTTAAGTAATGTTTCTTATCAAAACAACAAATATACTTTTATTTTTCAATGGTTGTTCTGTATTCTAAATAGGGTCCAGAATTTCCATTAAAAATTCGGTGGTTATGCAATGAAAATCCCATTACTTATGCAGTTAGTATTTTCAATTTTCAAAAAAACTTGGGTTTTGGAATTACTTCCTTTTTTAACTGACGATTCAAATCTTGCGTTTGTAAATAAACTACCACAATAACCCATTGCAAACGCCTTTGCTAAAAATAATTTTTTGGAATTTCCCAGATGCCCCTCTCATGTTGTTACAAACTACTAAAACATCATTACCTGCAAATTTTCAGGTCGCAAGGCCAATTTTTGACCCCGCGCACCTCAAAAGTAGTTTTCTGATGTTAATTAATAGGGATAACACTGAAAATATCTTAATTTTTTGTTGCTTTTAATTTAATAATCCTGAACGCTGTCAATATTGAGTTAACACCCATTATATCACCTTTGGGATATCATTATCCCAAGATCCTATTGGAAAAACATTAAATGGCACCTACTGGGGGTTGTTCCCTGAGGGTTAAAAGTGCACTACATAATATGCATTGGTTTCTATGGGAAATCAGTTAATAGAAGAGGGCGGAGGTCAAAACAAATGAGCTAAAATTTAACATACATTCATTTTTTTTATTAACAGGAACAGAATTTAGAAGTTGGCATGTTAGAAAAAAGGTTCAATAAAACACTCAAGTGGTCTTTGAGGTCTCGGTGATAGTATGTTTTTAACCTTCAGGGAACTTCCTCCAGTAGGTGCCATTGGATGTTTTTCCAATAGAATCTTGGGACAATGATATCCCAAAAGTTGATATATAGGTTTTAACTCAATACTGAGAGCGTTCAGGCTTATTAAAAACAATGAAAAATTAAGATATTTTCAATATTTTCCCTATAAATTGATATGGCAAACCTACTTTTGAGGTGCGCGGGGGTCGAAAATTGGCCTAGAGACCTGAAAATTTGCAAGTAATGATGTTTTATTAGTTTGTAACAACATGAGAGGGGGCACTTGGGAAGTTAATTTTTTGTTTTGCAATGGGCTACTATCACAAACAGCTAAAAAGAATTTTTTTTCACCAGGCGGAAAGTGAAGCTGAAAACAACACTTCTCCCCTCAAGCCAGATGACACTGTTGAGGAAAACACCAGACAAACGTAAGGGAACTTTTTTTAAAATCACTTATTTGCACAGGTAATATCATTAGTGTTCGGCAACTAGTGGTCAAAAAATAGTTAACTACTAACTAGTCTGGGAAATTGTAGTTGTAACTAGTAGTTAACTATTTTTTCCGTGGACTAGTTGCAACTAGTAGTTAACTATTTCCCAAAGTAGTTAACTAGTCTATTTAATTTCATAACATACTTTTTGGCAAAATTTTAATACATCTTTCTTATCTATATCACAAAAAATATTTATATTTCGCGCAAAAATGGTCTTTATAGAGTGTTTTCAGGTGACGACACAACCGGTTATTTTCTTTTAACTGTGTACCTTCTGTAGGGCTTTTAACTGTTGCTAAGGCCGTTGTTTATCTGTTGCCAAGCCGGTTTTTAGGTATGGGGTCACGTGATAGTAAATGCTCCAATAGAAGAATTCCACGGCCAGTCATTTTCTGTAACTGTTAACCTCTGTAGGGCAAAAAACTGTAACACTTCTGTTGCTAAGGCCGTTGTTAGGTCCGAGTCATGTGATTGAAAATGCTCTATTTCTGGTTATGATATTTGAAGTACTCTACTTTTGATAAAAATTTTAAATATCTTTTTAAATTTTAAATAAAACATTTTTTGAAGTAGTTGAAAATTTCAAAGTAGTTTTAACTAGTAGTCAATTAAAAAAGTAGTCAAGCTAATAGTTGAACTACTTTAAAGTAAAAGTAGTTAAACTACTTGTTGATCGGTAGTTAACTACTAGTTGCAACTAGTTCTAGTTAACTAGTGCCGAACACTAAATATCATACTAGTCAAATGTGTGGTGAATTCAAACATGGTTGCTTAATTTATGGATAGTGA
Organism: Tetragnatha montana; assembly: GCA_963680715.1. Classification (NCBI taxonomy): domain Eukaryota; kingdom Metazoa; phylum Arthropoda; class Arachnida; order Araneae; family Tetragnathidae; genus Tetragnatha; species Tetragnatha montana. The sequence goes on from OY796678.1 coordinate 13,161,687, forward strand.
AACGTCGAGTAGTTTGGCTGTAGTAGAAGAAGAAGAGGAAGAAGAAGACGACGATGAATTTGCACTGGAGTTCGAGGACCACACTAAGATGAAGGTGAGAACTCATTTTACTCATTTATGAGTGTTCTATTTAGATCAGTGGTTCTCAACCGGTGGTCCGCGGACCATAGGTGATCTGTGAGAGTCTTAGAAGTGGTCGGTGGAGGAACACGGAAGCAGGCAAAAAAAAATTTCCGATAAATATTATTAGAAATTTGAATGAATTGAACATCAAAAAGATTGAATTATACTTTCGGCTGTGTAGCTTGTGGGGATAACAGTCACCACTAAATTGTTAAAAATAATTTTTTGTAGTATAAATATCTAAAGATTCATATCACAACCGAAATCTCTAATTCCCGTGAGATGTGATTCAATTTTCTCTCTATATTAAAAAAAAGTAACAGTCGCCGCCGCCGCTGCCGCCGCCGCCGCCGCTGTTTCAGAAAATCTTCACTTTGACAATTTTGAATTGTCAATATGCAAAAACTATGGAACGGAAATTATTGAAATTTTGACCATTTGTAGACAAATGTATGAGGGTCCTTTTCGTTCCAATAGCTAATTAATGAGATAATTAGTTCTGGAATTATTTAATGTCAAAGTCGAAAATTATTCTTTTCTGCTGCGAGTTCGCCCCCAGCAAAATCTATTCGCAGCAGAAATATGATTTTTTGCAGCCGCATTCTCTTAGATGTGAAGTTTTGCACCTCGTCGCTCTTTTTTCGAATGGACTCTAACCGTCTGACGTCACACGGAACCAACACGTGACCTACTGAGCTTGCGATTGGTTACCACAGATACTACACTAGTAGATCTACTAGTGTAGTATCTGTGGTAACCAATTGCAAGCTCAGTTGTAGGTCACGTGTTGGTTCCGTGAAGTCTCGAACCAGATAGGCGGTTAGAGTCCATTAGTTTTGGAGTGATTAAGTTTTAAAGTTTCGAAATTTTTGACGGGTTTTCGGTTTTTTCGTTATAAAAGAAAAACTAATCACAGTAGAACTATGATATTTTAAACACACATATAATTATTTTTTATAAAAATATTGGCGTTTTGTTTTTCAAAAAATTCTAATTAGTTTTGGAGTTATTAAGATTAAAAGTTTAAATTTTTTTTTCTCTTTCTGTGGCCGTTCACTAGAGAAACAGGCGAGTTTTATAATGAGTCTAATTTCTTTTATTTTCAACAATGTTTTTCTACAAAATGGTTGATGATTCTTAGTAGAATTGCTGGATATTTTTTAACATTTCGATTAAATTATTGATAAGCTAAAAAAGGAATGTGTTTCAGCAACATTTTTGTTGTTAATTTAGGGGAATGATACGAATTAAATTATTTATAAGCAAGAGAGCAGTTTTATAAGCAAGAGAGAGGTATTTTCGGTATTACAAGAGGCTTAATTAAGTCGAGAAGAGGGTTAGGCTGGATTGTTGAGATGAACAAGCGAGCTCTGTCGAGCAGTGTTATTCCTAGGATTTTTTCGGAGGAGTAAAAATACTCCTTGATTTTTTAGAAGGAGTGGAATTAAATTATGAGGAGTAAAATACGGAAATAGAATGAACTACACATACAGAGGCACGAAAACCTCAATCAAACTCTCTAAGCATCAGAACAATAAATGAAAAAAATACTGCGGCTGTATGAAAACACAACTAAAAAATATGATATTAAGGGTGCCGTAGCTTTGGCCAGAAGTCGGGCGAAAATGTCTCCGCTGAGATCAGTTGGTGTTTTGGGTAGAAAAATATTATTCGTTGATTTCGGTGTGGCCCGGTGAATTTTTTAAGCTTTGTGAAAAATTGAAAGAGTGTCCTGGCTAGTTTTTTGAAGAGTATTTCCGATTTTCAAGGAGTGAAATACTCTCTCAAAGGAGTTAAAAATATCTCTGCTGTCGAGTATAGGAATAACAGTGCGTCCCGTCTTTTTTTTACAGGACGAAGAAGGCTGCACGGTGCTGCACTTCGCCGCTAGCCGTCCCCATCCGGACGGCAGCTTCTACCGCCTTCTCTCCCAAGCGGAAGGCCTCCTCGGGGAGAGGGACGCACGCTACAGGACGGCGAGGGACGTAGCCCTCGACTGCGGGCAGGAAGAGAACGCTGCGGCCGCAGATAGATTCGTCCTGGACGCGCTGCTACAGGGACGCAGGATGTACCTGAAGGGGCTGCTCATGGACGGATACGACCGGCTGGTCAGGGTGGGGAGGTCCGAGGAAGGAGGTTTGGACGCACAGGCCAGGGGAGTGATCAGGGAGGCGGAGGATTATGTGGTAAGTTGAGTTGTGGGGTTTTTTTTTGTTGTTTGTCATCACTAAAAAAGTTATTAATTTTTTATTTATATTTGGTGTTATAATATTTTGTGTTGTCTGTTCTTTCTTGATTCTGTAGTGTCATTATTAAAGAGGCACATACTCCTATTTGCGCCCATTTAAATATGCAGGAAATAAATTTTACATAAATCTAATAGTTAATAATTACAAATTAGCAAGAGTTTTTTTTTACTGTTTCCTGAATAAAAATTGTATCGCAATATCTTTTAAACTCACTAGCCGCGTTCACAACAACCATTCTAACCGGGGAAAGGCAGAGAAAACCGGTTCTTCTTCCACCGCTCTCCCTATGCTAGGGAAAACCTCACCGGACCATCCGTTGAAGATTCTCCCCTGGACCATAGCAGTAGGAAATGTTTTAATTGCACTAACCGCCTGTAGAGGGCGCTCTCGCTCGCTTCCCGTAATGTATTTCTATGAGCTCGCTCGCTTGTCACGTGATTCTTTCTACCGGTAGGACGAGTTAGACGATTGCACTTCTGAACGGGCTATTCTATTTCCTCACGGTTAGTTTTCGGAGATCCCTTTTCCCCTACTTCTTTAGCTCTTTCTCCGGTTGAACAGGTTGTCTGTTGTGAACGCGGCTAAAGACTCCTAAAAAATACATCATGGCTAAAAAGGAGTCGGATTACTTTGAGGCCCGCCACTTGACTTGAGATTTAGATGCGTTTGTAGTGCCTTTATTCAGGGTGCCTTATTCTAATAATAAAGTTTATAAAAATACTTTTCCTATCATTTTCTAAAGTAGACCCCCATGGATTTAAAACTATTCCAATCTTATTTTTTACCTCCTTAAATAAAAATTTGCAATTGGAAGTATGTGTCTAGGAAAATATGCAAAAAGCTAGCCTATGGATTGAGGAGTGTAAGAGCATAATCGGGACAATTTCAATTTTTTTTTCAAAAGTTGTGTTTTAGTATCATTATTTGATCATAGACATTAGAATTAAACACCTTTATGCCTAACCGCCCAAGATTGCTATTGAGTCCTATGGAAAATTTGGGACGGTTAGGACTGAAAAGGTTAATAGATGGAGCATGCGTGCGCAAAGCAAACCACAGTGCAGTGGCATATACAGAAATTTATTTCGGGAGGGTCTAAATATCCTCAAAAAATGTTCTTTAATATGCAAGAAACGTTGCAATAGAGCTATCTCCAAGCACCAAAGGAGAGTCTGGGGGTGCTCTCCCAGAAACTTTTGAAAAATTGATTTAAAAAAAAACAAACAGGTTTTTAACTTGTTTTCGTATCTAGTCCAAATATCAAAAGAAGGAAGTGTCTATTTGGATGGCAAAAACGGCAGTTGGCCCATGCGCCGTAGGTCTCGCGGTTACGAAGCAGTCCCGGCACTTACTTAGTGTTATCTCCAATTAGAACCGTTGCCGTGGAAATAAGAGTAGAATTTAGTTGTACATTGATCGTCCAAATAGACAGTTCCTATCAAGGAAGAGTTTGATTTTGACGATGTTTTTAAATTTGGCGATTTTTGACGAGATAGATAACGGAATATTACATTAAAAAAATATCAGCAAATTATCATTTGATATTTTTTTTAATTTTAGCGTCGTCGAGATGAGCTACATGCCCACGTGCGCAGTAGTTACCTGGAAGGAGTGGCGCGACTAGTGAGGGGTGATCCTTCCCTGGTATGCGCCAAGAGCCACTTCGGGCGATGCGCGCTCCACCTGGCGGTGCTTTTCCAGCACCCAGGGGTGGTGGCAGCCCTCGTCAGGCAAAGCCCACAGGCGGTGCACGTGGCAGACAACGTGAGTGACACTTTATTTTTGCGGTGATCAATGATCTAAGTAGCATAAAAAATGACCTCCACAGTGGACAAAAATTTTGATGAGCCCAAAATTAGAGATATATGGCAACGTATTTCTATTTCTATGTGTTAACCAAATAGGAGGTGGAGGCCGTTTCCGGCGGCCAGGTAGTATACTCCACAAATTCGTAGATCCCTATGGATGGTTCAGTTAAGTAGTGATTATCACTCAAGAAAATGTGCCAAAAAACTAGGGGATATTAAAAGCTCATTCAGGCTTTTCACTTTTGATCTTCATTTTGGAGGAATCATCCAAAGTGTGAATTGGCGTTTCACTCCCTATTCCTTAACTTTTCTATGCAAACTAGACATTCAGGGGGACGGATGGCCCGTTTGGTTTGCTCTCTGCCTTTCACGCCAGCAGTCTGCGCACTGCTCCGTCGTAAGTTCGATTCTTACCTCGCCCCTGGGTGTATTTTCCTTCTTTGTGTCAGTAAAAATTCTGTTGTGTCTGTCTTACTTGACGAAGGTGTATAAGCGGATCCTTGAGATCAAGCACACATACCGGAAAATATATGTAACCCAACCCAACTAGACATTCACAGGAGTGAATCAACAGTGGAAGTGGAACAGTGTAAATGAGTCTTAAGATAATCGTGTGAAACAGCCAGGGCGTACCAGGATTCTTCTTAGGGGCAAAAATAATCAAGGGGGTATACTTGAAGAGGCACCTAGGTAGTTGGACCTTCAAACTCCAGTATAACCAACCACACTGGGTGAAGTCATAAGCAGAGCTGAACGTGTGACAAAAAGTCACAGTCAGCTGAGGCAAAGCCCCTAGTTTCCCCAAGTCAACTTGGTCCTCATTTTATCCACCCTGAAGGGATGAAAGGTTGAGTCTGCCTTGCCCAACCCAGGGACGAACTCGGGCCTGTGGGTTGGCAGCAAAATGCACTACCACTACGCCACTGGGCTTTAAGGGAGAGCAGGAAAGAAGGCCATCTTTTTTGGTGTTTGTGGAGGCGAATTTTGAAGCTCTATGAGACAGGGTCGTAGCCAGACTTTTGTTTGAAGAGGGGTGTCGGTACTTTCAAAAAATTAATGCAGAAGTTTTCTGATAATAGCCCCAAACAAATAGAGGATCTGGGGGTTCTTCCCCAAAGGCTTTTGTAATTTTATCCAAGAAAGTTAAGAATTCTAGGAGGGGGATCAAACAATCTAACCCCATACTCTAGTCAGTGATCCAAGTTTTCAAAATTTTCCTTTTTGAAAATTAATTAGTTGAAGCTAAAATAAAAGAAATTACCAATTATTTAGGGAGGCAGCTGGCCCTTCCTCCCCCTAACTATGACTCGAAATATCACAGTTTAGAAGACAAACGACACGCACGTTACTCAACGACGGCTGGACGACAACTCAAGATGTGGCATTTCAGTGGAAGGAATCATAGCCATCTTGATAACAACAAAACGACATAACTGCCATCCGGCGGCTGATTTTTGAATGCAACTTCTGGCTCTTTTGAAGATTGGTAGAGACGTGAAAACTACGCCTAATGGCGGTCATAACTCAAAAATTACAATTTTTGAGTTGTGGCACTTTTGTAGCAAGGGTGCGATATGTGGTAAAGACAGGACAGTGAAATATTATTATTTTACCTATGGGCGGGTCAAATTTATCCTTGACCACTGAATTGCATCACGAAGAAGTACCAAATCAGCGTTATCCAGCGAGCACCTGTGGACAGTAATAACGGATGTGATGTATACTGCTACCCGCGCCACACATACCCATTCGCTCGCACAACCCCTTTTTTACGGGGGCGACATTCATTCATCACATAAGAGCAGAAAGAATGTGAACCCCAGACGTACGGCTTCGTAGTCAGATGCTCTACCCAAGCAGCACAAACGTTCAAGATTCGTCCAGTTTTTGTAGTGTATGACCAAATTTCGTTTACTTCTAGTTGTAGTTACGTAAACTTGACATATTTGGTATGCGCTGAGCTGTGCTACTAGGGAACCACTAGGCCAGTATGTCGGCTTGACAAAAGAATCTTCTAAGTAGCCTTTACAATAACAGACCATTTAGTTATAAAACATGCACCAACTACAAAATCTGTAAAGAACAGCGTAGCAGTTACGGGGGTTGGTTAGCGATAGCAAGCAGGGGGCGGTAGACCCCTAGTATAGTAAACGGTAACTACCGAAAAAAAAAAATTTTTTAATTTCTTAATTTTTCAGTTATAAAATTTATCCTTATGTCCTCAGTACTTCATAACTGTAACATTACAGAAATACCCCCTCATTGTTCTTTGAAAAAAGTTTTCTCGAACGCATATTATACTGTTATTTCAGAGAGCAGGTATAAACAGCAATACGCAAATTCAGCATACCTCAGAGGTAAATTGCCGTTTAATATAAAGCATTTTATCATTCAATAACTCCTCACCCATACGAGAAGTTAATAGAGAAAATCATCTTCCACGAAATTCATAAGAGGTGCACAATTGATGTTATACATTATTAGATTTAACTCTTCGACTGGTGAGCTTTTACAAAAAAACGTTTCAATGTCAATCTCTCCTAGTATATTAAAAGAAAACCTTTCTGGATCTTTTATACTGGCATATAAGGCCCTGGCCAAACTAGAAGACTTTTGCGGCTTCTAGTTTGGCCAGGGCGTCCATTTCAAAGGATACCTGACTCCCTACAAGCTGCCTGACTTTCTTTTAACTAACAACAGCTTCTCTAATTCATAACTTTTATTCCAGTTGGGTCGCACTCCCCTCCATTACGCCATGGCTGTGGAGAAGGTGGATAAATTGGCCAAGATTCTCATCACAGCTGGAGCTCTCAAAACGACCAAGGATGTGGTGAGTAGAGTTATGATTTTTTTTTTTCAAATTCAAAAGACTGGTAGAAAAGGATTGATGTTAGTCTGGTAAAGAATGTTAATTATTTTTTTAGAAAATATTTCGAGTTTATTGCTTTTTGCCAGCCTGAAGCCCTTATTTTTCTTTTTATAGTATATTTTATAAAATGTAATCATACTTTATTTTATGTATTTCCCACTACTATAACATAATTATATCCGTTTACTCATAGACCAGCTGTGGCTATTTTGGATATAATTCAGTAATGTCCCCTATTTTTTTTTCATTCTGTTTTTAGTTTAGTTGTCTTTTTGTGTGTTCTAAAAAGAGTATGTTTATTGCACGTTAGTGTATGTCTTTTGCATAATTTTCTTCTAGTTGTTTAATAAATTTGTGAATTTGTAAAAAAGAGATGGATATTGTTCAGAACCCCTAAATATAACTTTCATCCAGCAAAAATTGTAGAAAAAGCTCCCATGCCTAATGAGATGCTTTATCACGCAGAAGTCTGAAAGGCTATTTAGTTTTAATTTCTCAGGAATGAAAATCAGATCAGCAAGTCTAGTCTTATAAACTGTAATTTGCAAACTAAAGTCAATTTTTTTTATATGCAGTATATGCTATATTCTTTTGTAAATAAAGCTTTCTGGACAGTCTTTCAATGCTTTAGCATGACACTCATTTATTGTGGAACTTTTTTTTCTATAGTTTTGTAAGATGACAGTTATATTAAAAGAGACTAGTGCCTAGAAGGAACTTTGGCGCAAGTTTATACTTGCGTATGCGTCAAGTATTTAGCGTTAAAGATCACTATTATGGTAACCCTAACTCATGTTAAATGAATGATTTGGCTTCTAAATGTGCCGCTAAACAGCCAAAACTCGCCAAGCATACGCAACTCTAAACTTGCGCCGGAACTTTTCGCAATCCACAAAACTACACCTGCATCAAAAGTTAACCCAATAAGGAGGATGTTATAATAAGTTTTAAGGTTACTAAATCTCCAAGAGAGCAGTGGACGTAGGATGCTTGCTTAGCATGCAGCAGTTCCTGGGTTCTATCCCTGGTTATTATTTTATTAAAAAACTTATATTTTCCCAAGAGAAATTTCAACAAACCAAACAGAGCAGATTGTGTAAAAGTTATGTTATTTATTATCTCTTATGTTATTTTTGAGAATCATAGACCAATGCTGATCATTTGCCATGCCCCATCCAAGGATTTAATATCTAAAATAAATAACCATAGTGTACACATAAAACTTAAAATTAAAACTTAAACCTAAATTGTGTTAAGACACAAGAGGTTTTAAAAAATAAAAGAAAACGACACCAGCAAATAACACGAGAGCATAAGTTCATCAATTTCAACATCAGGAAATTTAATCTCTAAAAATAGCTATTTTTAGAGATTAAATTAACTATAGTCGATTTATTAACTATAGTTAATAAATCATGTACAAAGGTTTTGTGCAATAGGGAAGGGGTTGTAGTTTGCTTACGTCATTATAAAAGGGGGGTTGTGATTGGTTTATTTTTGCTGACAAATGGGTGAAAATTGAACAAAAATATGCTTGTGTAACATTTGAATGGTCCCAAAATTGGCTTTTAAACATTCTTGTTATACTCGACTGCAACATTTCTTGAACCCAGTAGCATGTCACAAATGCGGAAGGAGAAATCGGTAAACACGAAACCTGTTGGGTTGCTAGGAAGAGTTTCGGTACGCAAATCGTGATTGATAAGCACTATATATACATAAGTTTAACAAAATAATCATATTTTTAAATTGATGTTCTTCATTTCACTCAAAATTCAGACACTGGGATGGGAACTACTTAGTTTGGTATTGACGTCATAGGGTCAACATAAGTTGCTGTCTAGTATAGTAATATTCACTTTCGTTTCATTTTAGAGAATGCGCCCACCCAGCTTTTTCTTCATCTATAAGGACGAAATTCACACTCTGTACGAGGAAGAAAAGCGCTTGGCATAAACGACGAGTCCAAGAAAAATTCTCCAACAATGCAACATGAACCGGCAGTCTTTGCAACAACATAAACAAAGTATATACCAGGATTAATAAAATATTGTACATAATCAGGGGCAAAGCTCTACTAAATTGTGAATACTATTAGTGTTACCATTTGTATTGTTCTACAATTTTAACCAACAAACCAACTAAGTTGGAAAAAACTCTTAAATACTACAACATAGGAAGTAACAATGCTCAATGAACCGTTTTGAGTTACATACCGAGAATGCAAAGTGTTTTCACCGAGAGAACTGTTTTGCATTATTATTAAAACTTTTTAATTTTAATAAAAAACATATTTTTAATGTTGTTTGATTCTTTGAGTATTTTCAACACAGCTCTATGTAAAACTCTCTCACAGTAAAATTATTCCTCTAAATAAAAAAAAAAGAATACTCGTCTATTTTAACCGAGTTTAAACTACAATATTCTAAAGACTCCATTTATTCTAAGTTAAATAGTGTATGAAAAAAAACATTTGGATTTCCTGTGTAAAGGTGTAAAAAAAACACCTTTAAGTCTATGCAATGTATCAGCACCAGTGTTAGATATAAATAAAAATGTTAGAAGTTAGTTATTTCTAAAACAATAAATTCACTATTCATGTAAAAACAACTTTTATGAATCATAATTGAGAAATAAATTTGTTTAAAGAGAAAGAATTATAGAAATAAAAGAAATGAAGTTAACTCAAATTCAAATAATTTTAGCTCTGTTGAAAATCTTTTTACTAGATCAAAAGCCTCTCTATTGAAAACTCAAGATTTTTACTCAACACCTTATTCACTTTCAACAGATTTTATAAAATAAATCTTTTTCTACACAATTGTAAATCATAATTCCATTATATCTATAAAGAGAGCTAACACAACTGTTTGAGAGTGTATGAGTTTTAAATTCTAGATGGATGTTTAGAGTAAGTAAAGTAGCACATAGTAGTTTTTTTAAATCCATCTGAACTCAATTCTAAGAACTTTAAATTACATGGCATAAGATTTGGGATCCCATTTTTTAGAAATATTTATGGGTAATAAATATTTTTTTGTAATTTTGAGAACTTGAAATAACAGATTGAAACATGCATATTTTTCACTTCATTAAGTGAACCAGAACTTTTGTTATTTTATCAACTTTAAAAGGTTTTGAATGCTGCCTTTCCCGAGTTTTAAGCTATCAAATTTGATAGATTTTCAGCCTAACTCACAATTTTAATCATTTAAATGAAATTAATTTTGGCAAAATTGATGAAACATTCTTCACTGTCTTGACTTTTGCAAATACTATTATGTTCCTAGAATAGGGTATGAATAAAATAACTAAAATACTACTGTATTCCTCAATGGGAACAAGAATTCATAATGGATATAAAGCTAAAATCATTTTTGATTAGATTGAATTTGTTTTCAGTTCAGAACTTGAATTCTTTCTTTGAAAATCTATGACAAAAATCATGAAGTTGTTTAACCCTTAAAGTTTGAAATTTCTAAACAAAGAAAACGCAATGAAAATAATGAAAACTTTTTAATTATCTTAGCAAAAACTTTCAGCAGGTCTACACAGACATCAATATTGCAAGTAGTCATTTACTGATTTTAAATAAAGTATTTAAGTCATATATTGGCAAAAAAAGCCTTTTATCACTAGTTGAATATGGAAACACTGTAGGTAAAATACAAACAGCAGATAATTTTTTTTTTTTGCCAGTATGAAATAAGAGGCTATTTTACTTCTAAATTATGATGAAGTTGTTGATCCAAATAGCTTTTTAAAATCTTTGCTCAAATTAAGCCCAAAATCAATCTTATTTTTAAAAGTTCCACTAAAACAATGAAATACATTTACCAGAATTCTATTTTTTCTAATAATTATTTCACCCAAATCATCCATACTGTAGAATTTGGTATAAAAGTTTCTGTTTGTTCAAATACTTAAGTATGCCACAATAACATTTTCACATAACATCACCACAAACAAAGTTGATTCTTAAAGAATTATTGGAAGATTCACATCAGAACAAACTGTCTGGTTTTGCACATAAAATGTTTTTCTTGCAAATATTTACAAACATAAGCTTTCCATCCCATCACAAGTGCTTTTTCCTGGCCAACTTTAATAGTAGAAAAAGATGTGGAGTCTGGGCCAGTATCTTAGCTTTTTACTCCGATGTACTGGCATGGTTTCCCGGTCTTCTTCAGAGTTTCAAGCAGCGAATCAGGTGTGAGGGTCGATGTCACAAATACATTTTTGTTGGGAAGATCTACGGAGAAGTCATCCACTCCAGATCCTATGTATAAAATTTTTATGCATTAGATAACTTTCCTTAATCATCATATCATACAAGATACATCAGTTTCAGACTCTAAAGAATATTTGTTGTACTTCTATTTGATACTAGATACATCAGTTTCAGACTCTAAAGAATATTTGCTGTAGTTCTACAATAAGACTGTAATAATCTTTATATTAAATTAGAAAATGCCAGTATTATGGATGTAAAGGTTAAAATAAATCCTTTCAATTAAACTTTTGAGTGAAACTGAATGCTTTATCAGAGAAACTATGGAGAATTCATAATACAGTGTACAGATCCTGCAAATCTTAGTATTGAGTTCCTTTGACTTTAATAGAAGTTGGTTCCACAGGTTCTACAATTAAGACTGAAAGAATCTTTATAATAAATAAGAAAATGCTAGTATTATGGATGTAAAGATTAAAATAAATCCTTTCAATTAAACTTTTGAGTGAAACTGAATGCTTTATCAGAGAAACTATGGAGAATTCATAATACAGTGTACAGATCATGCAAATCTTAGTATAGAGCATTCGCACATGAAGTCACTTGGAGGACAAAAACAACGTTGCTAAGGATGTTGTTAGGGGCGGCGGGAACTAGAAGCATCCAATAGAAGCATTCGCACATGATGTCACTGGTGGGCAAAAACAATGTTGCTAAGGCTGTTGTTAGGCCGAGTCATGTGATTGAAAATGCTCTATTGAGTTCCTTTGACTTTAATAGAAGTTGGTTCCACAGGCATTAGAGGATTTTACTTTTCAGATAGCATGGTTCAGTTCAAATTCAAGGCAGAGGAAACATCTTTGAATATGGGGTATTTATAAAAGGCAAACCGAACAATTCATGCAGGCAAAAAGCATCAGCACATGCAGAAAAATAGCAGAAGCAGAAGATAGAGCAGGCAAAAAGCAAAGTTCAAGCATAAATAAAATTCAGAAATTTAAGCAGCCTCTATAAAAAGGATAAAAAAATTGGTTTATATCTTTTGCACCAGAATCAAGTTATGTATTTCCATTTAAAGTTGACCAAAACAAAATGCATGGTGGCAATCAAACACAATATAATTTCTATATTTTCAACTGATTGTATTGCTTATAATTCGTTCTTCAAAAAACTTTTTAATGTCACTTTCAGCCAACAAGCAGGCATTGCAGCCAATATCAGGCACTATAAATTTCCAGATAACTTTTCAAAAATAGTTTCTTTTTCCAATAGCATTTCTTTTAACACAAGGCATTTTTTCTTTTCAAAGATTTTAACAAATATGATTGAAAGAAATTATTTTTTTTACTGAAATCATTCAAGATCATAGTTTTTAAAGATTCCTCTCAATAAAAGCTACATTCACCACATATTTATCAGTAATTTAAATATGTACAGATCAAACAGTACACAATTTATCTTCATTTAATACTCATATTTGCCAATAGATCAACTGCAGAATTGGAAATACAGGTTTAGTAAGAACTAAACTACGCATGCAAAAATCCTAATAAAGCATCTAATAATGATCCTATTGACTCTAAATACCACTTGACAATTGGTTGGAAGTTATCTGTGATGACAACTGTTTTGCATAAAGCTGTCACTTTCATGAGCTAGGGTTTTAATAAAGAAGCTATCTCTAGAAATTTTATCAGACATGAAACGTCTTCAGACAAGTGGTTTACAATTTCCTGACTATTTATTAGGGGAATTTACTCCACCAAAAAGAAGGTAGATAATGAAAAATATAATTTAGACTGAATTCCAAATAAAATTGTTTGAAATCTTAAGACTTAGGCTGATTTCAAATGACAAATGAAAATTCAGAGACAGTCAGTATAAACAGGGGTTCATCCAGGTTTTTCTGCCAGGGTCCTGTTTTGGGAATTTTGTGAAAATTTAAATGGAATTTTGTGAAAAATCAAATGTAGTTTTGTGTAAGGGCTCTTTTATAGTCAAACTGAAAAATCTGTCAGCTTGAAACTCGATCCAAAACAGGTGCCCGGCATGCAACCCCTCGTAGCCTTCGCAATGCAAAGAGAGGGGGTCGAGAGGTCGAGAGCGTCTTGTTTACGCGACGTTCTCAACCCCCTCTCTTGTATTGCGAAAGCTGGAAGGGAAAAGTGTGTCAGGGTCCAGTGATTGATAGTTTTTCAGTTTCAGCTCAGATTCAGCTTGACTATAACTGAGCCCTAAACAAAGGGCTAGTAGTACAGCACAGCGTTCATAACTTCTGAAATGGGCCCAAATTCTGTGCAATTCCATTCTAAAATGATAAACACATTTTAAGTACAATTTTCAAACTATTTTTTATCTTATGAATTTTGTGAAGGTTCCGTTTTTGGGAATTGGAATTTTGTGAAGGGTCCTTAAACAGACCCATTTTCTCTCTAGATGAACCCCTGATAAATCTGATAATACATTTCCAAATTCTATAATCGACTATAATTTCTGATAATGAGTTTTATATTTATTCCTACACTTTCACACATACATTTGAATATATGCTATAGGTCTTTAGGTCAAGTTTGTGTTAGTCTACAAACAGTTTGCTGGTTACCTTACTATTTACAGCATGCACTAATGTGTACTTTTAATCTGTGTAAGTAACTAGACAGAATTTTGACAATGTCCTGACTATTCATTTGAAGAAATATATAAAATTTTAAGAGTTGATTATCATCAATACATGTACGATTTCAATCCTTCTCACTCTATTAATCTACATTATTAGAAAACTTCATTACATGTGAGAGGTTCATCAGCAATTTAAACCCAAATAAGCCTTTATTATAAACAGCAAAATATATTTATAATTCAAAAGAATATGCTGTTGTGTAACCTGGTTTAATGGCTAATGAGTAAATTTTCTCCATTAAAATGTTATATTTTAAATCACTATTTACTATCAGATTACTGCCTCAATCTTGGGTAAATAGTTGTATGGTTAGTATTTTTTAAAAGAGAAATCTCAAATAACAATAACATGAATTATATATAACTAAGAATTATAAAATGTCTTAAACTCATGTATTTAAAAAGAAAATGATGAATCAATGTTAAGGGTTAATCTAAAGATCTTATATAGCTGTATGGATTTTGTTGTCTTTGCCACACTTCTTGAATCTGTGGATATGATTTTAACTACATACCCTTCATCTCATATCATTGAATTAAATATCTTTAATTTTTGCTGGCATTTTGGCACAGTGGTTAGAGTATCTGACTACAAAGCTGCATGTATGGGCTGGGGTTTGAATCCCAGCTCAGGCATGAATGTTTGTGTGAAAACAGGGACACAGAAGCAAAATAATGTTTTCTTATTCAGTTTTTCCCCAATAAAGTAGAAAAGAACACATTTTTATAAAATTGTACTCAAATGTTGGGAACCCCTTTTTTTCAAATTTAATGTCAGTATTAAGTTTAATCATTAATTAAAAATTAAATTTATGTCAATGTAACATCAGTCCCAAAATTTTTGTAACATCAGTCGCAAGGATTCCATAATTTCTACTATTTCAATTTCATTTTTGTAATGAAACAAAGCATTTTCATAAAGTTTAAAATATCCTCTTTGCCGTACAAAATAATTTTAGGCTGTAAGTATTAAGTTCAAAGAGAAATTTTAAATAATAAAAACCCCTTTCTCTGATGTCACTTTTTCTTAACATCAGTCACTTTTCTATTAACCTTTCTACAGCAAAAAAAAACTTACTATTTATAAATGCAGGTATGGATAGCATAAATGGGTTTGATTAAAAACCTTAACATCAATTTCAAAAATAGTCTAAATTTTTAGACAGCTGAATTTATAAGGTCAAAACAGAGTCTAAATGTAATGTCAGTCACTGTGGAATGACCCTTGTGGGTATGGATGAATGTGGATCCTCTGTACAAAAGGGTTGTGGAAGTGTGTGGCAACACTACTTCACCTCCGTGGCTTTGATCCACAGGTGCTCACCGGGTAATAAGAACTACTGATATCGAAATGTCTGGACTTATGACCTTGGTCATATTGTGTGTTGTGCTCTGCCATTGGCAGGGTTGAAAAATATTGTGATACTTATATAACTATCAAAATAGTGGATATGTTTGATGTAAGTTTATATATATATATATATAAGTTACATAATAAAAAATTGATATGTATCAGATGTATTCACATTTAAACAAGAAAACTGATGTTTAGAAGTAGAGATTCTAGTCCAAACCAAAATATTACTACTTAAGATCATTTATAATTAAATCTTAGTTATCTAGACTATTTTTGCAAACTTTGAGAAAATATCAATGAATCAAGAACTTGTGCAAATGTTTCATTTCTGCTTTAAGAAAATATTTTTACCTGTGTAAAAATTTAGTTAGTAATCATTTTAGTCAAAAATTAATTGATTTAGCAATAGATTTATGCATAATTTGAGATATATTAACAAAACATTAAAAAATTATCTTTCAAAATTGATGATTGTATCAATCATCTTATTAGAATTGATAAAATATAATTGTTCAACTAGAGACACAATATTATAGGTATAAAAGGTACACAAGGATAAAACTTTTTATAACTTAATTAACATGCCAATAAAGTACTTAAAAATTTGTGAGGTTATAACTTGAACAATGTTGATTTTGTTATAGGCTGATAAGTATCACAATATATCGACGGCTTACAGTCGAAAGGCACTAAGTCACTCTTTGCTCAAATACTCCGTACGAGGTTATGCCAAATTTGGCGATCATTTTACCGTTGCCATTCTAGTTATAGTGTATGAAAAAGAAAATATTATTATAAAATCTTTGAGAAATCGAATTATAAAATCTTTTAATCCCTAAAATAACTCAATTACATGATCAAATAATTTCAATTTAATAAATTATTGATCGCAAACCAACATTTAAGCTCTTTACTGTATGAATTCTTTCTGTTTTAAAACAAACCAACCATCTATGCTAGGTTACTAGCTTTTCAGTTTGACGAGATTTTAGAGATGCGCCAAGCTTCCACCGCTTTCAAAATATCTTCCAAAAGTGACTTAGTGCCTTTCGACTGTAAGCCGACGATATATTGTAATATATATCAAATGATAAATATTGGCCAACCCTGTACAAACCATCTAAGAAATTTTAAATGTTAAACAGTAGAGATAAAAAAATCATTTCATTACTCTCACCTTTCAACTTTCCCAGAACTCTGCTAACAGCTCCTGAGCAGCCTTCACAGGTCATGTCAACAGTGAAATGGTAAACCTATCAAGAATATCAAAAAATTTTAATTTATATTTCAATCTGTAAGTAATAATTTTCCTTAAAAGAAAATCCATTTATAAATCAGTTTTTATTAGATGTTATGATACATTAAGTACAGGAGATTGAAGCAAAAGAAAGGTAAACTTATTAAGAACATGTTTTAGTGATTTAGGATAAGCCCGGCACAAGCCTTGACTTTTATGCTAAATTGCCAAAAATAATCATATGAAATTAACACCATTAAAATATCTCAACAAGCAGTGTTTCTTTTAATTTTTTTTTATATTTTCATGCATAAATAATAATAAAACATTGTCAATATAGTCCGATTAGAGAGATTTGCACTCAACTAATCCTAATGTATCCATACATACCATTTTTAACAGTTCAATTCCTTTAACTGTCTCGCTTAGTATCTCCAAGTGGTTTTCAACACCAAATATTCAAATATCACAAAAATGTTATGGTTGTCATTGATATTTTAAAACATTAGTTTGCAATTTTTGGCAGCATTTTTAATATTTGATGTCCAAAATAGCTTAGCGATATTTAGTTCTTAGCAAGACAGTTAATGGAATTAAACCTAATTTAAATTCTCCATAAGTCGGTAACCAGAATCCACAATTTTGTCGCCATTATAGATGGCAAGCCAAAATTCTTTGGAGTACTATCCTTCACATATTTTTCTATAAGAGTCAGTGGCGTGCGGTGACATTTTTCCCAGGGCAAGCAATCGGGTATATTTCTTGTAAATTTTTTTTTTAAATTTCGGATGGTTGTTGCAGTTTTACAGGGACTAATACAGGTCAATTTTGGCGCCGTTTATCGGCACCTTCACAAAAATTATTATTAAATTATATGAATATCTTGCATTTAATTGAGTATTTAAGTTTATATAAAATTGAAGAAAAAAGTAATTTTAAGCAGCTTTCATTAATTTTATAGTTTTCATTAAAAATATTAACTATATAAGTATAAAAAAATTCACAAAAATTAAAAAAGTGTTATAATTTTTCACAAAAATTAAATTGCCGTGAAAATTTTTCAGAAAAATGGGGGTTAAGTTTAAAATCCTAGATTGGTCCCTTCCTTGTCTATGTCTAATTTGCAGCAAGACATCGTTTAACGTTTACTTGGTCAACCGATAGATGGCTCTGCAAATCATTGAAAGCAAAATCCAAATTGCTTACAAGTAAAAAATTAAAATGACTTTTTTTCCCTTAAAAACACAATCAAGATAAATTAGAGTTTAAGCAGCAAGTACTTGCAAATTCTGCCAAAGGTTTTCTCCAATTCACACTTTAAAAGCTTCGAAAAAAATTAGTCTACCGAGATCTGAAGTACAGAAAACCACGGGACGGCAGAAGCAATTCTCGAAATGCTTACAATGTAAGGGGAGAAGGAGAAGAGGGCACTGCGCTGTTTCTCCCGCGTGCTGGAAAAGACGGTGACTCATTACTATGAGCGCCTTTAGTGAACTCTCCTCCGCACCGTATGGTTACATCGGTTACATACAGAAGGAGCGAGGATATAAAAATAAAATATCGCAAGTAAAATTTTATATTCTTGGTG
The DNA here is from genome assembly GCA_963680715.1 of Tetragnatha montana. Classification (NCBI taxonomy): domain Eukaryota; kingdom Metazoa; phylum Arthropoda; class Arachnida; order Araneae; family Tetragnathidae; genus Tetragnatha; species Tetragnatha montana. The sequence goes on from OY796678.1 coordinate 13,179,828, forward strand.
TGGAATTTTAAAGAAAAGCTTCATATTTTTAGGCAAGCAATGCTTACATTGCTTATACGGACGGCACGCCACTGATAAGAGTATTACTTTTCTAAAAATAAGACTTTTAACCCTTTTAAATCTAGACCATTCAAGATTTCTTAGAGCAATCCTATAGAATATTTAATAGAACCAGGGCTGAAAGGGTACTAATATCAGTAAATTAATTGAGCAATTCTACCGAAGTACCAAAATTTTTTTATTATTTATGTTCTATAGCACTTTAGAACATAAATAATAAAAAAATTTTGGTTCAATTCTGTTAGAGTCCCTGCTAAATATCGCCTGGTTCTTTTAGACAACAAAAAGTAGAAATATTAATAAATAATTTCAAACTCCTGAATTAAAATGTTTAATTAGATCAATAACTATTCAGTTTATTAATAAAAGTCAAAAAAATTTGTTGATATTTGGATATGTTTAGCAATTTGGATATTGGCCACATTTAGCAGGGACTCTAACGGAATTGAACCAAAATTTTGGTTACTTTGGTATTATCCCATCGACTGTCACTGAAACTGATGATCGACAGGATAATACGGAAGAACCTAAAAGTAAATCCTGAAATAGCAAAGAAGTTAGAATATACCTCCATCAGGTAAATGGAGAATTAGTGATAAAAGAAAACACTTGAACTGGCAATCAAATAGACTGTAATAAGTTAGCACTGTCTTTATAGGATATTATGCACTGTAAATAAGAATAAGTCAAATACTGAAATCATAAAGCTCAACTTGTATTCAATTTCATTCTCAAAAAGACGCAGTTGACAAGCAATAAACTGACTTTGGCTATATTTTGGGATTCAGCAGTACGATCGAAGGGTTGAACTGAAAGTACCCTTTATAATTACTTTGTACACACAATTAAGAAAAATGAAAAAGTAAAAACCAAATCTCACTTGAGCCATAATGAAACTAAGCGGCTGCTGCAATATGCTAAACGTACGAGCTAAAAAAGGAAAGTTGTTATCTCTACCAACTTGAGAGGTTTACGGGTGACTGATTGTTCATGAACTCGAGCTTTTAAAGCGAAAATGAACCCAATTCAAGTTTCAAAGTCCAATCAGATTAACCAGATTAAGGATGTGTGAGTATGAATGACAATCCGCCCCAGAAAGTCAGAAAGTTGACGAAAATAAAAATATAAACAGAACAGTTTGTTCACTTCAGTTCGAGCGAATACAGACCGCTTGCTCACAGATAAAATCAAAAATAAATATCAGTTATCACACGGAGGTCGCGAAACAGCGATAGTTATGTGAACCATAATTTAAAAACAGTTGAACACTCCTCTTTTATTCAAAAATCAGGAATAATTATCATTCTATATGTTCACTATCTACAACGTTGTTTTAAAGTAACTTTTTAATTTGCAACATTCCATTTCCTGCAAACCGCTTGCTTAAGGAAAAAGTGATAAAAAATTTCACAAAACCTGCATGTTTTGATGGAAAAAAAACCCATGCAGGGGTCATTCCACGTCAAATCAACACACTTTTTGGCATGACCATCTCGGATTTTCTTGAAATTTGGTACATATGTTTTACTTATAGGAACTCGGAAGAGTACCAACTTTCATCAAAAAATATTAATTGGTTCTGGATTTACAGGTGTGCAAAAGTGGTCAAAATGGGCCAAAAATGGAGCAATATAAGTTCTTTAAATTGCTCTAGAGAATCTTCTAATTGGGTTATACAAATGAAGTTGGTGTCATTTTAAAGTATTTTAAATGTTCTTTTTAATGGTGTAAAATTTGATTTAAAATTTTGAAAATCAATATATTTTATAAAACAAAATAGAATTAAAAGTTCGATTTCTATCAAATGTACCACTTTTAAAATTTTGAAAAAAATTCCAGTAATAGGTAATTTTATTCTAAATAATCTGGTAAATTTATAGAATGGGACAAAAATGGGATCAGTGCCAAAATCTATTAAAACCAAAGTTCGATTTTTCTTATATCCCCTTAAAAAATTTTAAAACTATCTTTTTTTCCTTAATTGGATGCGAATTGAGTTGTATTCAAGTGCTGTTGACAATTAGGGCCCCTGCACAAACTTGGTGTAGCACGGGCTTCATATTTACAACCTGTATATTAATTCAGGCCATTGTATTGTAACAATGCACATAATGTAAATATGAAGCCCGTGCTACACCAAGTTTGTGCAGAGGCCCTAATTGTCAACAGCACTTGAATACAACTCAATTCGCATCCAATTAATGAAAAAAAGATAGTTTTAAATTTTTTTAAGGGGATATAAGAAAAATCGAACTTTGGTTTTAATAGATTTTGGCACTGATCCCATTTTTGTCCCATTCTATAAATTTACCAGATTATTTAGAATAAAATTACCTATTACTGGAATTTTTTTCAAAATTTTAAAAGTGGTACATTTGATAGAAATCGAACTTTTAATTCTATTTTGTTTTATAAAATATATTGATTTTCAAAATTTTAAATCAAATTTTACACCATTAAAAAGAACATTTAAAATACTTTAAAATGACACCAACTTCATTTGTATACCCCAATTAGAAGATTCTCTAGAGCAATTTAAAGAACTTATGTTGGTCCATTTTTGGCCCATTTTGACCACTTTTGCACACCTGTAATTCCAGAACCAATTAATATTTTTTGATGAAAGTTGGAACTCTTCCGAGTTTCTATAAGTAGAACATATGTACCAAATTTCAAGAAAATCCGAGATGGTCATGCCAAAAAGTGTGTTGATTTGACGTGGAATGACCCGCAGGTGTTTTGTGATTCGGTGTGTGCTGGAGAAAAATTTAAATTTGATTCATTAAAATATCATATGAGTGTTTGATTTTTGAAATACTACAGTGTGAATGTGCAAACCAGAGGAGGGATTTAAGCGCATATTTATTTATTTATTACCTGTAAAGAAAGTTGATCGTTTATAAATAATATTTGAGTAAAGTTTTTTTTTTAATTTAATGTCCTCTTTTAAAGGAGTATAAATTCCAAACCAAATTATTTATAATCCTATAAAATCGTGTCACATGAATTTTTAAAACTTTTGTGCAATGATGATCATGATGCAGATAAATAACGATTTCATTTCCAATTTTGAAATATAAATCGTTCATGTTAACAATTTCTGGAACTTTGAAATGTCAGATATCTTCTTACCCCTGTACTTTTTTTCGTGGTGGTATTCCGTTAACATTCTTGAAACAAAAACATCGTCTACAAGGCCCAGCCTATCATCATATAAATCGTATCTTAAATAAATATACACCAAGATTGGGAAACAAAATGCACTAGCTTTGAACTGATGGGAATGGATGACACTTATTTAAGCCTTCAGCAGGAACTGCTAGATTTAAAATCCATAAGTCTACAAGAGAGATAGTGCGTTTACAGTTACCAGTTTTAAAGTAAATAATTTAAATATAATAATTATGCATGATTTATTAATCTAATTTCATCAACACTCGTGATACAATTTAAAAGCGTACATGATGAGTTTACGCATGAATTTGTAAAACAGGGTGTCAATAAAATTAATTTATAATTCCACCTATTCCTATAAAATCTAATAATTGCCTCTAGCAAGTAAACTGTTTACCGGAATAGAATGAAATTTGGACGGAAGACGTTTAGTTAGAGGGATGCGATATGGGGAGTAGCAGTTAAATTTTATCTGTTAAGGATAAAGTGGAAAATTCCAAATCTAACCCTCTTTTTATTCTTGCAATATGATCTCCGATGTGAAAAAACACAAATAGCGTTGAAACAGTACCTTTAGCCAGACTTGCCAACCTCTGAAAGTCAAAAATCAGGAGATTTTCCATAGAAATCAGGAGAAATTTTTATCGATGTATAGCCCATCGCAAACCAATTATAAAGAGATAATATGTGCTCAAAATAAAAATTTAACCGTTTTAAAACCATACAACCATACTTTTTCGCAATCGCACTGTCCGGGAACATTTTTCTGAAGAGAGCTCCGGAATGGTCCTCCACACTGATCGGTAAATTATGCTCCAAAAAAGAATGCTGTAAAAAGGCATTCAGCATTACTTACCGTCTGATCATTCTGTACTACAAAAATCTTTTGGTTATTTTCCACACATTTCGCATTTTCCTTATATTATGCATATTTCGAAAAAACCAGGAATTCCGAAAAAAGAGGGAGAAAACCGAGAAAGCGGGAGATTTTCGGGGAAAATCCGGAGGGCGGGAGGAGAGAGCGAAAATCCGGAGTCTCCTGCTAAAATCCGGAGAGTTGGCAAGTATGCTTTAGCTCTAAACCCGTTCCTAGAGAGACAAATGAAACAGTTAAGGTTTTAAGGAGTCAGTGCTGAAATTGGAGAAAAATATTTGGGGGGACTCACCTTTTTACAGAGTAGATGATTGATGGAGGGTAAAATATGACTAATTTTTGGTACCTACTCACTCGAATTAATAATCAAGTCATAGATTGCTTAAAATTGCATAGTTAGGGGAAAGTGAGGACTAATGGGACATTTTTAAATGCTGGAATAAAAGCACAAATGCAGTTATAATTTTTATAACCTTAAAACTATGTAACATTTACATCTTTACAAATATCAATGGAAAGTTAAAAAAAAATTAAAAAAACATTATTCATCTTGGTGTTACCATGCAGTAGCGGATCCAGGATTTAGTTTGGGGGGCTAAAAATTTGTTAATCGAATTGAATCCTCTTGCTCAACCTAATGTTAAAAAAGTTGTGAATAATCGAATTCCAAGTACAAAATGGGGGGGTCCGGAAATTTTTTCGAAATTATACTCTAAAAACCGGGTTTTAACTCATTTTTTGTGCAGCAAATCGTGAGTAATAGAGATTAAAATACTTAAAGGGGGTCTGGGGGACCTCCCCAGAAAGTTTTTAGATATTTGCTCCTAATAATCTGAATACAAATATATTTGCGAATCGGAATAATGGGAGACTGCACGCTGATAGACGATTCCGAACACTTATTTGAATGAGAACTGATAGGAGTTGACTAGTGACTAGTGTGAATCGTTAAGTAAATATGACTGGTGAATCAGGAAATAGAGTGTTTTCAGGTGACGTCACAACCGGTTATTTTCTTTTAACTGTGTACTTTCTGTAGGGCTTTTAACAGTTGCTAAGGCCGTTGTTTATCTGTTGCTAAGGCGGTTTTTAGGTATGGGATCACGTGATTGCCAATGCTCCAAAAGCAGAATTCCACGGCTAGTCATTTTCTGTAACTGTTAACCTCTGTAGGGCAAAAAACTGTAGCATTTTCTGTTGCTAAGGCCGTTGTTAGGTCCGAGTCATGTGATTGAAAATGCTCTATAACCAAATAACAATGAAAACTAGTGAATTAATTTGAGACCACTCTAACAGAAAAGAAACTAAGAAAAAGGAACGAAAGCCGCATGTTTTTACGGTTGCAAAAACAATTTCCATTCTAAAACAAATTTATTTTTAATAACAATCACCAAATTATGAAGGAGAAACTCAAATTTTAGACCCCCATAGAAACAGATGCCGGCGCACTTAGCAACCGCCCTAGCAACAGATGCATTGACCTACAATAACTGGTTATGACGTCTCACCTGAAAACACTATCAGTTCATTAGCGTTCATTGTTTAGTCATAATTTCCTAACGATTCACTTGGTCAGGTCCTATTAAAACCAACGGTTCCATAGCTGTTTTCATTTGTCTCTCTAGTGGCGGGTTTACAACTTGGATGTACCGTTCCAACGCCATTTGTGTTTTTTACATCAAATATCACATTGCGAGAATAAATAGGGGGTTATATAGAGAATTTTCAAAATCTTTTCACTTTCACTTCACTCTACCCCATATCATTCTCTTCCGGGTCCCTCTCAAAACGTTATTATTCAAAATTTCATTCAATGAGGGAATTGCACGTTTTTTGTTTTAATTTTATTATGATAGAGGATGAAAATCCATGAAAAATGACGTAAAAATTATTGAAATCGGAAAACTATTCCCCAAGATATTAATTTTTAAAATGTCGTTTCCAGTATTGGCGGGAAAAACAGTAATTTCGTTATGGCTGCTGTGTGACGTCACAGCGCTTGGACCCACTTGGACCCGCTATGTTATTGTATGCTTAGCTTGCTTCATTCTGCTATTCTTCACAAAGTTTACATTAAAAATCTATGATATTTTAAAGACACATACAAATATTTTTTATAAAAAGATTGGCATTTTGTTTTTCAAAAAATATTAATTGGTTTTGGAATTATTAGGATTCAAAGTTTAAATTTTTTCTTTTTCTGGCCGTTCACTAGAGAAACAGACAAGTTTTATGTGTGTTTTGGTTTTATGATAAGTTTGATTTCTTTTATTTTCAACAATTCACTAGTTTCGACGGCGCTGTGACTTCAAATCCCGTTTTTTGATCACATGACTTTACTAGTGTTTTGGCAAAAATAAAGTCGAATTTTAAGTTATTTAAAACATATTTTTGAACTTTAAAATCTGATACTTGAGAGTTTTAAACTATTACGTATCAAAAAAGTGTAAAATTAAGCAAATCCCTCACCTATAGAGTATTTTCAATCACATGACTCTGCCTGACAACGGCCTTAGCAACGTTGTTTTATTCCTCCAGTGACATCATGTGCGAATGCTGCTATTGGATACTTCTATGTCCCGCCCCTAACAACAGCCTTAGCAACGTTGATTTTGTCTTCCAAGTGACGTCATGTGCGAATGCTCTATGCAATTCCCTCATTCGGATGAACGGTTTGCTTGGTGTACATGAAAGTAACGAGTGAAAACTATAGTTATTGTACAAAAATACTTTTTAGATACGTCTGGTTTACGGCTCTGCGTTCTTGAAAATTTTGAAACGTAAACTTTCATATTCTATAATAAAATTTAGTCTTTTAAAATAAAAATGAGTCGAATAACAATTTAGGAGTATAGAAGCAAAACCCGCGATCTCTTTTTTTTTTCTTTCACAAAAACCTGATTTTTTGAAACCTTCAGATCTATCCTCATACTACCTTTATAAGTAATGTTTAAGTCATCGTGAGTTACAAAACCGAAAATTTTTATGGTAGCTAATTAATTGCATATGGTGCTGCTTAAGTCAATATTTATGCTTTTAATTTATAATTATACTACTTTAGTGGTGAGTTTTTTCACTATCGCTTTATAGCTGCTGTAAGATCATCAGGCAAAAGTGTGGAGTTTCGGTATTGAAACTTTTCCAAAGGGGTTTTAAAAAGAATTATTCTAATTTACATTGTTCACTGATTTCGCCCAACATCTGACGTCACACGTCCGAGTTGCAAAGCCATCTATATAGAGGGCCTTGGTCAAGAGCGATCTATGGATGTCTAATAGCAATAAATTTCTTTCCGAAGTTAACATTATAGGTTCTAACCAGTGTTATTCCTAGAATTTTTTTGGAGGAATAAAAATACTCCTTGACTTTTTTAGGAGTGAAATTAAATTTTGTGGAGTGAAATATGAAAATAGCATAAACTACATATACAGAGACACGAAAATCGCAATTAAACTCCTTAAGCATCAGAACAATGAATGAAAAAAAATACTATGGCAGTATGAAAACGAAAACACAATTAAAAAGTATGATAATTAGGGTGCCGTGGCTGAAACCAAAAAGGGGTTCACAAATAGAGACAGAACAGTGTTTTGGCCACTTGCCTCCTGTTTTGGGTACTCCGACGACGAAAATTCACTCAAAGACGAAGACCAATGACTACCACTTACTTCTCTTTTGCGTAGGAAAATTTTATTTGTTTATTTCGGTGTGGCACGATGCATTTTTTAAGCTAAACCTTTGTGAAAAGTTCAAAGAGTGAAAATACTCCTACTAGTTTTTTAAGGAGTATTTCCGATTTTCAAGGAGTGAAATACCCTCTCAGAGAAGTTAAAAATATCTCTGGTTCTAACGTTTATCCCGTCGACCGTTCAGCGGCACAGGATAATTCGTAAGTACCTACCAAATTATATAGTATAGTGGTGTATGGAAGGGCTTTTTCTGTCTTCTATTCTGTAGCTCGAAGTACTACATAAGAAATGTCTTAAGAACTAAAACCTCTTCGACGACTTTAATTTTTCAAAAAGTGTGACGTCATATCCGATAAGAACTTAAGTTTTCCAATCCACGGCGCGTGCATGCATGTAAAATTAGTGCGCAAACATATGCATAAAACAATTTTAGCGCATATTGGAGTTGACGTTATACCTTTCTTGTCGCGATTTTTTCGAAATCTATGGGTTGTGGAGTTATGGTTCTTTGCGGTTTTTTTGCACGTAAGGAATCTGTTTGTGCAGGGTTTGGGAGGACTTGTTGAATCAACAGGTATAAAACAAGAGAAAAATAAATTTGGAAATACATTTAAATACTGTTGAGGAAGTTTTAAAATTTTATTTCAAAGCTAAAAAATTAATTATAATATATTATTCGTACAAAATTTTCATGGCATGCACATTCCCTCAAGTTGTCCCTTTTGGGAAACACTGATATGAACCAATCCTATTTCAATTAATACCTACTTGGTTTACAAATTTTTAGTCACCACTAAAAGTTTAACATTTGAATCAATAACTAAGAGGAACGACTTAATATTAATAAAAAATTGGCTCTGGTTTTATCTTTAATTAAAGCCCCGTTGCAGGTTCACGATCACGCTCAGGTGCTTTCTTACTTTAAAAATCAATAAATTTCCCATACACCCGACCAAAATATTAGCTTTATGTGTATGGGGTTTTGGTTACTAACAATGTTGTTACAACAATAAATTAATTCATGCATTATAGAGGTAAAATTACTTTTTAGAAAATTAAGAGGAAGGATTTGAACCTGAATGTATAAAATTGTATTATAGCGATAGCAACAATGAGCTCCTCAATAAAAAGGGGAGGGGGTCATCCCCCAGAGAGATTTTCGAAATTTGTCACTTGAAAAAAGGGTTTGAACTCGATATTTAATAATCTGGGATGAATTGCAGTTACATCATTTCCCAAGAAATTTCGTAAAATTCGTATTGCTCTCCCCCGATAGGGAGCCCTACGTTTATAAACACTGATTTTTTTAAAATTTTATTAAAATAACTGACTTATTTGGCATTATCTGCACATAGTGACACATATAATGTATTTTACTTTAATTATCCCTTGCGTTAGACACCAAGTAAAGTAATATTTCTTATTGATCTTTTTATTCTGTTTACTTTATGGTAATGTGATAAATTCAAAATCTTGTCGCGCCCACCAAAATTTGTCTGGAAGTTATTTCGCCCAGCATTAAATATGATAATTGAGGTACTTGCGGCTAACACCAACAGTTTTTCATTGGAGTTACGCCTTTTTTGCCGTAACACCACAATTATGGGAGATGGAAGAAATCTGATCAGTTTTTAATTGCTACTTTTAAAAATCAGACAGCGTTTTCCATCAAAAATGAATAATCGTTTGCAGTTCAGAAAGTAAATAATCACCGTTTTAATCATCACCATTAAAATAATTTTAATGATTATTTATGAACATTATTTTTTGAGTACTATTCATACCTCGCCAGATACCGCCCCAACATAGCAACCGCCCTAACGACAGACGCACAATAACTAGTCGTGACGTCACCTGAAAACACTATTAAATATGTAGTAACAAGTTACAATGATGAAGCACCGACTGCGACAGAATGTAAATTAAAGAACTTATTTTAAGTTCAAGGGCATTAGCCCTTAGCTCTCATATAGATATAGAGAAAGCTAGCAGGAGACTTGGCCGACTTTAGGACAATATGACCAACTATACGCCACTCTGAGCACTAGAATCAAGCAACCGAATAAATTCCGAATAGTCAAGTCAAGATATAGTAGTTCAAGTTATAGAGCATTTTCAATCACATGACTCGGACCTAACAACGGCCTTAGCAACAGAAGAGTTACAATTTTTTGCCCTACAGAGGTTAACAGTCAGAAAATGACTAGCCGTGGAATTCTTCTATAGAGCATTTTCAATCACGTGTCTCCGATCACGTGATCAAGCTGGCTTGGAGGATAGACAACTTTTCTTTAACATTAGGCTCCCATAGAGAATACGCGCTGCATTTAGTTTTTATAAAATAAGTTCATTAAAAAAGATTCTTTAAGCTCGGTTAAAGACCGGAACGAAAGAATAATAGTTATTGAAGGTAAGTGCATAAGTTTTTGTGTTTTAGTGGTAAGCTAAATTTAGAAAAAGACTTATTACGAGGTGACATGTTTTTGTTTACATTTGTTAGAACAATATGCGAGTCCGATACATCTGTAAAATATTTATAATATGCTACTGAAACTAAATATTGAATAATTAATAAATAATTAAGAATTTTAAAATATGTTAGTAGCATTGCGAATGGTACTTGCAATAAGAACATTGGCAGAAATGGTTTCAGCAATTAGAACACTGCTAAATATAAAATGTAGTATTATTGAATGACTTATAATATGCAGGGATGCCATTTTAGAGTAAATAAAGGTTACTTTAAAGTAAACTTTGGAGAAAAACATAAAACATCCTTATTTTTCAAAATTCACATCAAAAGTAAACAAATAAACGATGTGCATCCTATAGTTTTCCATCATACTGTCTGTCATCCAAGCCTCTGACGTCACAAGCCTGTGACGTCATGTGCGAATGCTCTATTTGAGCATTTGCAATCACATGATCCCATACCTAAAATCCGCCTTAGCAACAGATAAACAACGGCCTTATCAACAGTTAAAAGCCCTACAGAAGATACACAGTTAAAAGAAAATAACCGGTTGTGACGTCACCTGAAAACACTCTATAGTAAGATAGAGTTGGTATAAAGGTTTATGTTTCACTTTATATCATAACAGTAAAGATAAAAAGCTCTATGACACAGTTCAGTTAAATTTACAAAATACATTTTTATTTTAAAATTGGTAGCAGACTTTAAGGTATAACGCAAAACTTGGAGAGGGCTCGGTAACTTTTTGCTCTGATATAAACAGCGCTGCTTAATTATTTTTATTGTTTGGATATTAATTTAGTAGTTTATAAATCGGTAGCTTTAAAAATTTAATATTCTTGGAGAAAATATAAATGTTCATCTTCGCAAACTTTCAATAAAATTCTACTTCTACCTACTGCCAAAATAAAATTAGATGAAATAAAAGTACTTTACTTTTCTTGAATTATTACTCCACACATAAGGATAGAGTAATTTAATGAAGAAAACTTATATATTTATAGGATTATCCATTGGGTGAATGGATAACATATTTTATTTTTAAAAATGTATTATTATTACTGGTGTTCAATTTAAAATCCCAATAAAATTAATAATAAAGTCAATAAAATTAATCAAATGATTTCCCGTCGCGATTTCTTCTAAATCCTGACGCAATAAAATATATACTTTACTGAATGATCATTAAGGGTTTTTTTTCCCCGAAGATTCAAGTCATATAACAGTCGCTAGGTAGATCTGAGTTTTGGTGCAAAGTCTACGAACTAGTAGTCGTTGCAGTGGCGAATCCAGGATTTTTGTCTGGGGGGGGCTGAGTTTCAAATGTCGTAACTCCTATTATATAGACTTTTTATATGGTACTAAAATATACTGCAAAGAAACTGACCTTAAAAACCTATCAATAATAAATAAGGTACACATTTTTTACAGAATTTTATTTTTAATTTTTACTTACATTATCATTATTAAAATTTAAATTTTGAAATCATTACAACAAAATTTGTAATTATATCGGCTCCTTTTGGCTTAATTTGTCCTGCACTTCATTAATATTTATATGAACACCATAATAAAATATTCGGAAATTTAATCAATTTTTAAATTCATAAATTAAATTATGGAAATTTCAAGTTTATTTAGGTCACCTTCACATCAAAAAATGCAAAAAAAAACCCCTCAAATTTTTGCCAATTTAATTCGGGTTCAGTGGCGGATTAATGCAATTTTGTGGGTGAGGGCGGTTAGATGGAATATTCAATTTAAAGTAGGTCCTCCCTGGGATATAAATTTTTAAAAAATAATATCTTTAAAACTAGTACTGTTAAGCTTAAGCTGTCTTGAGACTTAAAACTGATATGAAATAAGTTTGAAAATTCGGACGTAAAAAATCTGTGGGCAGTATAGAAATCCAAGTAAAAAGGGGGTCTGGGGGTTCCTCCCCCATAAAATTTTTGAAAATTTGACCCTTAAAATCAGCAATTAACTCGTTTTTATCCACTTAGTCCGACTTTCGAAGGGGAGGCTGGGCCCCTTCCCTTCCTTTAACCCCCCCCCCCTATAAACGCCTCTGGCCCATGGCATGGTAACTTCATTTTGTAGAGGGTAGCGGTAGAAGCTCATGTTTTCACTTTTTTTTTGCGTATAAAGACGAAAAAATCGCCGTTTTTCAGCACACTCTAGCGGCAGAACCACTCTTCAAAAAATCAAATTTAAGCAGTGAAATTTTGTTTACTTCTACTCTGTAATTGAGATTATGATCGAGAAACTTGTAGTTTTTGAAATATAAGCAAGAAATCGAAAATTGTTGCGATTTTTGAATATGAAGACGACCTTCCCAATGAGACAAATTTCATATTCGTAATCAGCGCCCTCAAAAACATAAAACCGTCGAAAAAAACTTTCTAACTATATAAATGTTTTGAAAAAAAACCTACCTAATGACTAGGGTTATGGGATGGCGGTTTAACACCACGCGATTTGCTGCAATAGCGACAGTTTTCGAGGTTTCCTATTAGTTCTTTCGAATCGCGGTTGTCAAAATTTGTCGCAAATCGCTGGTGTAAAGCCGCTATTCTATTACAGACCCTGAACAATAATGATTCTGCTAAAAAATATCTCGGAAATGGAAATCAGGCTCCCTAAAATAATACCTACTACCAAAATTTTTTTAAAAAATAAAACGTTATTGCAATTTTTAACTATACCAAAACTTGGACGTCTTGGTTCTGGGGGGGGCTGCAGCCCCACAGCCCCCCCTACTGGATTCGCCACTGAGTCGTTGGAATAACGTTGAATCCCCAAATGCTCGTAGACCATGTAAAAAAAAATAAAGCGCACTTTAACTTAGAGAATCAAGCATTTACAGTTTATATGATTCAAGAAATCCTACTTCATTTCTAATATTATAAATATGCGAATTATTCAATGTTGCTAAACGTTACGTTATTGTTAATTGCACCCTGGTTTAAACTGACGTTTTCACCTGCTATCAAATTAAATGCAAAAAAAAAATCAAATCAGTGAATTAATAATTCACTGAATTATTCATAACTATGCACCAAGGGAAACGTGGAAATATCATTAAAAGAATTGAATCCAACAAGTTAAGTTATTCATTCGATTGCTACCGCGCAATGAATTCAAGAATAGTTTTAGTAAATAATGATACAATTAAACGTATCAAATAACAACTTAGAGCTATTAACTATCAAAACACATACAAGGAACATATTTCTAAATACTAATAACTACTTTCGCTTGTATTCTAAAATAATTTTAGAATTTTTGTACTTTGATATAAATAACGCTGCTTAATTATTTTTAATGTTTGGATATTAATTCAGTTTATAAATCGGTAGCTTTAAAAATTTTAATTTCTGGGAGAAGGTATAAAATGTTTAACCTCGCAAACTTTCAATAAGAAACTTATTTCTACTGCCAAAATCAAATAAAATAATCTAAATTAAAAGTACTAAAAATTCGAAAGCTAAAATCATAATTTTATTTAATTAACTTTACTAATATTTGTAATCAACACAGTTTTTTTAAAAATATCACAAAACTTAAATGCTTTATCACTTTTATTTACCTTAGATTTAGTATCCTTTACATTATTTGTCGATGGCCTGACGAGCCGGTGGTGGCTCAGTGGTTAAGGCCTTGGCTCTGTGGTCAGGAAGTTCCCGAGTTCGATCCTAGGTAAATGACTAAAATGAAATAATTCAAAATTAAAAAAAAAAAATTAAGCTAAAATTGGCGAGTGATGATGATGATGTACCTGGTCCTTCCGGACTGAATGTGATCGCATGGGGCCCCTCAAGCGAAAGCCGGGGGACTTCTTTCTCCCTCCTAAACGGGAGCATTCAGTCCTTTTAAGGTTGGACCAGGTACATCGAGCCAAGGAGTTTTGCCGTTTTTTGTGGCAACATCTTTCTGCGCAGCTTGCGCAGGAGCATGCGCAATAGAGCGATCACGTGAGGGGGCGTCGACGCAAACAAAAACAAACACGTGTCGGTTTAGTTAGAAGGTTGTCGCCATGAAAGAAGTCGGTCCTTGTTCAGGTAATTCTCGTTCGATTGTTTAAGTTTAATAGAAATGCTTTAGTCAGTTCTCTTTTACTTTAGTTTTAAATAAGCTCTTGAGTATTCAAAGATAACATGCACAGGTTTAACTATTAATTGATAGTTTTTGTATGGTAATAGTTTCCGGTTTAACTAGAAATGGCACGTTCATTGTAGATTACAAGCGAAAGCAGTTATTACTTAGGAATATGTTCCTTGTATGTGTTTTGATAGTTAAAATCTCTAAGTTATTATTTGATACGTTTAATTGTATCATTATTTACTAGGACTGTTGTCGAATTTATTGCGCGTTAGCAATCATATCCATAGCTTAACTTGTTAGATTTAATTCTTTTAATGATATTCCAACGTTTCCCTTGGTGCTTAGTTATAAGAATAATTCACTGATTTTTTTTTTTTTTTTTTGCACTTAATGTGATGCCAGGTGAAAACATCAGTAAACCAGGTTCGTAACTGAGATTAACAATAAATAACGTTACGTTTAGCAATATAATAGCATAACTTGTAAATTAGATTAAATTCTTTTAATAATATTCTTAAAAGTTTTCCTTAATGCATAGTAAGAGTAATTTTTGCATTGAATTTGATGGCAGGTGAAAACGCAAGTTTAAACTCTGGTCATAACTGTCATTAACAATAACGTAACGTTTAGCAACACTCAATTATTCAAATGTTGGCACAGCTTCGAAAAGTGTCCTCCAGCCGCCATGTTTACTCACAACTTCAACAGCAATGCTTAAGAATTGTTGTCATCATTTGAGATGTGGGTAAACATGGCGGCTGGAGGACTCTTATCGAAGCTGTGCCCACATATTTATAATATTAGAAATAAAGTAGAATTCTTGAATCGTATAAACTGTAAATGCTTGATTATATTAAAAGTTTTCGTTATTTTTTTACATGGTCTACGAGCATTTGGGAATTCGACGTTATTCCAACGACTATACTAGTTCGTAGACTTGTGTCTTCAACTCAGATCCACCTAGTGACATCTGTATGACTTGGAAAATCCTCTTAATGATCATTCAGGTTAGTATATATTTTATTGAGTCAGGATTTAGACGTAATCGCGATAGACAATCATGCCCTTCCAATCGTTTTGAAATTGACCACCAGTCATAATATTATATATTTAAATGTAAATTCTACTTTATCCCCCTTGAAGTGTTTCAATTGCTTATACCATTGTCCAATTTACTTGCTTAGCCAAAAGTGTTGAGTAATATACTAGACAGCAACTTAATTTGATCCTACGACGTTACTAATAAACAAAGTAGTTCCCATAGCGGTATCTGAATTTTGAGTGAAATAAAGAACGTCAATTTGAAAATAATCATATTTTGTTCAACCCATGTATTTATAGTGCTTTTCAATCACGATTTGCGTACCGAAACTCCTCCGTGTTTACCGATTTCTCCTTCCGCAATTGTGACGCACTGGGTTCAAGAAACGTTGCTGTCGGATGAATCCTAGTTGATGGGTACACGTTGGCGATAGATGACGTAGCGGAGATAGATTGCCAAGTCTGGCGATCGCGAGTTGAGTGACGAACGGTAATGCGCAATTCATCGCGTTTCAAAGTACCGATAGATGGCGCTGCCCAAACTAGCTACAACCTTTAGCAGGTGCTTTTTATTAACAAAGGAGTTTCGCGGAATTTCGTACTCATTTTAATGTCCACTTATTTAGATGAATTTAATTTGGATTTTTCTCTTTTAATTATCGAAGTATATCAAAAGAACCTCCCGAAGTAAAAATTTAATGCATAATAATAAATATAAATTATATATTATTATATAAATATAATAATAATAAATATAATAATAACATAATAATAAATATAATAATAATATAATAATAAATATAATAATAAATATAATAATAATATAATAATAAATATAATAATAATAATATAATAATAAATATAATAATATAATAATAAATATAAATATAATAATAATATAATAATATTAAATATAATAATAATATAATAATATTAAATATAAGTATAATAATATATATAAGTATAATAATAATAAATATAAATTATATTATTATTATATAAATATAATAAAAAAAATATTATATTATAGTCGGCCGCTATCACCAGAGGGCTAAGAGTGATGACGCAAGATATACGCGCTTTTTTTTCAAATCTTGTGATCTCTGCGCATTTTAAAAATAGGATTTGATTCAAATCTGAAGCTAAAGTGAAGTAACAACATTTGTGTTTGGTATGTTTTTGTTTTTTGTACGTGGCGTATTCTTTGTAACTTCACGGATTATAATAGGTAATTAATATTTTTAAATGTTATTCTTTGCATCTTATTTTGTTCTAAATGAACCATTGCTTAATTTATCGCACGACATACGACAAGATGTCGGAATTATATTATTATCGTATCGTAGTATTACTGTCTTCAAAATTCGTCAATCCAGTGATAAATACTTTAAAATATATTTAATTTGTTTCCTTATTCAGTTTAAGTAGTGTAGACAATGTTTTTAGCTTAATTTATCGCGCGACATACAAGATGTCGGAATTATATTATTATCGTATCGTAGTATTACTGTCTTCAAAATTCGTCAATAAAGTGATAAATACTCTAAAATATGTTTAATTTGTTTCCTTATTCAGTCTAAGTAGTTTAGACAATGTTTTTAGCTTTCCGCAGCGAAAAAAACTTGGCGCCTTTCGCATTTGGCGACAAAAAAAACTTTGCGCCAAAAACGCGCCAAGGTGTACCCATGAAATAGGATTTTACCGTTGCTGTCAGGTATAGAATAGCTTATACTGTACTAGGCAGTAACGTTAGTTAGTAGCTCCCATCTCGGTGTCTGAATTTTGAGTGAAATGAAGAACGTCTATTTCAAAATATGATTATTTTGTTAAACCCATGTATACCTATGTAAAGTGTCTTTATCACGATCTGCGTCCCAAAACTCCTCCAAGCAACCCAACAGGCTTTGTGTTTACCCACTTTCTCCTTCCGCGTAGTGACGTACTGAGTTCAGGAACATGTTGTTGAGAATAGACTGCTACGTCACTTGACCCTGGAGAAACATAACAAATTATAGTTCCCAGCGCGGTATCTGAATGAAATTAAAAACGTCTGTTTAAAAATGTGATCAGTTTGTGATACCCATGTATATATGTATAGCGTCCTTTATCATGATTTCGTACTGAAACTCCCCCTAGCAATCCAACAGGCTTTGTGTTTACTCAGTTATTCCCTTTCGCTTTAGTGATGTTGGTGTCAAGAAACTTTGCTTTAGTGTATATCACAGAGTACTAGAACAGAGAGTCCACGGCCATAGGCCATAATGGAAATCGAAAATCCTGACATCTTGTTACAGGTTGGGAGAATTGTGGCGCTGGGATCGCACTAAACTCACTAACGTCTGGATCCAGTCTGAATCGTTCGCCGGCTGCCTATGGGAGATCGAAAACATCTTTTTGCGCATGCGCTGAGTTCTAATTTGGCGAGAGATTTAAGCGGCCGGCATACGTTTTAGACTCTAGAGTGGCGCCCTCACATCAGTAACGCATTTGAAAATAGCCTCGTGGACCCTCTGTTAGGATATTTCTCTGTGGTGTATATGTTAGGTTTTAAAAGAATCGCGATGGAGGACATTAATGCCCTATCAATCGTTTTTAAATTGACCACCAGTAATAATTAATTATAAAACTTTTTGTATTATCCAATTTTAGCTATTCACCATACTGTCGTGTCCGATTTTAGGCCGAATCATAAAATTTGCCCTGTTCTATGCGTAGGGTGATACAAAACTAAAGGAAGATCATACTGGAATAGCCTTGTCCTAGAATATAGGGGTGTACCTAGACGATTGGGAATCA
Source organism: Tetragnatha montana (assembly GCA_963680715.1). Classification (NCBI taxonomy): domain Eukaryota; kingdom Metazoa; phylum Arthropoda; class Arachnida; order Araneae; family Tetragnathidae; genus Tetragnatha; species Tetragnatha montana. The sequence goes on from OY796678.1 coordinate 13,198,039, forward strand.
CATAACAATAGAGGGCGGAATGTCCTCCTAACTACTAGGTGGTTTTATATGGGGAGATAATCTTTAGTATCTGCCTTGGTTGGTGTCATGTCCTTTAAACCAACGAAATTGTTATATCTGGCGTTTTAACAAGGTGTACATTTTCCACATGTTGAAAGGAAACTTGTTTAGGCCTAAAACTAGTTGTTGATCCATTTAATGTAGTTGTTTTGGATCCCTAAAAAGCACTTAATGCTAAAGCATAATACATTTTGGAGACCATTTTTTTAAACTACCATGGTTTTAATGTAAAACATCCTTTAATAAAGCCAAACCAGAACGATTTTGGTGTATCTTTCGCAATATGTTAACTTAATATTAATTCAAAATTATTATCGAAAATCTTGAAATAATAAAAGTTTGCCCTATTTTGGGATTAAACTTTAATAGTGCATCATCACTATAGTCTGTTCATTTAGAATTGGCTCTTGAAACAGGATCAAAAACGCTCAATAATGCTTCTTAACGGTCATCACATAACTTCAGTGACCGATTTTTTTACAGTATTTCAACTACTTCTGTTTCGGCTGCCTTGTCATTGCAGAAGAAAATGCTTTCGATGATAATTACAATAGTAACTGCTTATAATACATTTCGTCTCAGGCGCCAGTTCTAAATGAACAGACTATAAAATACTCCGTTTTATGTTAATAAAACCAAAACGCGACTCAGTTAAGATGTGCTCTGAAAGCTTTATATTTAGAATTTTGGGAAGTCATGATTTGTATTTATATTTGCAGGTTTGAAGAAATGGCGATCACAGGCTGGATGATTGAAGTACACCTATTATTTTAAATTAATGGTTTTAAACTAATAAAAATTTAAGTAGATAGTATTTTGTGTTTTTGAATTTCAGGTAATGATATTCATGAATCATTGATCCTACTAAGAGACCTGTCTTCAAGAGTGAGTAAAATATACGCTTTTTAAGTGATTCAGTAGCTTATATTTTGATAGACTAGTGTAGGGTTTGGAAAATGGGTCTAGGGATTTCAACAGTTTATAATTGATTTTACTTGAGTCCCAATAAAAATCAGCATGCCAAAAAGTACTAAATTTATAAACTTAAAATCCCTAGACCTATTTTACCCCACTAGACCCATATGTTTTTGTTTGGGTAAAACATGTACTATGCTATGAGGTTGTTGCAAATGGGATTTTAGGTTATTTAAATCTAACTTGTAATTATGATAAGTTTTAATTTTAAAAACGTGAGCGCCTAAATCATTCAGTTAAATATTCGTTATTAAGTTGATTTGGAGTATATCATTATATTTTTAGTAATTAAATAATTTTTTTACAAAACTACATAGAAAAAAATATCTAACTAATATTTGAGCTAACTTTAAACTGATTTCAAAATAACAAGTTGCAGCTTAAATTTAGTTTAATCAATACTCATTGATATCCTTACCAGTGAACCTTTTGATACTATTTTCGACTAGGTTTAAAGGAATATAAGAATAAAAATTAATGTGAATTTTAAAATTAGTACTAAAAACTAACTTATTAAAATAAATCACCATTTAATCTTAGATTTATACTGTAGCTGTCTTATGTATATGGTTAAGTTACTTAAAGATTAAATTTTTATAGCTGGTAATTGCAAAGTTTTGGTAATAAAACCTAGCTATAGTATAATGGTAATTATTAAAAATCCAGACCTCGGATTTTTTAAACAACTTTGTTCGTAGACAAAACTCGACATTGTACTTAGATATGTGATCTTTAAAAAAAAACTAATTACCTACTATTCTTCTACTTAGACCTTATGTTAGTGTTAAAATACCAGTTAATATGAAATTTACACCATTTTTAAACATCCTATATTAAAGACTGCAAGAACTAGCTAATTTTTATGATTGTCTTATTCCTATTTGATAAGTTTTAGGTGAAAATATAGCTATTTTGTCTAGATAATGTATACTTCAAATTTTTCAATACTATTTTAGTTAATAAATTTCACAGTATTTGTAATCTATGACTTCATAACCTGTCATCTACATCATTTTATTTCAGCCAACTTTGTCACAGTTTGGAGCAGACTTTAATTGTGTGAGTTCAATAAAAAGACAAGTTTTTAAAATCAATATAATTTTATTTATTTCATTAGAAAACATTGGTGAGTACAGATAACAGTAAGGGTGTTCCTAAACAGGGACGCCCTTAGAACAGTCTTTTGGCCGAAGTGGAGGGAGGCCCTATTTCTGCTAAGTCCCAACTTGTAAACAAACAAAATGTCTGTTTACAGGTTGAGACTTTCAGTGTTGCCCTCTAGCGGTGGTTTCCAATCCATACTTAGTCTAATCAGCTAAGTAATAGTAAATAGCTGAAGTTGGACTTAGATATCTAGTTACTTCATAATAACTTAGTCTCATAGTGTAAGTATACTTATTAAGCTGGCTATTGGAATAGTCAAAAACCATTAGTCAGCTTAAGTAAGCAAACTAAAACCATAAGACTAAGTAACTTTGAAGCTGCTTACCTCATTAGACTTAAGTCCTGGTCGGAAGTTACACTCATTGCTAGGTTATAATAATATAATCTAAGAGAAGATATACCACTTAGTCACAATTAGTAGATCTATAATCGGGGATACTAAAAAGTATTAATGAGGGAAAAACATATACAATGGGAGATAATACATTGGATACATTAATACAATGGGAGGTAATACACAATGGAGTTACGTAACCATGACATTTGGTATGAGCTGTGCTACTAGGAGGGACTAGTAAAAGGAGGTTACTAGATGTAGAGGACATCCACGAATGTCTAGGCGACACCTGATAAAATTCGTTCTCGAACGTTTGTCCTCCACATGCGCAGTCCTCATATGCGCGTGGACTTAGTTTTTTTTTGAGCCGACTATAGTCTACGCTCACGTGAAGACTGCTTGTGTAAGAGGACATCAAGCCAGAAATAATTTTGACTTGCTCAAAAGCTCATTTTGGATTGCGTGCTTTTGGTACTACATAAAATGATACATTCATCATGTATACCTACTTGACTTTTTTTACGTAAAAATACCTGTTATCAGATGTCGCCATAGACAAAAGGTGCTGATATCTCGAACGACTTGTTAGTGCAGTGCATCTTACATGCCTACAATTCTAATCAAAATTTATCACAAGATTTTATGAACTTGAATAAAAAATATCACAATCTGGTTTCGATCAGAGAAGCTAACGGTTTACCCCTGAGCAGACCGCAATTCAATGATATTATTCAATACGAATAAAATATAATTTAAATCTATTTGATTTAATAGATACTAAGTCTGGCATTTTGACGGGCTGATGCTGGTAATATAAAGTCTGTCTGCCCTAGCAAGGCACGAGTGGCAAACCTAAAATCAGTACCCACAGCAGAAAAAGCAGTGGCGAGTGCAGGGTATCGGGTATCTAATAGAAGTGAGATAACCATCTTTATGGCTTTTTCGCCACTGTTTTTTCTGCTGTGGGTACTGATTTTAGGTTTGCCACTCGTGCCTTGGTAGGACAGACAGACTTTAGGCGTGTCAGATGCACCACACTAACTATCCGCTTCTCTAATATATGCTGGAATATGGTTTAGACCAGTGGTCGTAGAAAGAGCCAGGTACATACACCAAAACCTTCTAATAGTATAGAGAACGGATTGAATTATGCGTGCCGATATCTGACGGTAGTTTATGTAGGGAAAACAGTCACCACTAAATTAATAAGATAATTTTCTACTAGTATAATTTTTTTACAGAGAAAATATTATTACTTTTAACTTCTAGACATGCCTTTCCAGGGTTTCTGAAATTTAATATTATACCAAAAAGTAAATCTGTAATGAGATAAAATTAAATGTTTCTTAAACAGAATTATATTTCAGAGCATCAGGTGAAGTTTCGTGCTTAATTATTGAGGAAATTTAACTTTCATCTCGGAATTTTTTGAGGGAAAGGGGTTTAAAATTATTAAACGGTGGGCGGTCCGTGGAAGTTCCAAATTAAGGCTTAGGGATCCACGGAGTTCTACGAGTTGGGAACCACTGGTTTAGACGATTAAACTAAAATGAGAGAAATAAAATGTTCAAATTAGTTACCAAACAAACAATAAATCTTTAATTTTAAAGTTATGGACATCTGAAAATTTGGATAAGATGGCATTGCTCTACCTACACTTACCAAATTACCTAATATTTTCTGATTTTGCATTTTCTATGAGATTAAAGTGAACACGAGTTAAATAAGAAACATGCGCGAAGTTAATGGGAAAAATTTCACGGTAAACTTATTTTGCCAATCAAATAAAATCATGGTCAGATATCGTCACGCTTTTACCTTTGTCCCGCCACATAAGTGGGAAACTGCTGATTCAATATTCACTATAATAGAAACGATGGACTTGCTAGGAATGAAAAACTAAATTATTTTACAAAAAAGATAGTTGAGCAGCTGAAAGTGATTAAAAACACATGCTAAAATACGTTTTGATATTTTAATAGAATAATTCCTAATGATCACAGTAGAATGTAATGGAGTTTGACCAATTTATAACCATATAGTAACGAACTCAATCCTTTGGACGATTTTGTCTCTCATTTTGTGAGAAGACTCTTCAAATAGTACAGTAAGCGTTCATCTGGTTTTTTTAGCAGTTTATAGTGTTCATTGGGTCTTTTCAGAACAAATAGTAGTTATTTTGCTACGGAGAAATTCTCAGCATGGTTTTCTATGGAGTGGTAGAAATAACTAGGCACTGAAGATATTCTTCACCCTGCAATAATTGTAGTTCTAAATCCTATGGAAAGAAAAAGGAATCCTTATTGGGTTCATAAAACAAACTTCTGAAATTCTATACATCAGAGGTTCTCAAACTGTGGGTCACGAGAATATTTGGAATTTAAGTCCACATGTATTTTTTTTATAATGTCTACAAAAGTGATGTTGGCTTTAAAAAATTATCAGCTGAACATATAGTGTCAAAAGCAGATGAATTTTAATATGCTGCTGATGCAAAATTTGTCAGTTATACAAATAAGATTTTTAAGCAATTCAAATCAGTGTCTCTAAGCACTCGCAAACAGGGGAACAATTATAAATTCTGAATATTTTCTTAAGAAATTTTGTATGATTGCAAATTACCTCAGATTACTAAAAAAACGAGTTAAAACCCAGTTTTAGATAATCAGCATTTCAACATTTTTTATGGGAGAGGACCCCCAGACCCCCTTTACGTGGGACTAATTATAGCCAACAAAATCTAATTATTCGATGCGCTAATAGGTTGAAATCTTATCTTTTTAAAAACCTACATTTGATCTCCAATAGGCGAAAGGGATTAAGAAAAGCATATTAGATTTTGAATGATTATTAATTTTTAATTCTTGACCACAGCTTGAAGTTTGAAACAATTTTTAATAAATATTAAGAAAAACAATTGGTTAGAAGTATTAACGGGGTGCATGGAGTGAAAAAAGTTGAGAAAAACTGATTTAAATGCTCTTTTCTAGTCAACTATGGTTTGAAAAAAATGATAATGAAAAAAAAAATGAGGTGGGTCGCGATGCTCCAAAGTTGAGAACCCCTGCTACACATTATTTCTATAGGATATTTTACTTTTCTAAATGGTGCATTTCGGTAATAGTGTTGCAGATGCGTCACAGAGTGATATCTGTTGAAGGTCCTACGACTCAAATGAAATTTGGACTATCTTTATTCATACCCCAATTTAATAATTTAACTCATTGAGTGGTGAGTAAAATGCCCACCCACAAAAGTAAGAATTTAACTTATCAATAAGGAAAATTATTCAATACCCAATAATTTGATACTTATGAAAGAATTTTAATGAATATTCAGTCAAACCCAGGGGGGGCTCATCTGGCTCTCCGATTACTTTCAGCCAGGATGACGTAATCGGCTGGAAGGCGTTGAAGTTTTGACAGGAGTGACCAATCAGGGTTACATAGGGAAATCGCGCAGCTTCTTATAGGGATTTTCTTACGTAGAAGGGAGTAATATAAGACGCGGAAGGGAAAATATAGACCTGTGAACTTGCCTAAGCAACAAATCATATATTTAAATATCAATACTTGTGATCTGTATGGGTGCATTCAATTTTTTAACTTCTGATGGGTTAAAACTGATTAAAATTTTTCATTGAATTAAATTATGAGTATCTTGTTTTCCTTCTCATAAGAAACTTGAAGAACAAGTTTATAGCTTACCAAATAGTGGATTAAATACAAACTATGAAATTTAAAACTGATTCCTATGCATAATTACGGAGGTTCATTACTTAAATCAATAGTGATCGATTTGTAACAATATTTTAAAAGTTAAACAAATTCCCACTATCTGTATTTTAGAAAATTCTAAATACAAAGAAAATACCGTTTTTAAAGCAGTATTTAGTTATACAATCCGATACTTTTAGATCACTAAAAAATCCTCAAATTGTGAGCTATTTTTGGGTTGTTCTTCTTTTGTATGTTTTGTATAAAATTGATTACGCTACTGATCGCTTTTATCACTAATTTATTAAAATGCAAAGTTAGTTTATTAGGTACTAATTAATCTGATCTCACTGAATTTATTATTCTAATGTATCTTATATTCTGATTATGATTGTAGTAACACTGATCTATCTAAGATATATTGATCAGTGTTAAAACAATCACATAATCAGATGATAATAAATGATCACTTAGATTCTAAGTGATAATTACATGAAGAAAAAATCAAATAATCTGTTGATTTCGAATTCAATTTTGATTAAACATGACAAACATGAAGAAGATAATTTATTGGGTATAAACCTTCACCAACTTGCCGACTCCCACATACGATCGCCAAAAGAAACTCGAACTGAAACGGTTAGTTTTGAAGTTGGATCAGTGTTCCAAAGTTACGATATGATCATTTTATAAGATCTCCAAGGTGAGGTCACATTGATCCTGTTTTAGTGTAAAATTTGAATAGTCTTCAAATTAAAAAATGATACATAATAATAATTAAAAAATATTGCCAAGCTTTAATAATATAATCATTAAGTCTATAAATTGCTTTTAGTATTTTATTTCAACTCTTTTCAGTTTCCATGAAGGGAGCTAGAAATATATTGTCCCTCCCAAATCAAAATTGCTTTTAATCTAAAAGAAATTAATATCTTCCTAAAACCAATCTATGGATTCCCCTTGCCTTTGGGACGATCTACTTCGGTTTCTTACTTCAAATTAACAATAGATATTCATCAACATAAAGCTATAATATCAATTTAATCTAAAACGAAAACCCTTTTAGATTCATATCTTAAATGCTTCAAAACTGAATTGTTGGATCAAAGTTTAAATTTCCCTCTCTCCTGTCAAAAAAAATCCCTATTCTATCTGACCCAATCGAAGGAGAAGCTGGGGTTCACGCGAATTACGTAATCGGCTGGAGAGCAGTACGTCACACGAATTTTCATTTCTATGTGAAGAGCCAACCTTATCTTATTCTATTAACCTTGAGTCAAACCTTGATAAGGGGAATCTGGGTAGGAATGGAATGCAATACCCCAGTCTCAATCCCTATATCTCTTCAAAGTAAAAACATTATATTAATTCATTGTATCATTATGAATGTCATTTTGAAAGTTAAATTGTATTAAAACTGTAGTATATGAAAGGGGATAAAAATGTAAATGTAATATTCTCGAAAACTGTGACATATTTGCCAGATCAATTGAATACTTGAAGTTAATTTTAAATAACATCATTTTTGTAATATGTCATGTGTGTAGTATACAAAAAGTACTAATATATTCCACAAGAATAAAAGAACATTTTACCTTTTGTTAAAGGATTCTTTTTATCTATGGACCTTCTTCGTACTAAAACACCATTTATTTCCTGCTTTTAAAACTTCTGCCATTGATCCATAAAATAGCATGAGTCTGTAAAAAAGGAACAAAGCGGACAGTTTTCTTCATGGTTATAAGAGCTATACAACTTCAAACTTTAAGGGTGAAAAGGTTCTATAATGAAAAACTTTACTGTAATAAGAAGTTTTGCAAATATGTATTAAAGAAGAAAATCTTATAAATAAGAAATTGACCAGAGTAGAAAAATATTAAATTTTGACATTGATTTTCTCTTAAAATTTTAATTTAACATTTTTTGATACTTGAAAAAAGCTTTCAGTCATTCTTTATAAACATTACTGAAACATATCCTGAAGGAGTTACGTTTATTATAGTTTTTCTAAAGTTTGTCTAAAAAATTATTTTTTATCTTAGAAAAGATTTTTACAAATTCAATTAATTATGGTAATGGGTCACAAACGTAAATTATGAGAAATATCTCGGGATACAGCAAACCAATAAATTAAGATATACAGCTCAATGATCGTATTAAGTGAATTAGTGAATTTTTATTGAGAAAATATGCTTCACAATTTCTAATTTCTAGAATAACAAAAACATGCGTAAAAATCAATGAAAAGTTTATAAAAATAAGCTTATAACTGACTGAAACTAACTGTAAATAAAATAGCTTATTATTATATGCTTTCAATTATATTTTAAAATTTTTGAGTCGCACAAAAACATTTTACATGAAATTTTTGATACTTTGGATTAAATTTGGAAATCATTTTGAAACTCAGTTCTTATTAAGGAAACTTAAATTCAATTCTTCATATTCATGTAAAGTAAAGCTTCATAGGATTTGCAGATAACCTCTAGTCTGCGATGTTAGCTAGAACCAGTGTTATTCCTAGGATTTTTTTAGAGGAGTAAAAACACTCCTTGACTTTTTTTAGGAGGAGTGAAATTCAATTATGAGGAGTGAAATACGGAAAGAGCATAAAGTACATATACAGAGACAAGAAAACCGTAATCAAACTCCCTAAGCATCAGAACAACAAAGTGAAAAAAAAATATAATATATTCCTCTCCTAAAACGACCAAAAGTAGATCCAATTTTTTTCCGGCTACGCCATTATGGTCACAAACCATTTATATAAAGTTAAATTTCATAGGTATTTGCAAAGTCTAATGATTGGAATCACTTCAAAAAAAAATTGGTGGGAACACGGTGCATTTTTAAGCTAAACTTTGTGAAAAATTCAAAAGAGTGAAAATACTCCTGGCTAGTTTTTTAAAGAGTAATTCCAATTTTCAAGGAGTGAAATACTCTCTCAGAGGAGTTAAAAATATCTCTGGCTAGAACATTCTATACTTTATTGTTGTGAGTATTATAGTATTTTGAATATATGTTGTAAAAGTTTTGGTATTCTGAAATGTGCTCTATTCTGAAATGCTATAAAAAAATTACAGAGGCAGAACATGTGTTCTTACAGTGTTTTTGATCTCAATATAAGAACATATTCGAATTCAAAACACAATTTTTAGAACATATATTTGAATAGCATTATTTTGAAAGATATTCAGAACACTATTACATCCCAATAGTGTTGAAATGTTCCTACACATAACAAAATGCATATTTTTAATTTAAAGTGTTGTTAATTTGAGTACTATTAAAAAGTGGTCTTGCCAATAAATAACAAATTACTTCTTAATATAAACTCTAGTGTTAATATTTATGAAGCCTTCTACTTATCTTCTCTCTAGGCTTATACCATTGTTCTTTAAAATGAATTTACAAAGACTGGTCAGGAAAATTAAAATAAACTTACAGGTTTAATTAAATTTTTTTTAATTTACTAGGCTATTTTTCCAAGTATTGTATTTTTAATAAAAAAATCTAATACCATAATAATAAGACATTTAATTAATTATTATTAACAATATAGATATTTAATTAAATATATAATAAAAATATAGGTATTTAATTAAAATTTCAATTTCCTGTGTAACTTTAAAGCAACATAAAAATTTTACTTTAAGGGTTTTGATATGCATGTTACTTACTATTAAGAAAATTTATAGAAATTATAAAGCTTTCAAATTCAAGTATTTCAACCAGTAACACCAAAGATTTCAACTATTTGTTAAATATTAATTGAGATGAATTAGCATGTATTTTGGAATGACGAAAAAGCTGTAATTATTTTATGCTTCACAAAATTACGTATGTCTTCCATAAAAAACAATCAACCATGATATGTGAAAATAATAGAAATTACCTGTTTTGATACAAGGTTTCTTCACTTATAGCAAACGTGCTAAACAGTGTGGTTTTCAAATCATAACTTCTGTCATTCACTTTCCATCCTGGGTCTTGGAAAAAATTCTGTAAAAGAAAACACAATAAAATAGCAGACATGTCATAAAATAAAGAACTTCTATTGAAATTTATTACACAATTTCTTTTTTAACTGATTAAAAATATAGAATTTAACAGTAGTTTTAAAGAGTTCTAAATAAAATCCTATTTGAAAACGCAAAATGTATAAAATTTTATTTCAGTTTAAATTTAAAACTAGTGAGTTATACTATATTTTTATCGATGTCAGATTAAAACATTTTATTGGCACAAAACTGATTGAAATGTAGCTTTTTCAAATTAAAGTTTTTAAGTAAAGTTTGATAATTTTCGTACTCCCCAATACCAGTGGTTCCCAACTCAAAGAAGTCCGCAGAACTCTAAGTCTTAAATTGGAATCTTCAATCCTTTGTAGCTTAAAATTCTCATCTTCACAAAATTTCAAGATAAAAGTTTATTCCCTAATTAAGCGTGAGATTTTTATTTAATGATACTAAACTTAACTAGATTTTAAGAACATTTAAGTATATCTCACGAAAATTAGTTTTTTTGTCGTGAGTTAAGTAAATATTCGATTTGCTTTCGACTACACTTTATATCCCCGAACTCTCAAATTGCCTTTTAAATATTTATTAATTTAGTGGTGACTGTGATATCCACAAATTACATACCCAAAAGTATAATTCAATATTTTCTGGTTAAATTCATTAAAATTTTTCTTTCTAAAATTTAAAATTTTTGTGTGCTTCCGGACCACTTCCAAGACTCTCACGGACCACCGGTTGGGAACCACTGCCTAGCCTAGACCAAGGCTGACACGGCGCGCATGTGGCCCGCCGACCCTCTTTTTACGGCACGGCAAGTCATAAAATAATTTTAAAATTTTATAAGGTTTGGGAAAATTCAATTAAAAAGGTCAATTTTTGTAAGGTTTAACAAAAGAATTCGCCAATGCAAAATGTTAAACAATAATATACAGCAACGTTACTTGACCTTGGAGAAACAAGCTGCGAGCAAACAAAGAAAGTAGTTCCAACAATAAAATTTTATTGACCGTTGGACCGGGACAAGTTAAGATAGAAATTTTGGCCCACAATCAAATTGAAGTTGTGCAAGCATGCTTTAGACCCCCCATCCAAGATTATCAGTATTGAATTTTATGTAAAATTTTGAGCGTCTAGGAATATAAGGGTTAAATGTAAATTCATACTTTTTATTCACGATTTCAATAAGTAAATATCAAAAATCGCAATAAGTTACAGTTTAATAAAGAATTAAATCCGAAGAATTTTATTTTCGAAGTTAGAAAAATTATTTATGTATTAGTAACTATGTAAATATAATGCATTTAACAAATAATAAGATTCTTTTATGTAAAAAAATAATTATATGTTAACACTAGACCAGTTTAGAAGGTTTTAGAAAATGAACTAATTTCGGTTGGACTAAGATTAAGTTTTTATAATACAGAAAAATAAAAACATCCTAGTAGCACAGCTCTAACCAAATATGTCAATTTTACGTAACTGTAACTAGAAGTAAACGAAATTTGGCCATACATGACATACATTGGACGAATCTTGAACACTTGTGCTGCTTGTGTATGAAATTTATTATTTATGATGTACTAATTTGGGATACATTAAACTATAATGAGTAGGTATAGTTTCTTTTCAAATTTATTACGTGAATCAATAACCTAATAACCTGTTGATAAATTATTCCTTCAAATGTTGGTTGATTACAGGGTTGTAATTTAATATGAAATCATTGAACCAAAATCTGGTTTAATGATTCAATTTTGAGTAAAATCTTAAAAATCGGGCTTGGTTTGAGGAAAAACACTTTTGAGTTTTACAGATTTTGATCAAAAATCATTAATACGTTTTAGCGATACGGTTTTACTCAAATAATAATCATTGATTTATGATGAAAAATATTTCAAACAAAAAATAAAAATCAAACAGCGCCAAAACATAAATATTTCACACCTAGCCAATCTAATATTTTGATTTGTTCTCTTCAGTGTTCTTTAGAATAATCTAGATACCAACCTGTGTTGTCGATCTTTCACGAAACAAAAATTATTTTTATACTTCGGAACAAAAAATATTACTCACAAAATAATGATCACAGGTAATCATTAAAAAATTATGATCACCAGTGATGATTACGGCGCGTTTTTTTCTTTTCTGATCACCAAACGATGATCCGCTATTGATGAAAAACGATGCCTGATATTTAAAAGTAAGGCCAGTAAAAATTTTGATTTGGTTTGTCTCTATAATTATCAATTTCAAACCCTGGTTAATCCACACAACTGGTTAATCGTTTAATCTTCCATTCACTCAATTCTGTCGTTACTATTCCAAAGTTGTATAGTGCATATTGATTTCTGATTTTTATTCAGTATTCCTTCATACAGGGTATTATTAATTTTAAATTGTTACTTCCAAAGTTAACTCACATCACTCGATTAAAAATATATTTATTTTATAAATTCTTAAAAGAAGTGGTGGTTACATCATTAATCTTTTTGCGCTCGTTATAAATCGTAAATTTAAAAGGAATGGTAAAATGTATTTTAAGATTGCTGGACATACATTATTCAAATAGTTCTAACAAAATTAAATATTACAGAATTATCAACAATCGTATATGAGGAGCAAACAGACAAACCGTGTTTCTCACAAAAAAAAATGAGTTATACTGTTTTTTTCTTGATTTCTACATTAAATTGTACCAAATTATGCTTTTATTTTCAACCAAAACTAGTTTTATCGTATTCTAAAACTACTAAGAAAATTGATGTTTCAATCAAAAAGTGTTTCCTCTAGTTATATGTTAATATTGCTCTTTTTCAATTATAAAATAATATTACACATTTTTAATGAATTGTGTGTTACCCAATTTTCATTCAAAAAGTGTTATCCATGTTAGAAACATTCGAACCATGTTTCCTCCACTGTGTTCGGTCAAAACGTGATTTCTCCAAATTTCAAATGCATTTTCTAATAATTAATTTTAGTTTTTTGGTAAATCATGACTATAAATATTCCTACTACTAACTAGTAATATAACTAAACAGATGATAATTTAGATTCTAAAATAAGTTATTAGTTTTTTTGTGTTTCCTGAAAATTTGAATCCGAAGGAGAAAGCATGGTTTGATTGTTTGCTCCTCATATGTTTTAAACTGCTGCCATATTACTTCGGCAAATGTAGTTGCGTCATCAGTACTTAAATAGTAGTAACGAAAAAATAAGAAAACAAGAAAGGAAATTTTGTCACGACTATCATTGGTTAATTTGAAATTAAACTAATCAATTAACCGCTATTGATGAAAAACGATGCCCGATATTTAAAAGTATGGCCAGTAAAAATTTTGATTTTGAGTTTTTTCTTTGTCTCTGTAATTACCAATTTCAAACCCTGGTTAATCATCACAACTGATCAACCATTTAAATTTTACATTCACACAGTTCTGCAATTATCTCAAAGTTGAATAAGGTAAATGTGGGTATAGTGGACACTTTAAGGAAATTTTTCGCTTAAATTCTCTATAAATATCAATCTATTTGCCTGGAAACGGTTACCATCCTATTTTTAGATCAACTGGATCTTCTTCTTTCGATTTTACCAACAAACACTGTAATTAGATCAGGGAAAGTATTTTTAATTAATTTTTTAAAAGTACTCCAAATTGCTTCTATAGTGGCCACATCGATGTATCTGATGTTTCTATGGTGGACACCCTTTGCATCAAAAGTGGACACCTCTCTTTTTCTGCCTATACCAGGGGGTTTATGCATGAAATTGAGTAGGTATGATCGTTTAGTTCTAAAAAAGTCTTCCTTCCTAGCGAAATATATTTTGGATGAAATGAAAATCAGTTTTATTTGACTTAGAATTACAGACTTAATGGTTTCCGGCCCATAGCCTACGTTGTAGCTGCTTTGAGAGGAATTTCCCGAAGCCAGAATGAAACCTAATTCGTACAACACCCGTTTTATGGCATAATCAACAGTTTCTGAAGAAAATCTGATTCAAATTAAAAATGATTTATATTTTTTTTAAAAGCCATTGCAGTGACCACTATTGGAAAATCTAAGATTCTGTGTTGGTAAAGTGGCCACCCCCCTAAATCCTCGTAAAGTAAAAATTTTCAAATAAATTTTCTTCAGTATGATTGTATACACTCTACTTAATCTTAAAATGAATTTAAAAGTCAATGAAACCGTAATAAATACTAAAAAATCAATCCCGACTAAACCGTTTCCTAACGCGATTCAATAAGCAAAATCAAATTTCAGTCACTCGGCCGATGGTGTTATTTCAAAGACTTAAATATCCTTTTCATACTGATCTGTGGTATCCGTGGTTATTTAACTGATTACCTGATAGCATAATCTACTATGCCTATGAATTTTAACGCTATTTGGTAACTCTAACTCGTATTAATTAAAATTAATCAACTAGGTGGCCACTATTGGGACAGTGTCCACTATACCCACATTTACCTTATATAGATTGCAGATTTATATTCAGTATTCCTTCAGGGAATATCCTTGATACGGTAACCTAGACGTAGCAGATGCATCGAAACATTTTCCAACTAAAAATATATTTATTTAAAAATTATTAAAAGAAGTGGTAGTTACGACAATTATCTTTTTGCGCTCTAGTTATAAATCGTAAATTAAAATGGAATGGTAAAATTTATTTTAAGATTTCTGACATATTATTCAAATAGTTCTAACAAAATAAAATATTACAGTATTATCAACAACCGTACCTTCATTGGCATTGGTTAATTTGAAACTAAACTAATCATTATAACTTAAATTGTAGAAATAATCGTTAACCGATCAAAATGTGAAGATTTAGTTTTAAACAAGTGTAGTACATTAAAGATAAAATAGGGACTTTTTTAATGACTGATTTTCAATACAACTGAAGCTCCGATTTCGTTTCAAATGTTTGTTCGAATAGATTCCTGCAAATCCTAACAATCGGGTCTTGGCAACTTTTTGGTGAAGTTTTGTTTAGCCGATGGTGTTTTATTGGGAAGTAAGAATTTTAACTTTTACAGAAACGAATTGCCGAAATCAATCTTATATAGTCATATTTAGCACTGGCCCAAATTCTTTGGATTAATCTACACTAACAGCCGTATCACAGCCATCAGCATTGCGGTTAACCAGCAGCTAAAGATACAAATATTAGCTGCTGTGAATATGGCTGTTAGATTCATACAAATAACGTTTCATAGTGAAAATACAAACACAAAAAATACAACGTTTTACGAAAAAGCAAAGAGAAAATTCACAAATTTTAATCAAGTAAATATGTGATTATTTAGATTAGATCATTAGTAAAAAAGGGCACAGCTTCGATAAGAGTCCTCCAGCCACCCTGTGTATCCACAGCAATATGCTTAAGTGTTGTCATTTGAGATTATGGGTAAACATGGCGGCTGGAGGACTCATCGAAACTGCGCCAAAA
Organism: Tetragnatha montana; assembly: GCA_963680715.1. Taxonomy (NCBI): domain Eukaryota; kingdom Metazoa; phylum Arthropoda; class Arachnida; order Araneae; family Tetragnathidae; genus Tetragnatha; species Tetragnatha montana. Next base: position 13,213,771 of record OY796678.1, read on the forward strand.
AAGGGAAATTGGATCTAATTAATAAAATTTAATTGACTAAATTGTAGTAATTTTTTTAAAAGTTGGATGTAGATAAAAATAAAAGCATCTTATGATTTGATGATTAAATCACAGAAATAGTCATGCTAAAAAGTTTCCCATTTTCATTTTAGAAATTTAAAGACACTAAATTTTAAATAACCTTTAAACTTTAATATTACAATTAACAGTCAATAATTAAGGCGTATATTAAATTTAATTTTAGATATAGGATTAAGATGCATTAAACACTAAACTACTGTAAAAAAAAGAAAACAAATTTTGAACTTATAACTTATCTTGGAAAAGTGTAGAAATCGGGCAAACCACCGATCGTTTTCAATCTCCGACAGCACTGACAACCACATTCGATCTCTTAATCAACGAACAAAATAACAGGTTGCCACCAAAAAATACTAAGAACGAAAACTAAGGTGTTGGTTTCTCTGATGCTTGATTGATTGAAAAGAAAATCTTTTAATAAATACACAGAGTACCAGAGCAGAGAGTCCATGGGCACAAACGTTCAAGATTGGTCTAATTTTTGTCATGTATGGCCAAATTTCGTTTCTTTCTAGCTTCAGTTACGTAAACTTGACATGCTTGATATGAACTGCGTTACTATAGGGGCTAATTTTAATTTCTCTGCCTCAAAGGCTTATACAGTGGAAGCTCTTATAACGACCTGCTCTTATAAAAATCCTCTCTTATAAAGACCCAAAAATTAGTCTCTATAAGAGCACAAAAGTGCTCTTATAAAGACTAATCTTCGAATCGATTCAGCTTATCGAATACTTTTCTGGATCGGTATGTTTGCGTCACACATGAATTAGCCAATAAACGAATATCAAAGTATGACAAACAGCACCATGTAACCATCGCATCTTCTTCTCGCTTGCTTTCGCCCGGGGTAACCGGCTACAATCCCAAAACGAAATCTTGCGCTACCCAATGCCTTTGTTGATTTGAGACTTATTTATTATTAGTATTATTATTAGCGTTTTAGTTTTATGTAAGCATCCGAACATTCTAAGGAAGCTAAGCTACGCAATAAATTAATATCAAAATAAAAATTTAATAGCAAACAAAATATTGATCTTAAATTTCATAGCAAAAAATAAGGTAATATAACATTAAATTGAAAGTATCAAGAATTCATAAAATAATAAATAATTGCTTAAAATGAGGAAAAATCAATTGGGCGATTCGAACTGTGTTCTAAATCCCAACGATCTAGTATCCTACCCTACTGTTTGGATATAATGGTAAAATATACAACCAAGGGTTTCAGTTAGTTGATTAAAAAAACGTATTACGGGTAACTGCAATTTCCAAAATCCATCCCTTTGCCTTTGACGATTGAGGGTTGGTGATCGTTTTCAGGTTTAGATTTCCTCCAAACTTTATAAACTAATCTACTAAAAATATATCTTTGAGGGAATCGAGTCCACCTTCCCAAAAAGCATCAAAATTGATAGTTTAGTTTAACGAGTTTATTACTTTTAAACGAGTGATATTCTACACTCGAGTGTATCACTCGAAGTTTGCTCTTATAACGACAAAAAACTCGGTACGGATTAATTACGTTATAAGAGCTTCCACTGTAATAAGTTACGATTTTTACCAAGCTTATATTAAGTCTAAAGACAGAGAGCTTATGATTGGGTGGGATCAGTGTTATTCCTAGGATTTTTTTGGAGGAGTAAAAATACTCCTTGACTTTTTTTAGGGGTAGTGAAATTCAATTATGAGGAGTGAAATACGGAAATAGCATAAACTACATATACAGAGGCACAAAAACACTGCAATCAAACTTCCTAAGCATCAGAACAATAAGTGAAAAAAATATATTTTCCTCTACTAAAAAGATAAAAAGTAGGATCCAATCTTTCCAAATTGTTTTCGAGCTACGCCATTATGTCCACAAACCATTTATATAAAGTTAAATTTCATAGGTATTTGTGAAGTCTAATTGATTGGAATCACTGCAGAAAAAATTTCGGCGGGGCACGGTGCATTTTTTAAGCTAAACCTTTGTGAAAAATTCAGAGTGAAAATACTCCTGGCTAGTTTTTTAAAGAGTATTTCCGATTATCAAGGAGTGAAATACTCTCTCAGAGGAGTTAAAAATATCTCTGGGTGGGATAGATACCTATTAACTCAAGTTTCAGTTCTTCAATTGGTTTTTATCTAAACACAAATACTGGAATCGAATGATTTTACGGGTTTCAGGTGTGATCCCTTCCCTAATAGCGCAGCTCATCCAAATATGTTAAATTTACGTAACTGCAACTAGAAGTAAACGAAATTTGGACATGCATGACAAAAATTAGACGAATCTTAAACGTTTGTGCTGCTTGGGTAACGCAGGCTTGCACATCTTTTCATGCGGCTCGCATAATTCTAATTGAGGTAGAACTTCATTGTATTGATTAAAACTTCAATTTGTATTGAAAATGTTTAAGGATTTGCTGAAGAACTAATTAACTTAAAGAAAATTAGTTAGCATTATCGGAATCTAGGTATACCGTTCTAAGCGAAATTGCATACATCGGAAATTTCACTCTGATTTTCTTTGAGAAAATTTTTTTTGCCAAAAGTGTGTTTGGCGGGATTTTTCATTCTGTGCAGTAGACCCACCTTCTTATTATAGGCTACACCCAAAAAAACCCTCTGTAATCGGCTACTGCGTTGGAGTCCGGAATGGGTAATTCCTAAACAGGGTGTACAGGGTTCAATTACAAATTTGTGGAAACACTCGGAAATAACGCCATATTAAAGGATATAATTACACTCTAAAATATTTTAACTATAGAGTGTTTTCAAGTGACGTCACAACCGGTTATTTTCTTTTAACTGTGTACCTTCTGTAGGGCTTTAAACTGTTGCTAAGGCCGTTGTTTATCTGTTGCTAAGGCGGTCTTTAAGTATGGGGTCACGTGATTGCAAATGCTCCACTAGAAGAATTCCACGGCTAGTCATTTTCTGTAACTGTTAACCTCTGTAGGGCAAAAAACTGTAACCTTTCTGTTGCTAAGGCCGTTGTTAGGTCCGAGTCATGTGATTGAAAATGCTCTATACGCCAATTTGCTTAAACTTTATTCTATTTTTGTTTAAATAATATTTTCTATTTTTACTTGATGCGAATTTCTATTTATAAAATAGTTTTAGTTTGCTTTCAATTCTGACAGTTAAGGGGTTTTTAGGCAACCCTTCTTTGCCATCTTTTTGAAGTCTTTGTTTTCGTAATTCATTATTTCAAGACCAGAAGTATATTTATTGATTTTTTTTTGGTAAAATCGTTTTATTCAAAGTTTTTATAAAACGGTTTGCATATTAGTTAGCTGGAAATAATGAGGTAGTTGCATAAGTGAGGGATTTGCTTAATTTTACACTTTTTTGATACGTTATAGTTTAAAACTACCAAATATCAGATTTTTAAGTTCAAAAATATGTTTTAAATAATTTAAAACTCAATTTTATTTTTGCCAAAACACTAGTAAAGTCATGTGATCAAAAAACGGGATTTGACGTCACAGCGCCGTCTAAACTAGTGTTTTTACTGTTTTTCAATGATCGGAAAAGGGGATTCTATTGGATGTGACGTCACAGCGCATAACAACAACAGTGTTTCTGTTTTCGCGCCGTAACACAAAACGAAATTTTTACAAATTTATCTCTCTGAAAGTAGGCTTCGAATACTTCATTTAAACGTCATTCTTCATGGTTTTTTATCTACTATTTTAATATAATTTAATCTCAAAACGGGAAAACACCTCACTGTAATAACACAGGAAAGAAGAATGAGAAATATAAGGAACCCAATATTTTTCGATCCTGAGCTTATTTGCCTCAATAGTTTATTTCTTAAATAGGAAGTTTTGGAATATTTTTTTATGCAATTTAACTTTGAACTAAAAACTCACTCAAAATCGGAATTCTAACAAGGAAACATTCACAGGTTAAACTATCCAAAACGGACGATAATTTTACAGGCATAAGAAGATGACTCAAAACATCACTTACTGTGAACAAATTAGCTCCGGAATTTCATTAGAAGAGGAGTATATTAATATTTCTCCTTGTGCTCCCAACTCTTCAGTTCAGGTTTCGTTTGCCAAACGCGATAGTGCCTATGGGAATTCCCGTGTTAATATTATAACATTTCGGTCTATGGAAGTGTTCATTCAATCCTCTTTACTCCAGTGGTTCTCAAATCCTACAGACCCACAGGCCTTTCACCCTAAAATTGAATCCTTTACGGACCCCACCAGTTATAACTTAAAATCTTTCACCTTTGCAGAATTCCCTGATTTAGCACAAAAACTTAAATAATGTTCTGAAATATAACACGATTTTTTTCTAAAATTAATATTTATTCATTCATAAAAGTTCCTATTTTATTTTATTTTATTTTATTCATTACTCAATCTGTATGGAACCCCTTTCGAAATCTGCCTATTTTATATTCAAATCAAACAGTGAAACTTTATTTATAGAGAGGTAAGATATTGCTAACAATTTAGTGGTGACTGTTTTATCCATACAAATTATTATATCCGTAAGTCATCCGCATTAGATAGTATAACTCATCCCCATAATCCTTCAATGCGCTCAAATTTATACTCATTAGGAATTTTTTGTGCACTACCGAGACCCTTTACGGACAACATTCTTTGAGAACACTAGTTCTTGAAAACAAAACATTAATTGGTTAGGAACAGCTTTTCTATTCTATGAGTCTTTAACTACTCTATGACACTAATAAGTTTCAAAACAGCTCAAAAATATTGGCCAACATTAAAATTGCTGTGGAATATCAAATATTGTATGGGGCCAATATTTTTAAATATTGTGTAACTTTAAAAACTTAGAAACAGTTTAACTAATAATCCAAATTATTATAAACTCATTTCGTATGTAAAAATGCTACTGGAATGTTTCATCCATTTGTTGAAAATTTTACATCCTCCCCCAACATAGTTCGATATTCAGTGATATTGTTGTACCTATATTAGAGAAAAACAATATTAGCTGATATTTAGTAACATTGTTTTCTAGTGTTAGAGAAACTTAATTTTGTAAAAAAATGTCATAAAAAGAATAAAGGGGTAATATTGGGTTTTTACTACATACTCTGAGGGAAATGACACTTTCAAATCTGAGTAATTGACCAATTTTTTCAGCCAATTTGCTGTGCAATATTAAGTAATATTACTAGGGGGATCATTTTATATTTGGCCGATATTGCTTTTACAATATTGGCCAATTAAAATGTGTTTATTTATTTAAATACATTGCCAAACAGAAGTGACATTCCAATTACTTGGCAAGAAAAAGACACAAACAGTACAACATATTATAAATATAAAAGGACACACATAACCACAAAAAAATAAGCACTAAATCTACACAAAAGAGAAAAACAAAAAATCATGGAGATACACTTTGCAAATAATCAAGTTTTAATTTAGAGTAAGAATCTAAAAACAGATCACTGGTTGTGGGCAGATTATTAACTATTTTATAAAATTGATAAATAGTTTGGCTTGAAAGATAGTTCTTGACAATTAAAGGAATCGTGAATACTATTTTATTTCTTGTATAGCGTGGAGGGATATGGAGGTCAAGTAACGTAAGTAAAGGAGGGCAATCTATATTGTTTCTTATTAAGTTAAAATAAACTTTAATATGGATAAATTTCTCCGTAGTTCCAAAGTCATTGGCATTAAAGGAATATAATTAAATTTGAAATAAACATAACTAAGAAACTTATTTTGAATTTTTTTCTAAACATAAAACATCAATTCGGAGCACAGGGTTCCAGACAACACAATTATACTCCAATATAGGACGAATAATAATGTTAAAAAGTAAGTTAAGGACATCAACATCTTTGAAATTATCTTAAGTTGTTCAAGTTGCAGTGTTCTGCAAATCGTCGTCTGGTCGCACGTCTTAATAAAAAAGCTGTTTCGTTTTCATTGTAATTTACAGCCAGCCCACTGTTTTAAAAGGTGCTCTGACGTCACAAGAGCAGTTGGCAATTGCATATTTAGTACTACTCTCAGGCTCATATATATCCATTGTCCTCTCAGCTCCCATCTTTTCACAAAGGTTGGACCTGCTCTTTTAATTGCCGTGACGTCCTTGCATGTACTTAAAACTCCAAAACTATCGGTTTCCAGCTCTATGAAACTGCTCTAAAACTCGTACTTCGCTTTGTATAGGTTGACTTTGTTTTATAGGTGCTAAAAAAATACTGCTATGTTTTTTTTAAAGTAGTGTTTGTAACCCGCTCCGTCTTTGAAAGCATACAAACAAATGTTAAGTAGAAGCAATGCAAATATTAAGTATATTTTAAACTTGTATCGCTGGGTTATTTCCATGGTTATTTCATATAAAAACTGCTCAACAGTGTTTGATTGCTCTTTAATTTGCTCATATCTTTTTTGATATTTCTAGTGCTCCGATATAACGGTCACTATCGATAAAGCATTTCTTTAGAGAGAAAGAAGCACCTAAAATTGAATAATGTTTTTTATATATTTATTTTTTAAAATTATATAGTGGTGACTAAAATTTTAAACTTTCTAAAGTTTCTAAATAACAATATTAATAATCATTTTGAAAAGACAGGATACATTTTGAAACTTATTTAATGCAACCAAGATGCGACGGACTAGCTTTGAACTCATATTCTAGATGTTAGGCACTTAATAATGGGTAGTTGGGAAAAACATACCTATTTTTTTAACTTTTATATTTTACTCTTTTTTCCATCTTTGCTTCATTTTATTGTTTTCTCAGTTTTTTTTATTTTATATTTTTCTTTTCTTTCTTTTTTTACTTTTCTACGTTTGTCTCTTTATATTTTCAAGTTTTCTTTTCCTTCATTTATCTTTTCTTCTTCTCCTTTAATATTTTTTTTGTCCTTTTCTCTCTGAGCTTTCTCTCATTTTTTATTTTCAGTATTTTATTTCTGGCAGGTTAACCTGATGTTATAATTTCTCGGTATCTTTTTTTCTATTTCCCTTTCCTTCTTTTCCTGGCTGTTCTAAAGATCTATGTTTTACACTTTTAAAAACATTTTTATGTTTTGAACTTCTGGTTTTTGTCTTATCTTAATTCCTATACATGTATTTTTCCTCTTAGTTTATTTTTCATTAAGGATTAGTTACCTAAATATTAAGTCATCAATTATGTTTCATTTTTATTAAAAAAGGAATATATTAAAAAATTAAGTAAGATGTAGTGAAAATAATTCGGTGAAACCTTTTTAAAAATTTAGCTAATTAATTAATTAGATGAACTGAAAATGGAGGAGGGGAAGATTAACAAATAAGTTGAAATGGGCAATAGTTTAAATATTCGTCGATGAAATTTGAGCAGCTAAAAAACAATGGAAGAAAAAAAGAGAAAAATAAGGGGAGACGGAGAAACTTTAAAAACAAATAGAGAGAGCGGGAGAATAGTGGTATCACCCTCGAGAAATAAAATAATGTCATTAAAAAAATAAGAGAAATCTCAGAGAGAAAAGGACAGAAAAAAAAAGATTAAAGGAAAAGAAAAATAGATAAATGAAGAAAAAGAAAACTCGAAAATATGAAGGAAAAAAGAAAACTGTTTTCTTTTTTAGTTTTTAAAAAGTTTAAAAAACTGAGAAAACAATAAAATGAAGCAAAGATTGGAAACAGGGTAAACCATTAAAGTTAAAAAAATATGTATTTTTTCTCACCTACCCATTATTAAGAACCTAACATCCAGAAAATGTGTTCAAAACTTGTCCTTTGCATTGTGGTTCCATTAAATAAGGTTCAAAAACGTATCCTGTCTTTTCAAAATGAATATTTCGGGCTATGGCCGTTTTAAAAACCAGCCACAACGCGAATTTTGCGTTGTTGAAAATTTTAGTTACCACTAAATAATTTTTAAAAATAAGTATATAAAAGACATTAAACAAAATTATGTAATTATACGGTATTGGATAAAATGCTTTCTACTTGTAAGTGTCTGTTATATCGGAGCACTAGAAATATTTATATTTAATAGCAGGTAATTATTTCGAACCGTTATAGCTGTAACTTAAGTCCATTAACCCATGTCATGCCGAAGCAGTACTTACTTTGTACTTACCCAGTGGGCACCTGTGGACTGAGGCCCACGCCACACACACATTCACACAGGCACAGCTCCTTTTTACAGGGGGGCCACATTCATTCATCACACACATAAGGACAGAAACTAATATCCATGCCAAACGGGGATTCGAACCCCAGACGCACGGCTTCGCAGTCAGATGCTCTAACCACTAGGCCAGTACGTCGGCACACTAGAAATATCAAAAGACATATTAAGATATATTTTTCTGGTACCGAAGTTGTGGAGAGTGGGACAGGTTTCAACAGTTCCGTTTTGCTTTAAAATAGTTTTCCCGTCTGTTATGCGGTTAATAGAAATGCCACCTGGTGTCAAGTAATGTTTCTTATCAAAGCAACATCTGCCTTTTAGATTTCTTTTGTTATCGAATGAAGTTGCTTTTGAAGTCTCAAAATTAACTTTTGAGTTTCTTTTAAAAAAAAATCTTATTTTACCCTATTTTTATTTATTGAGGCGAAGGATTTTTATATATGTTATTAATTAGGGTCTTTCAGCTTCTATGTATACATTTTTCAAACTCAATAAGGTGTGAGGGGTCTTGAACCGTGATGACTAAAGGTGGGGCAGGTTTCAACACCACAAAAATGCATTTTGCTTAGTACAATGTGCTTTCGCAATGCTTACTTGAAGTAAACTCTTTTAAATAACTTATTAAGGGGACTTTTGGTACCAAATTTTTTTTTTCTCTAATAACTGGATTTTATAATCTTTTAAGGTTTTAAATTATGTATTTACTTCATACTAATTCACATTTAGCCAAAAAAGCGAGTTCAAAAATTTATTTTTTAAAAGAATTACAAAAAACTTCAAAAAAATGCCCGAAATTACCCTACATTTAAATTGTAACTCCTCCCTTATTATATGTTATTTTGACTTGATTTTTTTTCTGAACATTAATCAAACATATATAGTCATTTGTAGGCATGGAAATTTGATTATCTATAAAAGTTTCTGAAAAATAAAAAAACCTCTGAAATTTGGCATTTTTTTCCGAAAAAATACCCTAAGTTTCAACTTTAATGCTCCGTAAAAAAAATTGTAATAAATATATTATAAAATCCATGCCTGAAGATGTTAAGCAGGTGGTGTTACTGATAATGACTACAAAGTTTGAAGTGGTTTGGATGATTAGAAAAAAAGCCTTTAGATTTTAAACATTAAAAACCTTGTTTTGAGAAAAAGCCGTTTAAAGATAGAAAACTAGGCTTCTCAAGCCTATCTAGGCCTCAGAAATCTCAAAATTTTTAAACTTAGAATCCTCATATCATTATAAAACTTGGTAGGAATAATTCTAAGGGCACTTTGATTTGATCTTCACTTTGATTGCAAAATCTCAAATTCGATATTTTGACCAAATTTTGGTACTGAGTCCCCTAAAGAAATAATAGCATTTATTTTTAACGTAAGAACAGCTGAAAATCAATTAAGATAATTTACTTTATTATACTTTCAATTTTTAACGGTACGGTTAACATGTCATTTTCTGTAACTGTTAACCTTCTGTAGGGCGAAAAAACTGTAACCTTCTGTTGCTAAGGCCGCTGTTAGGTCCGAGTCATGTGATTGAAAATGCTCCATGGCCTTATTCTTTTTTTTATAATATATCACAAACTAGGCCCAATTTTAAAGACTTTACAACAAATTTAATTATTAAACTAGGTTTTGGTGATCAAGCGTAATCATTTAATTCAACACCTGAAATTAACCTCAAAATAACCTTAAGCGCTTCCTCTAAGTTTAAATTCCCTTAATTAGAGATATTTTTTAAAGAGCGCAAACTGAAACTGAATGATGACCCTATTACACATTACCTCCTCAAAATAACTCATGAGAAAAGCGACATTACTCTTTGAGTGGTGATTAAAGGCGAATCTCCAGAAAACAAGCCAAGCTGAGCAAACTGCAACACGACAAGAATGGCATGCCGTAGCGGTACGCAGCTGCGTCCACAAACCGCCGGAGCGACCGCAATTCGCGTGCGCCCGGCTCCAAGCACTCACGCGATGCTCGCGGGAGAGGCTTAGCGGACGTCACAGAGGTCCCGCCATGGATCCCACGTACAAGTCCCCGCTGTCCAGCGTTATCAACAGCGTGCTCAAGAAAAAGACGGCGGAACCAGCTTCCAGGAAGGGAGGATCGTTGCGGTTCGGAGACGGAACTGGTTCGCAGAGGACTGTCGATGCTGGTTCTGGTTCATTGCGGTTCGGTGATGCTGGTTCTAAATTGTTCAGTGATGTTTCTTCTCACCAGATTGGTGATGCCGGTTCGAGGAAGAAAGGAGTTGGAACTGTTTTTGAAAGGACTGGTGATGCTGGTTCTCAACTGTTCAGTGATGCTGGTTCGATTAGTAAGGGAGATGGAACTGGTTTGGGTTCGAAGAGGACTGGTGATGATGGTTCTCAATTGTTCAGTGATGCCGGTTCTCACCAGATTGGTGATACCGGTTCAAGGAGGAAGGGAGTTGGAACTGTTTTTGAAAAGACTGGTGATGCTGGTTCTCAACATGATACTGGCTCTGGTTCTAGTTCGCTGCGGTTTGGAGATGCTGGTTCGTTTAGGAAGGGAAATGGAACTGGTTTGGGTTCGAAGAGGATTGGGGATGCTGGTTCTCAACTGTTCAGTGATGCTGGTTCTGGTTCTCTGCGGTTTGGAGATGCTGGTTCATGGAGAAAGGGAGCTGGTGTTTGTTCTGGTCCACAACAAACTGGTGAAGATGGATCTGGTTCAAAATTGTTTAGTGAAACGGGTTCAAGGAGAAAGGAAGCTGAAATATGTTCTGAATTGCAAGCAGGTAGTGGTACGGGTACTGGGTCTAAACAGTTTAGTGATGTTGGTTCTCGACATATCGGTGATGCTGGTTCAAGGAGAAGAGATAGGGATATCGGTTCTGGTTCTCATCGGTTTGGTGATCCCAGTTTTGGTTCTCAATGGTTCGCTGTTACTGGTTCGAAGAGAAAGGGAGCTGAAACTGGTTCCGGTTCTCAACAGTTATGTGATGCCGTTTCGAAAATAGTCGAAGAAGAATCAGGAGAAGGAATTGGTTCTGGTTCACAGCGGCTCGATGATACAGGTACTAGCTCAAAATTATTCAGTGGTACAGGTTCTGACTCACTTCGGTTCTGTGACGGTGCTTCGAGAAGAACCGGTAAAGATAAAGGTACTGGTTCGCAAGAGTTCAGTGATGCAGATTCCAAATACGGTTTAGAGAAAAAACGTGAAATTCTTGCGAATTCATCAAGGGCTTCGAATGTTTCCCAAGAAAAATCCTCACCAATGGAGAATGAAAGACAACAGAGTTCTGATAAACCTTCTTACTTCAAGATGTCTGACTCCTTAGAAAAATGGCAGACGCGTACGAGGCCAGAAATTTCAACAACTCCAGAAGACTCTTATGATCGAAAATCTTCAACAGCTACACCAGGACAACTAATGCTTGATAAAAATATTTCGTCTGAAGACTTATCTGATGGTAAGACATCCACCGAGAGACGTTGGAATGTATCTTCTGGTTTAAAGACCTCTTTGGATAAACAACCACCAGAGTGCTACTCAAACGAGTCAACTTCATTGGGCAGTTCTCCCTCTTATGGGCGGAGTTTCGCCCGCCTTTCAGCCAATCCTGGAAAGTTTGGATCCCATGATTCCTTGATTGACAGCTCTCCCATTTCTGGGAGGAAACGCCTTGTAGCAGATCAGGAAAAGTTTGGATCACATGATTCTTTGATTGACAGCTCACCAACCTATGGAAGGAGCCCAACAGGATTGACAGCCATTCGTAAAATTTCTTCGGATGTCAACTTTCTTGAGAATGCACCGACTTTTGGAAGGAGTTATGCTAAAATAAGAAATGATGATGATAAGAAATCAACAGAAGATGTGAACCTATATACTGCAGTTCCCATTCCGTCTAAAAGACATGTTTACTTGCAAGAAGATTCCGCAAAACCTGAGAGTAACCTGAAAATTCCTCTATCCAAAAAGGAAGTTTCCATTATAAGTTCTCATTCTATTGAAGAAACAAATCCTGATACAATGTATACAAGCAGTTTGACGTTTGGTAGATGCAGCAGACAGTCTGAGAAGGATTCACCTACTAACGTCAAATATTTTTCCGACAGAGGAGAAGATAGTTCACACATTGCAGAGCCCATAACAGAAGATCCGAGGTGTGAAAAAAGAAGTTCAGAATCTAATTACAAGCAGTTAGACCTGAAACATGATTGGCACCAAATGGGTTCAGATAGACAAAAAGAATCCGAAATCGAAAGAAACACTTTAAAGAATTACGGCTCTGGTAACTTAGCAAGACAATCTGGTTCTGAGGTTCCAAGAAAACACTTCCAAACTGGAATGGGACGTAAGAAGGTCCCAGATGCTTTGTTCTTGGGAGACACTTCAAAGAAATTCCAGCATAGCTGTGGACAACCCTTGTCTGATTCGGGATACGAGGAGTTCAAAGCCTTGCACTCAAGGATGGTGAAACCGGGAAGGAGGTACAGCCTTAAGAAGTCAAGACCCCTTTCTTCATCTTTAGGAAGACTTGATGTTAGAATTTCTCCAGAAGAGGCAGGGCCACTTGAAAACAAACGTCACAGCGCCATGGTTGCATTTGAAGTAGGCGGAGCTTCAGAAGATAGCTCCTCCCCAGGAAGAAGCCCAACTCGCCCATTGGCCAGATTTTCTTCAGAGGATGCTTTGACTGACAGCTCTCCGACTTATGGGAGGAGTCCTACTAGGTTGACGGCTTCGAGTAGGATTGAAGACAGTGAAAAAAGTCCGAAGTATTCTTCAGGATATGACTCTATCGATAAATCTGAGAAAACTCCTTCGAGATTGACAGCTACATCTTGGGAGAAATATTCGTCAGAGGATGGACAGTCGTTGAACAGTTCCCCTTCTTTTGGGAGAAGTCCTAATCGACCTGTAGCAAGTTCCGGCAAATTTTCCTTTGATGACATGAAAGTTATTGGTTCTCATCCATCTGGGAGGAGTCCAACTCGATTAACAGCCACGCCTATGCAAAAAGTATCTGCTGATGATTCGTCGGTTGAAGATTCACCCACTTCTGGGAGGAGTCCAACTCGTTTGACAGCCACGCCCATGAAAAAAGTATCTGTAGATGATTCGTTGGTTGAAGATTCACCCACTTCTGGGAGGAGCCTAACTAGATTGACAGCCACGCCCAATCAAAAAGTATCTGTAGATGATTCGGCAGTTGAAGATCCACCAACTTATAGGAGGATCTACGAACAACAAAAGGACCAGTCTGATCTCATAGAGTTAGGAACTCCTCCAACAACTAGAAGGTACACCAATCTTTTAGAAAGAGGATCTACAAAATCTGAAGAAAATCCAGAAGAAAAGTCTAAATTGCTGGGTTCCATAACTAAACCAGCAGAAATAAAAACCTTGAGAACCGAAGATTACATGAGTAGGAAGGTAGAAGATGCAGAAAGATACAAAATTATTCCTAATGTCAGAATCATGGAGGATACAATCAAAAGTTATCCAGAGGAGGGTTCTGGAAGTTTGAGAGTTAGAAAATCGAACGACTGGTTGTCAAAATCTCCCAAGTACGAAAATTGGAGTGTTTCTCAAAGTGGAAGAGTTGTATCATTAGATACGAAGGACATACCCGACAGTGAAAACGATGATGACAGTTCCATAAGAAGATACGCATTACCTGAGTCAGAACTGTTCAAGAAATCCATTGAAAGCAAACCAACTGTTCATAAATACGATGCTAGTAGGAAGATATCTGATAGCAGGATAGATAGGGCATTCGGTGAATCTTTGAAAAAGTCACTGGACAAAAGAAACTCATATTCCGTACCTGACATAGAAGCATTAGATAGAGAATTTTCAAGTAAGGAAATGAAATCAGACAGAGAAGGATATAAGTCAACCCAGCAAATTTTTCAACCGAAGATATCCGGCCTCTTTCCAGCTAACAAATCGAAAGGTACAGATGATCCCAAACCAGGCCTGTCACCCTCCGATAACTCTGCGATGGCACGAATGTCGCCTTCTGGTAGCGACAGCATCCTGACATCGAATGATAATGACCCCATGGAAGGAGCATTGGTGGTGTTCAATAAAACCACCCGAGTACCGTCAGACGACGATTGCGACTCGGTGGCGAAGCTAGAGGAAGACAACTTCCCCTGTGTGACGTTCCCTGACGAAGACAGGGACGTTCAGACGACTTGGGAAGTAACCACCCTCCCTGAAGACGACCCTGAGAAGGGATTCGGCATGACTACAGCATTCGCTTCAAACCGAACGATGAAAGAACATCGCATCCAGACATTCGCAGCTCAGCAAGGGAAGATAGTCTATTCCGAAACCATTCCGGAAACGACCGAAAGTTCAGAAGGCGTGTTGGAAAGGCTATCCAGGGAGTTTCATCAGAAAAAAAGCGGTGACGGTGGGGACGTTTGGGGTCGCCGAGGAGGGGACTTCCAGAACTTCTCGACAAGAGTGTTCGAGGGTGGACAGGAGAAAAATGTGTTCAGTTCGCAGCGGTCGGAGATCAGGACGCAAAAGGTGATGATGAACCAGAAGACCACTTTCACCAAGAGCATTCGGATTGGACAGAGGACGGTGAGGAAGACGTCGAGGTACACTCGGTAAGTACTGTTTTGGTCATTTAGGTTGTACGCAATCGGGGGTATTCTAAATATAAACTGATGTAGTGGTTATTGCAACACTCGTAATAACGCAGTACCTTTCCAAATCGTAGAAGTCTGCGAAACACTTGAATTTTGTGTACGGACCACCCAGAGGGAAGCTACTGACTTCAACCCCCCAAAAATCCTGGAAAAGTACTAAAGTGACTAATCTTTTATCCAGAATTCTATAATCAGGAATGCTCCAAAATCCGGAACGTTTACAGATTTAGAAAAAATGTCTTGTTATGAACGTATTTTTCCCACAAAACTAACAGCGCATGTGATAACAGAACGGTATGCAATGTTTCAAATACAGCCGTATGTAAACGCGACTCGATCGTAGGCTACGGCAGCGAAAATTTTCTTTCAGTATGACGTACTAGCTACTATGTAATCACCATTAGAACCAATGGTGGGACCGGATTCTTTATAAAAGATGCTGATGGTAATGCTGCAGCCCTGTACTTTTATTTCAATTGGACCTAATTTTGCGCTTTTTTGTTGAGCTCTGAAAGGTAGGCCCCCAAGGTCTACTCAACATTTTACCACATCATGGATGGACTATCTCAAAATTCATAGATCAGTTATCAAGTGCCTCGCATAACATTTAATAATAAGTATACTTACTGATAATCAGGGCTTAAATTCTAACCAAAGAAGTACCGGAGCGCTACTATTTCAGCATTACAAATATTTACTGATTAATAAATAAATATCAGTAAATAATTACTGAAAACCAAAAAGTACCGGAGCTCCGCTCCGGTGCAATTTAAGCCCTGCGATAATGCAACTTTAGATAAGGCCCTGTATGAAGCTACGTTACTTTGCTTCGTAAGCTTCGCTACTTTGGAGAGTTATGTAATTAATTAAAATTACTGTTCTTATTAAAAAGTAACATAATTATATTTATAAAAAATAATATAATAGTGGTGAACAATTTAGCCCGAAAATTTCGAGCAGAAAGAATAGCTCTCCCCATCCCTGTTAGCGCTTATATACTCTATTTCAAAAACCTCAATTAGTGGAAATTATTGTAATAGATGTGAACATATTTTAGAGGTCCGTTTTTATGAATATCTTATGGTCCGCGGACCACTGGTTGAGAACCACTGAGAGTTAAAGACAAACATATTTACCTGTTAAGCTGTGGAGCCGTTGATTGCACTGGTTGCGCATGGCTTTTATTACCTAGAAAAAGTTAAAAAATATTTTAAGTTAAAGAAATTTAATTGAAGTTTTACATCATTTTATAAAAACAAAGGAAAGTTAATCAGATGCGAACGAAAACATTTTTTAATGAAGGAGAATACAAAAATTTTTTTACTGATTAATTTCAGTTTGTCTTTGTTTAATTTCTTTTTAGTTCGAAATAGTCGTTTTAGGATCTCAACTATATAGATTTTTTCAATATTTAATTATTTCCAAAAGAATGCTTCTAAATGCAAAAAAAAAATGCTTAAAACAAGGAAAAGAATGTTATATGAAACTAATTCTTCACCTCTATACCGAAAATAAAAACTTTTTCTAACATATTATGCACATTATATTTCCATCATATTTTGCAAATAAATATTTGTTTGTACTTATTAAAACTCATAAAACTTGTTCACTGTCGGATTTCGTATTATAGGGTATTACTGCTTTAACAGACAGAACTGAAGCAATTACGTAAATATAGTAAATTATTTCAAATGTAATAGCATATTTATGATTGAAAAAAAGAGGATCTCTAATTGATATTTACACACTAGCTCACAATGATTCCACACATAATGAAAAATTGATAGTTAAATATCAAAATAAAACAACACTAAAATATCTCAATCCCATTAAAATATCTACATTTTTTTATGCTTAAATAATAAAGCGTTGCCATATTTGCATAATGTATCGAAAAATGTCTGTACATAAAAAAAAGTATATTATTACTCTATAAAATTTTCTATAATGGATACAGTATTCATAATTTTGTTTCACTATGACGGGCACAAAACCAATTTATTACTGCAGTTTTGATGCAAGATGCAATCTACAGGGAGAAACGAATCTGAAGGTCACACCTCTCAAAAGTAAGTTGCAGATACAGCTTCAGTTGGTATTTATACCAGGGCCGTAACCAGACTTTTGTTTCGGGGGGGGGGGTTGACTCAAATATTTTCTGAGGTACCTCCTTACGGGGGTACTTTTATGTGTTAAGTTTTAGATGACAACACTGGATTGAAATTGTGATGCACTAAATTTCAATATTGTATAAACAATAGGTATGAATTCGAAGTAAAAAGGGGGTCTTGGGGTCCTCCCCCAGAAAACTTTTGGAAATTTGCCCCTCAAAAGAGTGTTTTAGCTCATTTGTGAAACCCTTTTGATTACACCCACATAGAGCACCATTCGTTGTAAACGGCCGAATTTTCAAGGTAAAAAGAAGGTATATTGTAATAAATGGCGAAATGTTAAGGGGGTTTTTAGGTTCTTTCTCCAGAAATTTTTTTGAATTTTTCCCCTAAAAGTGGCATTTTAACTCATTTTGAGACACTTTAGGTTATATTAAAGAGGACCACTCCTTGTAAATCAGACAAGTTTGAAGGAAAAACCACATACTTAATAGATTTCAAAATTTCGAGGGGGTTTGGGGGTCTTCCCCCAGAAAACTTTTGGAAATTTGCCCCTCAAAAGAGTGTTTTAGCTCATTTGTGAAACCCTTTTGATTACACCCACATAGAGCACCATTCGTTGTAAACGGCCGAATTTTCAAGGTAAAAAGAAGGTATATTGTAATAAATGGCGAAATGTTAAGGGGGTTTTTAGGTTCTTTCTCCAGAAATTTTTTTGAATTTTTCCCCTAAAAGTGGCATTTTAACTCATTTTGAGACACTTTAGGTTATATTAAAGAGGACCACTCCTTGTAAATCAGACAAGTTTGAAGGAAAAACCACATACTTAATAGATTTCAAAATTTCGAGGGGGTTTGGGGGTCTTCCCCCAGAAATATTTTGGAAATTTTACCCTTAAAAGTAGGGTTTTGACTCATTTTGAGACCCTTTGGGTTATACCCGAAGACGATATCGCTCCTTGTGAGACATAATTTTCAAGAAAAATAGCAGTATGAAAATTGATGTTAAAATTTCGGGGGGGGGGGGGGTTGAACCCCTAACCCCCCCCCCTTGGATACAGCCCTGATTTATACCCTATTTGAATAATTTGACTTTTATAGTGGCGAACGCGCTCGCCACAGTTTATAGTAGTGCTGATTTAGTACTTTTTTAACGAAACTTTTTGTAAAAAAAAATAACGTCGAAATTAACGAATATGTTGTTCCAGTATCAAGACAAATTTGAATCAAAGACTCATTTTGCATTGACAAAGAATAAATACATTTTAAACATATACAAGGAAATACTTAATAAGCAATATCTGCAATAACTTTTTTCCTCTACTCGACATTCAACAAAATGGTACTTTATTATTAGTTAAAATGTTAATCTCAATTTGGTGTAACTGTTCTAGTAAATAAAGAAGAAAGTTTAGAAAGTTAGAAGAAGTTATTGTTTTATACACTAGGGGGCCTGCCCCCTGCTCGCTATCGCTCACCAACCCCCGTAATTGCTTCGCAGTTCTTTTCAGATCGCTTCGCGATCTTAGCGAGCAGAGCTCGCTTGTTCATCTCAACAATCCAGCCTAACACTCTTCTCGACTTAATTAAGCCTCTTGTGTAATACCGAAAATACCTCTCTTGCTTATAAATAATTTAATTCGTATCATTCCCCTAAATTAACAACAAAAATGTTGCTGAAATACATTACTTTTTTAGCTTATCAATAATTTAATCGAAATGTTAAGAAATATCCAGCAAGTCTACTAATAATCATCAACCATTTTGTAGAAAAAACATTGTTGAAAATAAAAGAAATTAGACTCATCATAAAACTCGCCTGTTTCTCTAGTGAACGGCAACAGAAAGAGAAGAAAAAATTAAAACTTTGAATCTTAATAACTCTAAAACTAATTAGAATTTTTTGAAAAACAAAACGCCAATATTTTTATAAAAAATAATTGTATGTGTGTTTAAAATATCATAGTTCTACTGTGATTAGTTTTTCTTTTATAACGAAAAAACCGAAAACCCGTCAAAAATTTCGAAACTTTATAACTTAATTACTCCAAAACTAATTCGAAATTCGAAAAAAGGGCGACGAGGTGCAAAACTTCACATCTAAGAGAATGCGGCTGCAAAAAATCATATTTCTGCTGCGAATAGATTTTGCTGGGGGCGAACTCGCAGCAGAAAAAAATAATTTTCGACTTTGACATTAAATAATTCCAGAACTAATTATCTCATTAATTAGCTATTCGAACGAAAAGGACCCTCATACATTTGTCTACAAATTGTCAAAATTTCAATAATTTCCGTTCCATCGTTTTTGCATAGTGACAATTCAAAATAGTCAAAGTGAAGATTTTCTGAAACAGCGGCGGCGGCGGCAGCGGCGGCGGTGGTGACTGTTACTTTTTTTTAATATAGAGAGAAATGAGAGTAATTATCGTATTTGTATAGCAAAGGCATTACACGGCCCTTGCAATAAAAAAGTAAATATTATTATTTGTTTTTATAAAAATATCCCGCTCAGCTGGGTGAGTGGCAATACCAATTGTCATGTTATGAGCAATTAGTCTAAGAGCCCATGGCCGGCTACCTGTATGTATTTGACCAGACCTGAGTTTTTGTACGCTAAGGCCCCTATACCTACCATACATAAGTAGGGGACTCACTATGCTCAAAGTGGTGGACGCGTCGAGCGCTCAGGTAAGACAGGTATCGATTTTTGACTAATTTTAAATCCATTTGACCACGTCTGCCGTTTTAAAATTTTGAAAATATATTATTGTTACTATCGGAAAATAAGAATGGCAGACCATTATCGCGCATTTTACTTCGTGGCAGACAATTTTGAAAATGCTAAAAAATTAAAATTTTGAAAGTATTTGACTAGATCTGCCATTGATATATTTTATTTATTATAGTCTTAAAAACTTATATTGAACACGGCAGACGTCTACATTGCGTACACACATCAACAAATAATAAAATCTTAGCTACTATCCGGCCAGATGTATATGTATCCCGTTCGCTGTTTTACATCAATGTAATTTATTTTATCACTATATTTAAAGAAATTAAATTGTTTTCGTATTCTATATACTAAACTTCATTAGTTAGAAGAGAAATAAGTAGATTTTTTATGGAATTATAAATAATATGGTATAATGCTTTTAAAAAAATAATTCGATTATTCATTTTAATTTTTTTCTTTTTATTTTGTTAAGAAAAAATTGAAAAGTGTTAAAAATAAGAATGAAAATAAGATATATATATTAGGGTGTATCGAAAAAACCGAAATTTCGCTAATCGCTTAGCGGTAGTGCGGAAAAGTTGTGAACTACCATCACTAATAAGGGTGTGAAATCTTAAAATTATGGGTTGATATCTTCTGTTGCCTCAGTAGACCTAAAGTTCAGAAAATTTGGCTAAAAATGACTAAACTTCAAAAATTCATACAAAATTACGAATTTTAGTCATCAGTTTCTGTTTAAGCTTAAAAGTTACTATTATTAACCAACTACAGCTGCAAAATATTTTAAAACATTAGGTTGATGTCTTCATTTGCCTCATTAGCTTTAAAATTGGGAAAAATAAGGCAAAATTTAAAATTAATGCACATAGTTCACTAGGGTGTGTAAAAAAACTTTTGTTTAAAAAACCCTCGCTCCCGGGGGCTTTTCGCATTCTTTTTGGTCCTAAAAGATAGTGTGTTAAGTTTCAACTCCCTAAGTTAACTCTAGGATTTTTCTGTTTAGCCCTAAAAATTGAAAAAAGTGGAAAAATGACCAATTTTCCGAATTTAAGAAAAATATATTTCAAGATTTATATTCTGATAAAATAGGTTCAAATGTGCTATTCAAGACTTATTTAGGTGGATTATAGTATATGTTTATGTTTATTAACTGTAACCTATAGCGCCTATAATTTAAATGTAAAAAGTACTACATGGGCCGTTGCGCTCACCAAAGATTATAATGCACTACGGTGGACGAAAGAAATTAAATTTCAAATTTCTTCGAACGAACTCCCTCGAATGATGCCATTTGGTGTTAAGTTGATATTTTAAATTATAAAGGCCAGTGAAATAACAATAATGGAGCCTTTCACTGATGTGCGTTTAATGTAAAAAGTGCTTTTCTGCATAAAATGCTTGTTTTTACCTGATCAAACCCAAAATTTATCCTAAAAGAAGGTGACGTTGTACTTTTTTTTAGATCCTAAACCTTGAAATACCTTTGAATCCTTTATAGGTTTCATTTTTATAAGTAGAACTTAATTTTAAGCCGTACAGATCGGAAATGACATGGATTATTCCTATACCGAAAGAAAAAATCGAATTTCTCTTTTAAAGTTATGAGAATTGTTTCACACTATAGTTAATTTTTATTGAAATTTTGAAGAAAGAAGTTTTAGATTAAACTTTCCCCCAAACACGTTAAAAAGAGGGAATTTTCATAACTTTAAAAAGAAAATCGATTTTCTCTTCTGTAATATAGGAATAATCCATGTCATTTCCAATCTGTACGGTTTAAAATTAAGTTCTACATAGAAAATATGAAATCCCTATAAAAGTTTCAAAGATATTTTAAAGGTTTTGATCTAAAAAAAGTACAACGTCTCCTTTTAATATAAATTTTTGGTTTGATCAGCTAGAAACGAGCATTTTTGTAGAAAAGCACTTTTTACATTAAACGCACAGTGAAAGGCTCAAATTATTGTTATTTCACTGGCCTTAGTTTAAAATATTGATTTAAAACCAAATGGCATCATTCGAGGGAGTTCCTTCGAAGAAATTTGGTATTTAATTCCTTTCGTCCACCGTAGTGCATTATAATCTTTTTGGTGAACGCAACGGCCCCATGTATAGTACTTTTTACTCTTAAATTTATAAGAGCTATAGGTTAGAGTTAATAAACATGAACATATACTATAATCCACCTAAATAAGCTTTAAATAGCACATTTGAACCTATTTTATCAGAATATAAATCTTGAAATATATTTTTCTTAAATTCGGAAAATTGGTCATTTTTCCACTTTTTTCAAACTTAAGGGCTAAACAGGAAAATCCTAGAGTTAACTTAGGGAGTTGAAACTTAACACACTATCTTTTAGGACCAAAAAGAATGCGAAAAGCCCCAGGGAGCGACGTTTTTGTTTTGAACAAAAGGTTTTTTACACACCCTAGTGAACTATGTGCATTAATTTTAAATTTTGCCTTATTTTTCCCAATGGACTCTAACCGCCTATCTGGTTCGAGACTTCACGGAACCAACACGTGACCTACAACTGAGCTTGCAATTGGTTACCACAGATACTATACTAGTAAATCTACTAGTGTAGTATCTGTGGTAACCAATCGCAAGCTCAGTAGGTCACGTGTTGGTTCCGTGTGACGTCAGACGGTTAGAGTCCATTTTAAAGCTAATGAGGCAAATCAAGATATCAACCTAATGTTTTAAAATATTTTATAGCTGTAGTTGGTTAATAATAGTAACTTTTAAGCTTAAACAGAAACTGATGACTAAAATTCGTAATTTTGTATGAATTTTTGAAGTTAAGTCATTTTTAGTCAAATTTTCTGAACTTTAGGTCTACTGAGGCAACAGAAGATATCAACCCATAATTTTAAGATTTCACACCCTTATTAGAGATGGTAGTTCACAACTTTTCCGCACTACCGCTAAGCTATTAGCGAAATTTCGGTTTTTTTCCGATACACCCTAATATATATATATATATATATACAATATATTTCAATCTTCATTCATCATCGGGTCATGTTCATCGTTAGATGACTCGTTTTCATTAGTTGAGTTAGGATTTGAGTTGTATTACATTAAAACTATTTACAATAATGAATTAAAACTAATAATACTAGTACTTATATACAGATACAACAGCTGTATAAAATCTGTGCCAACCATCTGGCCGGATAGTAGCTAAGATTTTATTATTTGTTGATGTGTGTACGCAATGTAGACGTCTGCCGTGTTCAATATAAGTTTTTAAGACTATAATAAATAAAATATATCAATGGCAGATCTAGTCAAATACTTTCAAAATTTTAATTTTTTAGCATTTTCAAAATTGTCTGCCACGAAGTAAAATGCGCGATAATGGTCTGCCATTCTTATTTTCCGATAGTAATAATAATATATTTTCAAAATTTTAAAACGGCAGACGTGGTCAAATGGATTTAAAATTAGTCAAAAATCGATACCTGTCTTACCTGAGCGCTCGACGCGTCCACCACTTTGAGCTTAGTGAGTCCCCTACTTATGTATGGTAGGTATAGGGGCCTTAGCGTACAAAAACTCAGGTCTGGTCAAATACATACAGGTAGCCGGCCATGGGCTCTTAGACCAAATTTTAAAGGCAAGAGAAAGTTGTGGTTAGTTTTTGGTAAAAATAGTTTTTCTTAGGTATAATGTTACATTTCGAAATTAGCTCTTTTATTACTTTACAAAAATCAGTCGAATAGATTTTTATATATTTTAGTCATAATAAATTGTGTTTCTTGTTCCAACTCCATGTGTTTTTTTTTTTTTTTTTCAAATTAAGACATTTTGTATAAAATTGCTTACTTTGTACCTAGAGCCACATACAAGTAAACATATTTTTTCGATATTAACATGGTTCTATATATGATAAGTATGGGAGTTTTGAGTGAGAGATAAAGAGAAAGTATAATTTTAGAATCACCAAAACCTTAGGTGTTCGGGTTTCTGATAATTTTTCCTTTTCAAAACAATTTTGGAAGTTTCACAGCATAAAAGACGTTTTTACCTTAGTTGATTGGGATTGATAAAGGTGGCTCTAGGTACACGAATCTCACCTGCACCTATATTTCAACTACAGTAATGATCATCAATGAGGATCACAACGTTCTAGGGAGAAGGTGAAATTTATTGTACTAGGGGGCTATCGCTCGCCATACGCTGGTACAGCCTAGCTGAGAATGTGTACTACCTGGATTTGAACCCAGGTTATTGAGCGTTTCGTGATTACGAACATTGTACATACACTCGCCAAAACGTAAACAAAACACAAAACCACAACAAACCAACCGTTGCCAACGGGAGAAAACAAATACCGCCAAATTCGTGAGCCACGTACCTACGTAAGAGAATTAATTATATATATAGATTTTGAGGTGATTTTGCTCACCAGTTAAATAGTGATTATTTTTTACATATGTTTTAGCCTATAGCAAATTTTAATAAAGTTCTTATATTATAGAAGTAATATTCTAACTGTAGGTCGCGCCCTACAGGAGTACTTTCAATGAAGATTTTGAAAGTGCCTGAATACACTGCGTGTTTAAATATGTTTTCAGAACTTCTAGGAGGGGTAGAGTCCACCTAGACGACTCGGAATCACACAGGTATGGGGGGTCGGAAATGCACCCCTAACGACCTAGGGGTTTTTATAAGTGGACATGGGAAGTTGTATAATCCCAGTAGAAATTGACACGTAACGTTTAACGTAATACAACCGGCAAAATATTTCGATTCCGTCATTTATTACATAATAACTCATTTAAGAGCTGAAGTTTTAGTTAATGTTTAACCAGACCTTCTCAATGTAAAACGCTTGTAGTAAGTCAAGACTTATTTTAAGCCAAAGAACTAAGAAATTACGACTGATGATCTGATATTAGACATTCACTAACATTGCAGCTCTTAAATTTGTTATTATTTAATAAATGCCGGAATCGAAATACTTAGCTCGTTTTAATTAGTGTTCGGCACTAGTTAACTAGAACTAGTTGCAACTAGTAGTTAACTACCGAGATCAACTACTAGTTAACTAGTAGTTTAACTACTTTTAGTTTAAAGTAGTTCAACTACTTTTAGTTTAAAGTAGTTCAACTATTAGTTTAACTACTTTTTTAATTAACTGCTAGTTAAAACTACTTTCAAATTTTCAACTACTTCAAAAAAAATTATTTAAAATTTAAAAAGATATTTAAAATTTTTAATCAAAGGTAGAGTACTCAAATACCATAACCAGAAATAAAGACCATATTTGCGCAAAGTATAAACGTTTTTGTGACATAGATAAGAAAGATGTATTAGAATTTTGCCAAAATGTAGGTTATGAAATTAAATAGATCTAGTAGTTAACTACTTTGGGAAACAGTTAACTAATAGTTGCAACTAGTCTCAGGAAAAAATAGTTAACTAACTAGTTGCAACTTGATTTTCCCAGACTAGTTAGTAGTTGGTAGTTAACTATTTTTTGACCACTAGTAGCCGAACACTAGTTTTAATTTAATCTTAAAAAGTTACGTGTCAATTTCCACTGTGTGGGGATGCTTATACAACTTCCCATGCCCACTTATAAGAACCCCCAAGTCGTTAGGGGTTCTTTTCGATCTACCATTCATATGTGATTCTGGGTCCTCTTGGTATGCCCTCCTAGAATTTCTGAAACACTTAGCTGAAACACCCTGTATTTCTCTGCCTTGCCAAAGTAACACTGATATGGAACTTAAGTTGCTACAGTAAATGGCATGCATAAATAGATATAATTTAATATCCCTTCAGACACTGCGATTTCAGGTCCACAAAATTGTTCCATCCTGCAGTAAAATAATGGAATTGAGGAAAAATCACTTATTTAAACGTGTTTAAATACGCAGATCTGCAACGAAAAAGCAGTTTAAAATTCTTTATCAAATTCCCTTATATTTTGGATCCTGTACGCTTTGCGGATGGAGCTTGGATATTCCAAGTGGCATAAGAAACAACAACAACAACATATATTTTGGAGTGCTGATAACGGAACGGATTCATTGTATTTTTAGATTAAATTTGAAATTTAACTTAATTTGTCTTTCTTTTCTAATTCTTTGGCCTGTAAACTTACCCTAAATAAAGTTTGATTTGAATTTAAAAGCGTTTTTTTCTTTTTTTTTTCAACCAATAAATGTGTGACTCCATTGATATTCACTTACTCCATTGATAGCGCCTTATGACGCAGTTTCATAATAATTTTTAATTTTATTCGTCTTAGTCTTTCTATCTTTTACTTTTGTACTGTGAACTAAGCAGAAATATAATTTAATTGTCAATTTTAGTGGTTTTTAAGATTTTTGTTCAGCTGAAATTTCATCCTCTTTTTTTATCTGTAAAACATTTTCAAATACACTTATAATTTTTTTGATGATTGTTCTGTATTCTAAACAGTATCATATATATCCTGTAAAAATTTGGTGGGTATAGGATAAAAATTGCATTACTTATATCATTACTTTTTCGATTTTCTCAAAACTTCGTTTTTGGACTTATTCCCTTCTTCTAACTGACGATTCAATTATGATAAATGAATGTATCTACGCATCAGCACAGGGCTGACAAATGGATATGGTAAAAACAACAAAAATAAAACCAAAATGTCGTTTGCATAGTGTAAAGTGTTTCATTTCGGAAGGGGCTGAAGCCCCCCCCTTGGATCCGCTATACTCGTAGAAACGTTTCTTGAACCCAGTACGTCACAAATGCGGAAGGAGAAATCGGTAAACACAAAGCCTGTTGGGTTGATAGGAGGAGTTTCGGTACGCAAATCGTGATTGAAAAGCACTATATATACACGGGTTTAACAAAATAATCATATTTTTAAATTGACGTTCTTTATTTCACTCAAAATTCAGACACCGCGATGGGAACTACTTTGTTTGTTAGTGACGTCGTAGGCTCAACTTAAGTTGCTGTCTAGTATAGTGCTGTGAGTTTAGCCTGGAAACGTTTCCTTGTCACAAATAATCCTCCACGTCCTCGTGATGAAACTCCATTCGGAGCACCGTTGCTCCCTCTTCATTTCTTTTATTCTTCTCGTCTCCAACAGGTGTTTCAGAACAGAGGGAGAGTGTGTTGAAGGCAATACGCAGAGAAGGAGCATTGGACTCTTCTGTTCTCATAGTAGCAATAGGTTAGAGTGGAAAAAACTGAACCAAAATATTTTGCTAGGGAAGAAAACATGTGGAAAATATTATACCACCATTCTTCCTTTATCACATTAGTTAACAGCGTTACGATCAATGCTGTTCAGAAAAACTTTATATCATCGAGCAACTTAGGGATGTTACGGTTCCACTGGAACAGTTCCATGGAACCTAATCCCAGCATGGAACCATTGGAACCGGTTCCACGAAGAACCCCTTAATGGTTCCACCCTGAAACCGATAAAATTCAATGGCAATTTCATATTTCTCCGCAACCCAACTCAACGTTTAACGAGAACCCATCAAGCCACTCCCCAAGCTCAATTAAAACACGCGCGCTTCTTTCTACCAGTGTGCAGTGTCTCTCTCTGCTCCCTTCCCTCTCTATGCATTGCGTAAGTATTACGTCACTCTACTACTCCAAAAGAAGTGAGAGTGGCTTGAGGTATGTGAGGTGGTTCAATGAGTGAGGCGGAACTGTTTGGAACTGGGACACTGGAACGAAATAAACGGAACTCTTTGGAAAATTTGACTAGGTTGGAACTGCTTTGGAACTTATTACCTGATTGGAACTTATGACATTTTCGGATGTCTTTGGAACTTATTGGAATTTAATTCTAGATTGGAACGTTTAGCATGCTTGGGAGTTTTTGGAACTTAATGGAACTTTTAACTAGATTGGAACTTATAACATGGTTGGAAGTTTTTGGAACTTGTAGTGGAACGTATAGGGTTTGTTTGGGCCTCCGTTGAAATGGGTGTGGCTAGTTGTCGGGGGAATTGAGATTATCGGAACGCATGCGTGTTAGTAGACCTCAGGGGGTGGGGGTTACTCGATATTTATAGTTTGAAAAACAGCCGATTTAAATAATTTTGGTATTGAAACTTCCCACACGGATATTTTTTTTTTGTTGTATCACGTATTTCTGCTGAATTGTTGAAAATTTGAGAAGGGCAGTCTCTGAATTAACCATTAAGCACTAATTTATTGGAAGAATGACCCCGTTTAACGATTATTTTAAAATGGGATAAATCAATTTCGTCCCGAGGAAAGGAGGTTTGAAAAGTCACCAATATATTG
This sequence comes from Tetragnatha montana, assembly GCA_963680715.1. Taxonomy (NCBI): domain Eukaryota; kingdom Metazoa; phylum Arthropoda; class Arachnida; order Araneae; family Tetragnathidae; genus Tetragnatha; species Tetragnatha montana. The sequence continues at coordinate 13,241,747 of OY796678.1, forward strand.
TATAGTTTTGTAAATACATTATATTTTAACGGTTTTTACTATAATATTTAATTAAAATCAACTAATTGATAGTTTTAGTACTTAACTAGTAAAGCGATTAGAATAAGTCCTTTTTAATTATTCATTTAAACCTGTAATTTGGTTAAACCATAACTATAAAATTAGTTAATAAGGAACTTCCGATTCTAATATAAGGTTTTCATTTAATAACTATTTAGTGGTGAGTATGTGAATTTAAATATAAATATCTTGATGCTTTTATAATTAGGTTAGCAACTTTATTCTTATAACCATAAGCATTGAATAAACTCTCTTTTAACTATGATTTAGTTTAACAATTTGAAGTTCTCTATAATCTAAAAGAATTGCTATAGAAGGAAGTTTAGTGGAGTCTATATATAATTTAAAAAGTCAAAGTTAAGGATTTCTAATGGTGCTTAAATTTATTAATGTACTTAGCCCTGTTTAAACCAATACACGAGGAATCTTCCCTAGAAATAAAGGCGTGGCATTCAGATTGTTCAAACACTTCGCTATCACTCGAGATTATTGGCTTTGGCGATGGACGTGAGTGTTCGCGCATTAATAAGACAGCTAAAATCCACAATTAATTTCAAATTTTCTGAAAATAATTTAATACATTTCATCTTTAAAGTGTTATAAATACTATCATTTTAATAGTGAACTTCGAACAAAACTATGAACGATGCACAAGGATTGCAAATTTTCGACACTATGTTTAGCGATCTAAAAATAGATCAATGGGCGCTAATGGATTATGTGTGGAACTGGAACTGTTAATGGAACCTAATCCCACCATGGAACTGGAACTGTGGAACCGGTTCCACATTTTAACTAATACGTAACATCTCTAAGCAACTACGGTATTATTACTATATCAGAGATAATTTTATATAATTTTAAACATTTATTATCTAGTGGTGACTAAAAATTAACATTTACAGTAGTAGATCCCTAATTATCCGTGAGTGCCATGAAAATTTTTTTTTCGATTTGAATAGATATTTTGATTTGAATTTTTGAAAATTTACTAATTTAGATGAAGAGAAAAGGTTTCTGCTGTACTGTACATCTTTTAAAAATTTTAAGAATCATGTTTATTGCACATTTTTTTTATTATAAACAAACAAAAAGCTCCCCGTGTACCACAATGTATTGCACGGGGCTTACAGAAGCAAGTAATGTGATACTATTACAACAAAACAATACAAAATAAAATTATTACAATAAATTATTGCTGAACTTAAGGAACAAGGAAAATGCCATTTTATGGGAAATTAAGAACTTAAAGTTTGGAGGCCATTTTATATTTATCTTCTGTAGTTCTTGTCTGAGAGTATTTCTATCGGTTTCATATTTTGTACATTTTAAAATGATATGGTCAACGTCTTCAATTTCAATGGTTTTTTGAACATTAAAACATAGTTTTTATGCTGAAATATTTTTTCATGTTTTCACCTCATTTTATTCTCTTTTTGGGTTATCCGCGGTACCCATGCCACCCAATTCCGCGGATAATCGAGGCTCTACTGTACGTTTAAAATCTCAGAATTCTTTATAGTATACTATAAAAGGAATTTTTTTTGGTGAACCCTTTTATTAATAATGCCGGGATTTATCACATTGCCTTTAACAGGTAAACATTGTTCACCAAATAATTAAAAGTGAAATATATTCTTCCTCCCCTATAGTAGAAAACGTTGAAGAGAATCGTATTACGCTCTATATTTTTCCAAGGTTTGAATTTAATGATTACGCTTGATGACTAAAATCTGGTTTAATAATTAAATTTAGAGTAAAATCTTGTGGTAAAAGGGATATGCGGTTCAATTCTGGTCTCCATGTTTGAAAAAAGACATTGCTTTAATTGAAAGGGTTCAGCATAGGGCTACTAAAATGATCAGGGGTATTTCTGGTTTAAATTATCATGAGCGCTTAAAGAAGTTAAATATGTTCGCTCTCTAGAGAAAAAAAGAGCTAGGGGAGATTTAATTCAACTTTTTAAAATGATAAAGTAAGGGGACACATAGGGTCTGGACTTCAGTATACAGTAGGGTTATGATTCTGAGACTTTTTTTCTAAATATTCAAAAGCCTGTAGTTGCATTCGATGAACTTTAGCCCATATGACAATTTTATGGTATTATTTCCTTTCGATTAATAAAAAACCTAGCGCGCCTAACATCGTATCAGTTTTCCATATAGCAATCATACATAAACTACAGAACTGACGTCAGATAAGAGTGAAAAGTTTTTCTTTTCGATAGTATTGTGAGAAATCCTGGGTCAGGCATTGCTAGGTGGGTAGAGTGCCCCGTATTTGTCAGTGAACGAGTCTAAAGTAAGTTTAATGAAGAAATATTTAACAGGAAACTGACATAAAAAACAACTAATGGCCAGTTCTGAAGAATTTAACAAGAATTCTGACCTTAGTGTTTGATAGGTTTGATAGTTATGAAAATTCCCTCTTTTTAACGTATTAGGGGGAAAGTTTAACTAAAAACTTCATTTCTTCAAAACATCATAAAAAATTAACAGGCATTAAACAATTTTCATAATTTTAAACAAGAAAATCGATTTCCACTTCTGGTATAGGAATAATCCATGCTATTTCCAAACTGTACGGCTTAAAATTAAGTTCTAATTATAAAAAATGAAAACTAAAAGTTTCAAACGTATTTCAAAGTTTAGGATCTAAAAGAGTACACTATCCCCTTTTTTTTAGGATAATTTTTAGCTTTGTTCAGCTAGAAATGAGCATTTTTGTAAAAAAGCATTTTTTTTTACACTAAAAGCTCAGTGGAAGGCCTCATTATTGTTATTTCACTGACCTTTCTCATTTAAAATACCAATTTAACACCAAATGGCATCATTCGAGGGTGTTCCTTCGAAGAAATTCGGAATTCAATTTCTTTCGTCCACCATAGCGTATTATAAGCTTTGGTGAGTGCAACTATTTGACTTTTAAATTATAGGCCCTATAGGGAGCTGTTAATACACACAAATAAATAATATAATCCATCTAAATAAGTCTTAAATAACACATTTGAACCAGTTTTGTCACAATATAAATCTTTAAATATATTTTTTAAAAATTCTGAAAATTGGTCCTTTTTTCAACTTTTTTCAAACTTTGGGGGCTCAGCGGCAAGTAAATGAATGGTCGTATCGATCTGAAATTTTTTTTACGTATTATTGAAGTCATTTGGGTAAAAATCCCCCCTAAGGCCAAACGAGTTTCGAAAAAAGTGTTTTTTCGACCCACCCTACTATCAGTGCTTCAGCGTTATACAACATCTCGATAGGCGCGCTAGCTTTTTTTACAATTTTCAAAAATAAACGTTATTTTCGAGAGTTTTGGACCAATATTCATCATTTCCCACCACAGGCTTTTAAATCTGAAAAAAATCATAACCCTAGTATACAGATAATAGAAAGAGGTGGCCACAGATTCAAATTGAATAAGGCACATTTTAACCGGGAAAGCAGTATATTTTTTAACAGGGTTGTGGATAGATGGAATGGTTTGCCAGAAACGATGGTTGGTTCCACTGGGGTAAAGGGGTTTAGGAAAATGTTGACAAATTCTGGAAATTCGGTAGTTTGAGTTAAATGGACCAACCTTGCTAGGCTTCACGCCTGTAGTTGGTCGTCAATATTTGAAGTATTTAAAAATAGGGTCCAGTATGGGGGCAGTAAACTTATGATCGGATTTTGAGTTTTATTGGATTGGATTAAAAATCATGATTAATTTTGAGCGATACGATTTTACTCAGATAATGGTTAATTCATGATGAAAAATATTTTGATCAAATCATGAAACTCAAATAGCGCTAAAACATATCGTTCACACTTCGCTTAAATCCCGATCTAATTTTTCGACGATAGGCGTTCCATGTTCCATGTTCCCATTTTTCAGAATAATCGAAGTATCTCTCCTCTGGCGATCTTTCGTGTGACAAAAATGATGTTTACTTTTTTAAATGAAAAATAAATAAAATTTAGGAAACAATGATCACAGATAATCTTTAAAATTTTGATCACCATAATAATGGTTACGACGTGTAATACGTGTTTGATGAAAAACGCTGCCAAATTTTTAAAAGTAGCAAATAAAAATTTTGATCTGATTTTGAGTTATTTCTCCATCTCCATGATTTTCAATTCCAATCCCTGATTAAAAGTGAAATATGCTGAAAGGTGTTCCTCCCTCGAAGTAGACAACGCCGAAAACATTTGGAGAATATGGTTGCGTTGAACATTCTGACAATTGGTTACCAGCGAAGCATACACTGCTTTGCATATTATTTAAGGATCCATAGCATTATTTTCCAAATTTTAAGATTTCGGAATTATATTTATTTTTAAACAATTATTATTTAGTGGTGACTAAAAATTAAGATATAAGTTTAAAACAGTTTAAAATCACAGAATTTCTCTATACTGTTACTATAAAAGAAATTTCTTAGTAGGCCGTTTTTAAGGGTGTTTTGTTTTGAACTAGTTTAAAAAAAATGCAGTTTAATAAAAAGTGCATTTTCTTATAATAGTAGAGAAATGACTAGCTTTTATAAGCTTCACAACCTTATGGTTTTAAGCCATTAGGATGGGTCATTCAGAGCAGTACGAGTAAACATTTGGTCCCTTCTGAATAGTGTTTCCAGTGATTACTGAATAGCATAGGAGGATCTATGGGGGAGGGCTTTCGGGCTGAAGCCCCCCTCCCCCCAAAATGAAAAGTTTTACACTATATAATATGGAATTTTATGCACCAAAATGAGTTAAAACCGTTATTTTAAGGTCAAATTCTCTAAAATTTTTATGGGGGAGGACCCCCAGACCCCCTTGGTACTTGTAACTCTATTATTACAACTCTATTTTATATTAAGTTTGTCAAAACGCAAAAATTCTACCATAAAATCTATATCCGAATATCGGATGAGGCGTACAAAAACGAGTTGAAAAAGTTGTTTTTTTTTTATTTAAATACTTAAAATTTTCTAGGAGAGGTCCCCCCCTAGAGCCCCTTAGTACTTGTAACTCTATTATTACAACTCTGTTTTACATTAAGTTTGTCAAAACACAAAAATTCTACCATAAAATCTACATCCGAAATCGGAGGAGGCATACAAAAACAAAATGAAGTGTTTTTTTTTTACTTAAATTTCCAAAAAAATTCTTGGGGAGGACCCCCAGCCCCCTTCTAGTGGTTGGAGTAGGATAATTAACTACCTTTTCCATATAAAGATAATATAGAAGATACAATTGGATAATGAAAATTCTTACCCCCCCCCAAACCAAATCCTGGATCCGCCACTGCTGATTAGTACAGGGTGTTTCAGATAAATAATGTTTCAGAACTTCTAGAAGGGTACACCTAGACGACTCAGAATAACATAGCGATGGGGGGTTCGGAGATGCACCCCTAACGACCTAGGGTTTTTGTCAGATCGGATTTTAAACCAGCAAAATCGTTCTATTCAAGCATTCATTACGTAAAACCATATTAAGAGCTGAAATATCAGTAAATGTTTAACCGGACCAATCGTAAAGTTCGCAATGTTAAAATCGAATGTCAATCGAAATTTCTCATTGTTATAAGCGTGTAGCAAGTCGAATGACTTATTATAAGCATAAGAATTGAAAAATTACGATTGAAATTTAAGCTCTTAAGTTGATGTAATACTAGGGGGCTGCCGCCCACTGCTCGCTCTCGCTCGCCAACCCCCGCGCGAACTGCTTCGCAGTTTCCTTAGGATCGCTCCGCGATCCTTACAACACCCAGTCCACTGCGCTCACTTACCTTACAGACAACAAATTAACTTTGTGGAAACTATCGCTAATCCTTTGTTCTCAAAACAAAGTTGAGTTGTTTTTCGATGCAGTTTTCCGATGATTTCATTGGCTGTTGCGTGGTCATTCCCCTCAATTTTGGGGGTGATGGTAATTTATAAACGCTGAAAAACGTTTTGTGCCAAATCTGAGTGACTGTCATATAGATTTGAACTACTTTTCAAATCTATATGACAAATCTATTTTCAAATCTTTCTTTGTTTTTCTATCAAAGTTTTTTTTTTCTCCTGGAGGTCGGACTGTACCAATTGAGAACTTTGCGTGAGTTTCATGAGTGGTAGATGCGATACCAGTGCCACCAGGGCCCCTATCACAAAGTATACCCAATGTTTTTACAATTTCCGTCATCGTTAATAGCCATGGACTCTCTGTACTCTGTTCCCCTTATGTTAAGGATATCTTTCCACGTTGTTTGTCATTCCTAAGCGCTCTCTTCATATATCGACTTTACGGAATGTGCGGTTTTCGAATACTTTGTCACTGTGGTTTGTTCCGAGCAGTACACAGAATCCACCCATTTATGAGCAAATAGAAAGCGATATCGTTCTGTGTTATACTTCGCGTCGTTTTGATTGACAAAGCACAGGATTTATGTGACGTTTCTATAGTTTTTTGTTGAAATTATCATTTATGTTAAGTTAGGGGACAGATTTGGAATAATATAAAGTTTTCAAGTATCAAAACAAATAATTGGTAAATGTCAAAGCGTTTAATTTTAATTTGGGTAAGTGTGTTAGAAGAATCTCTGAAGTGAAAATAGTCACCACTAATTTACTATTAAAAATATTTATATGAATTTTCTTAAAATTTTTGGTACTGTAAATATTTTATCTTGTCTTAGCATAATCTAGTCTAGTTAGACTGGATCCATCCATATGTAAATAAGCTTGTAATGAAAAACTACTAGTATACTATACCTTACCTTGACACATTACAAGGTTATTGTGATAGAGCCGCTCTCTCAATATGAAAAATATTTTCAAATAATTAGGGGAAAACATCTTTTTCCTTAGTAATAGTTAATTTTCCTCTTCATAGATGATGCTTTACCTAATTTTTGTCTTAGGTTTCGTACCGTCACCAGAAGTCTAAAAGGTAAATGATTATTCAAGCTATCATATCAGACACGAAAGAAAAAAAATATAACTATCCCTAAGAAAGTACGAACAAAAGAAACAAACAAAGAAAGAAGAACGAAAGAAGTACAGTAGTATTTAGACTACTGGTGTAGGTTCAAAATCCAAGGCAAAAATTTAAATGAATTAATTAATTTACTAATTTTTTTGTTTCAAAAAAAATACCCGTCCCATAAAAGTGCCCTCTTATGGGGTGTTAAAACCACGTATTAATTAACCCTAAAATTTTTGTACTGAAAAATATTAACTATTAAAAAACTTTATTTAGCTACAATTTATACCTAGTAAATATTAAGCAGATAAATCGCATAATCTCATTTTATTACATTCTTCGAATTTTTTATAGTTGTCAAAGCTCAGAGCAGTATGTAATACTATTTTACTTGTACGCACTAAAAAAAACTTTTAGAACAGAACAATGGCTTTATCCATACTTTCGAATCGGAAACTATCAAAGGAAAGAATAACTCTTTGATACATACACTATCATTCTTATCATTTATATCAACTCATTTTGAGCTAGTCTTGATAATGAGGACAATTGACATGTGTCAAAATCTTGTTTACATCGATATGCTATGTCACATTTAAGCGTCAGATTTTAGTCATTGGTTTTCGTAAAAATGAAGTTAATGTTAACAGCCATAATATGATTAGAATTTACCTGAAATTCGCTTTTTTTCTTGTCATTTAACGTGTCATTTCGTGTTATAATCACTAATTACTCCACTTTTAGTTGTTTAACACGTTTTTATTGTGAATAGCTAGTGGATTACAGGTTTAATGTGTTCGGTAACTCTTCGTTACCATGGAAACAAAAAATAATAATATATTGTGTTCGTAAGGGAATTAATTTTAGTTTAGAAACATGGAATTGGTCGTAAAGCAATATTTACAAGACTGTGTTAGTTTATTATATTTTTAAGACAGTAAAGAAAATAAATTTTCTAAGCAATTTTGACAATATTGTGTACTATATACACAGTGAGGTCTGTAAATTTTGTGGAATTCATTCGTGAAGTTTCAGTTAGTATTTATTGCACCATTAAATTATTTAATATTTTAAGTGGTGAGTATGATCGCTACTCTGTATAAAAGATTCCTTCTCATCAAGATTATTATTTTTTTAAAATATACGATAATTTATGCACTGTGAACTTATATATTACAGAATACCAACAATTAGAGATAACAAAATTTTGCTTTAATAGTATTAGTATGTATTTATAAATACAACGTTAGTGTCAAACGCCTTAATTAGCGGAAATGTGAATATTGTCCCACTAAGTTATTAATTCCCTTTTTGTTGAACGCAATTAATAATTTTTTTTCAGTTCAAAAGTTCTGCACATTCTGTGATAGTATACGTTTTGCGAGTGTTATCGTAGTAAGCTATATGGAAGATTTATAGATAAAAATTAAAAAATGGAATTAATTCTCTATCTTATCTCTAACCGGATAACTCTAAAATACTTGATAAAATCTAGAAATGATAAAACAATCTCAAAATAGGACATCATGTGTAATCTTTATGGGATTGATGTTACTTTGCTTTAACCCCTTACACGTGCAAATATTTTACTTATTCCATAAGCTTCGTTTTTTTTTGTTTTGTGGGAATGCTATGTTGTAAGCTTTAACATGAAAAAGGTTGTTCTTGTACATTTCCAACTCCCCTACATTTAAAACTAGGAACTCTGAATAATATAATAAAAAGTTAATATAAAAAAGTACAAAAAACACATTTTTAAATGGACTAAAAGGTATGAAATTTATGTTAACTCCGTGTAAGAACAAGAAACGTAGGAATCATGTATTAGAACATAAGATAATTCATCAGCTTCTCTTGGCACTCTTTATAATAAATACCTAATAAAATAAATTCGAAAACTCGTATTTTTTTACAAGGAGTTAGGGAAAAATTTGCAAAAAAAGTTTTTTTTTTAAAGTTTTCTTTGTTTTATTAAAGATTTTCTACTTTTTAGTATCGTGTGTGTGAAACTTCTATATCGACTTAAACAAACTTATTTAATATCTTTCTCTTATTGTTAAAACTAAAAAACACTCGATTTTTCCCAAATTAAAAGCATCCATTGGAATTTTTTATTTTTTATCTGTTCCTGATTATTATTTGACTGCTGAGTGTATTCACGGGAGTTTAATCACAGAAAGAGGATTTTACTCCCTTAAAATTCGAATAGCAACAACAAGAAAATATTGCACTGCCATCAATATTTGAACTACTATGTTCTAAATTTCAAGTCTCATCGGAAGTTATAATAAAATTCAATCCGAACAGACAGTTAATTAAAACAAGACAAAATAGCTAAAGAACTAGAATTCAGACAGAACATGATATTTTAACCTTCTACGTTAAGTTCTACATGTGTGTTTCCATTCCACAGCCGGAAACGTTTAAGGATGATGTCCTAGGATGAGGAAAATTATGCCTACACTTGACAGCAACGTTTCCTGACCCTATGACGTCACTAACAAACATTGAAACTTCATTGGGTGAAATGAAGAACGTCAATTTAAAAACATGATTATTTTGTTAAATCCATGTATATTATAGAGTCTTTTTATCACGATTTGAGTACCGAAACTCCTCCTAGCAACCCAACAGGATTTCTGTTTACGCAGCTTCTGCTTGCGCGTAGTGACGTCATAAGATCCGAAACGTTGCTCTCGAGTTTAAAGGTATTTTTCTGCATGTTGTTTTAGCATGGAATAAAATTTGTGCCGCCACAGTAAAAGGAACATATCTCGTTCTGTTTGACATCAGTCTATTTTAGAAAGGTTTTTAGTTTCAATTTCCAAAAATACACAAAACCTTGATTTTTTTTAAATTGATAAAAATTCGTCTTCCTAACTCTAGACGTTAGTCTACAATAACCACTAAAAAGTATTTTTTATCCTCCAGAAAGAACGATTCCATTAGTTTGGGTTAGTCATAAAATTATAATAGTTAATATTTAGTTAACACAAAACCTGCAAAATATTTTCCCACAAAAAAGTACAGAAAACTTACGTTCATCCAAGTCAAACCATTAAAGAAATAAATATCCTTAGCAGGAAAACAAACACGAACCTATAGCGATCAAAAACCACAAGCAACCTAACCTTCATAAAAATCATCGTAAAAATAAGACAGATAACATATTTGGCATTTTTTCTGGAATTCGATCGATGCTTCTTGAATCGCCTTTGGGAAAAGTATTTCCGCATAAATTTGTTCCTTATGTTCGTTAGAATTCATGCGGGAATATAAATATTTTTTCATTTTCTTCCCTTTTTGAAAAGGAGTCAATATCTTCCCCCCGTAGGGGTAGTACGAATCGAGAGAACTTAAAATATCCGTAAAGCCCGTGCATATAATATACCTACCTTTCGTTTTAACAAGACGTCTATGACGACCATACTCACCACTCTAACAGTACAACAATTTAAATTCCCAATAAGTAGCAATTTTTAATGTTAAAAAAGATGCTTCATTATCGTATGTATTGTAGTACAAGAAAATGAAAATCATGAAAACATGGTTTGAATTTAATGATCCCGATTGATCGCCTAAACCATAATAAATTTTGAATAAAATTTTAAAAATTGTTCCTTGTTTGAGATATAAAACTTATAATCGGAATTGGAATCGATTAATAATCATGATTTCTCTACTAGAGCGAAAGGGTTTTACTCAGGTAATAATGATTAATTTACGATTAAGAACAATTTGAAAAAAACATCAAATAAGTAGTGCCAAAACATATCATTCTTACAAACAGATAATCATTGAAAATTATAACAAGTGATGATTAAAACGTGATTTTTTCTTATCTGATCGCCAAACGATGAACTGTTTATGATGAAAAACGTTTTTGGACTTATTCCCTCCTTGTAACTTACGATTCAATTATAAGTAATAATAAAGAGAGTATAATTAATTGTCAATTTAAGTGATTATTAAGACAGTTTTCAGCATAAATTACATAAGGTTAAAAAAGGGTCCATCAACTCTTTTCAACTAAACAACTTTTGAATATACATCTCATATTTTTTTTGACGATTGATACGACTTATAAATAGGGTACAGAATTTCCAGAAAAACTTGGTGGGTACACTATGAAAATTCCATTACCTATAGTTCAGTGTTTTTTCCCCCAAATTTTCTCAAAAGTTGTTTTTTGTACTTATGTATTTCCTTTTCAAAATTGCTTGCTTCCTTGCTTTCTGCGACCACCCTATTGCCACTCTGGGATACCAAGCCAACGTGCCCTCTATGGATATACTCTCTCTCCCTTCTTCATAACGGAGCTACTTTTTCTCCCCGAAGTTTATCCGAATAAAAATTGAAACTGGATTTCGTCAGGAGTCCGTATTATTATTTCTTTTGAATCAATATTTGCGAATGAGAAAAGTTTTCAGTAATTCCCCATTTTCGCTTCGGTTTTGAGTTACGGAGAAATTCGAGGCTAATGGAATGACTCGCTTATTGAGTTCTTTTATTTTTGGATAATGTGTGAATAGCGGAATATCGGCAAGATGAGTCGTAATTTTTCAAAATATATTTCTCAAAGATTTCCCAATAACTTTTTTTTCGCAGTTAGTCGTGCTTTGTTTTACAGGATTTTTTTTTTATTTACTAGTGCACTACACTTTGTGAATTATACTAGACTGCAACGTTACTTGACCCTGGAGAAACAAAACAAACAAAGTCGTTCCCACCGCGGTGTCTGAATTTTGAGTGAAATTAAGAACGTCAATTTAAAATATAATTTGTTTCTTATTAAACTCGTGTATGTATGTATACCGTCTTTTTCATCACGATTCTCGTGCCGAAACTCCACCTATAAACCCCACAGCCTTTCTGTGTTTACGCAGTTTTTCCTTCCGCGTAGTGACGTCATAGGGTTAGGAAACGTTGCAGTCTAGTATCGTGTACTAGTGAGGACTTTAGTGCAAGAACCTGGTATCTCCACTTTTAATTCGAATTTATTTCTGATTATTTTTTTAGATAATTTTAAATTTTGGAGTGCTTTAGGGTTGCTGTTAAAACTTTGCGTTAAGATAAGTTAAATATGGGAGTCCAAACAGCAACCCTTGCATTTGTACTCATTAAAACTCACTGCATTTGTCATCATTAATAGCATAAATATCGTCTCACAAATTCAAAAAATATTAAAATTGTTCATATACTCCATTGATAACAACGAGGAATACTTTTGATTATTTTTTCTTGCTCATTTATGCTCTGAAGCTCACCCGACAGCATTTCCACTTGCCATGTTATTAATTACTTTCATCTATACATGTGTTTTTTTGTGTTAATTTGCATTTTATTTCCTTTATAATTTTTTTTTGTTGTATATTTTGTATTCTTATTTTTAATATTAGATTAAATATGCTGCATTCACCTGTACGAGGTAACCTCACCTCCTTGCTGATACAAATGTTTTCCATTTTTTGTAATTTTTAATAATTATTATGAAATAAATAAATTGATTGATTGATTGTACTATGATCCTTCTGTGCGTAAGAAAATTTAAGTTTGTTATTACGGTTTAAAATTTCACTAGCTGACTATATATCCATTTCCTCAGATTTTTTAAAAATGTAAGCTACTCAATCTTAAAGATCTAATACCACACTGTTGTTCTACGAAAGAACGTAGTCTCTATAAAAGCTGAAATGAATTCTTCAGGTATTTTTTTTTATTAGACTTGCAGAACCCATATCTTGCAACAGGGAAATGCAGTCGACTCCATTTAATGTGATCACATTTGCCCAAGATCAAAATGATAACAATATTCGGTTGATAGTAACAAACGGTTCTATACTAAAAAGTGGCAAACACTATAAACACAAGTGTTTGCATAAAAATCACGACCGTGTAGTCCATATTGAAGTATTTCAAAGTATTTTGGAGTAGGTATTTGGTAGGTATTTTGCAACTTAAAACATTTTTAAAGAAAACATACACGAGCGTATCAAAACACTACTAAATTAATGACCAATTTAGTATGTTTATGGGGTAATAGTATTTTTAAATATATAGCATATAATATAAATAATATAGCATATAATTTTATAGTATTTTTAAATTCTTTGAATGCCGACCTGCATGATGACAATGAAGACGTTTTTAAAGGCTCATTCACACCAGAGGCGTATATAAAAATCTATTACGGGAGGGGCCCAAATACTCTTTAAAAAAATTTGACATTATGTCTGGTCTAAAACTAGGTTTTTTGCTCCTTTTCCTCAGCCCCTCCCATACATAATTAGTAGGTCCAATGCACTAATTTGTACATTTTAAGGTAGAATTTTAATCTTAAGAAACTTGATATAAGAAAAAGTTGTTAATTATAGAGATGCAAGTAAAAAAGGTGGGGTCTAGAGGTCCCCCCAGAAATTTTTTTGAAAGTTGTCTCTAAATAACATGATTTTAACTTAATTTGGATCACCAAGTCCAGATTTCGCGAGAGGGGGGTCTCGTGCCCCTTATATACGTTCCTGATTCGCACTGTTTCACTTTAACTGTTCATTCTGAGTGATTCACTCCTGTGAATCGCTAGTTTGCATATAGAAAAGTGAAGGAATAAAGAGTGGAATGCCAATTCCCCCTTTTCATATTGGATGAAGATCAAAAGTGAAAAGTATGAATGAGCCTTTCGTGGGCAATCTAATTAACTAAAGGCATAGAAATAATAGAATTTCAATCGGAAAAACCTACGCGAATATGACGGTTTTACAGTTGCAAGCATTTTTCTGTGTTTTACAACGGAATTGCTCACATATTTCTGTTGAGTTTTTTTACCTAAAACTACTTTAATTTGTAATTTAACCCGGGAAGACAAGGCACGTTTTTGTTACACGGGTCCAGCACACAGTTTTCTCCCCTAAAAGTACTGTTTTTTTCTGAAAACAAAGGAATTGCTTAAATTTAATCATTTGAAGATGCTTAAGCAACAATATTATGAGAAAAAACTTTTAATAAAGAGAATGAATAGAAGCGAATGCTCTATAGAGTATTTTCAATCACATGACTCGGACCTAACAACGGCCTTAGCAACGTTGTTCTTGTCCTCCACGTCGTCACGTGTGACGTCATCATTTGCTATCAAAAGACTCCGCCCCTAACAACCTCTGTAGCAACGGGTGCCCCCGCACCTAACAATAGCCTTTAGCAACGTAGTTCTTGTCCTCCACGTCATCACGTGTGACGTCACTTGCGAATGCTCTATAGAGCATTTTCAATCACATGACTCGGACCTAACAACGGCCTTAGCAACGTGGTTTTTGTCCTCCAAGTTACGTCATGTGCGAATGCTATATGGCTAGTGGAAATATCAGACGGCCATTTTTTTAAACTCTCTTAAAAATCGTCAAAAACATGAAATTAAAAAATTTTAAGGTAATTTTAAATTACGAAATTAACTGAGTGTTTGTGTAACAGTATAAATATTTATATAGTCAAACAAAATTCACATGCCTGATGGCAAGGTCAAGAAGTGGCAAAACAGTTTTATGTGCCAAAAATTTTTAAATTATAAATTCAATAGCAAAACCATTTCTCTCGGAAAAGTTGACCACATTTTTGAAATTTTGTGAGGTTATTGAATGAAATCCATCAGCAACTACTAGCAGTTTCATCCGCTTTTATCGAAAATGAGGAATTTCTGGGATTGTTAATATAAGTTTCAGGGCCTTACCCGCGTTCCTCGCGGGATAATTTAAATCACTACCTTATTTTACTTAAAAATCGCTCTAGGCAATCACAATAGATTCATTCAAGTCCTTTATACTAAAGATACACTTTGTTAACCTCGTTGTTTCAAATCTGGAGGCCACAAAGGGTCTTTGGAGATCACCCTGTTTGGGGGTGAAACACGGTCGAATATACCTCTTTTGAAGAATCTAAGAATAAGAAACAAATTGCTGGATAAATTATGCATTAAATTTAAATTTGGCAACTCAGTTTCATGTAAGAAAATAGTGGGGAAAATGCGCATAGACCTCTATTTTCAAATTTGGTGGTCGTTCGATAAAATTAAAACACAAGAAAGAAGTCTTTCCTGATGTTATCTGATTTGCACTCTAATTTTCTCCACAATTTTATTTTTAATAACAACGGTATAACCGGTTTCATGAAAGACCATTTAGGTTGGAAACGTTATTCCCTTCATGGATAGTAAATTTATATATTTTAAATAATGCTAGCTATTTAACTGGTGAGCATGATCAAAGCATATCCAATTCAGTCATCCACAACTGTGATAGGGTAAATAAAATACAACCAGAGATTGATATTAGCAGTATTTTTTTAGTTTTAAACAATTAATAATACTCCATCCCATTAACGTGACATAAAGAATGATGTAGTTTCTTCTTGAGAATTTTTTTTTTACATACTAGTTTGAAAAAAGCAATCAAAATGTTTTTGCTAAAAAATCAAAACCAACTGATTCCCATCAGTATACCATGCACATCACAAATTCTATTCTGAGGATAAAAAATAAAGAGAAAATCATATCATTCCTCAATTATTGTTGTAAAATCTTTATTTACCATTAATCCATTCCATCAAACACTGGTGTTTTTAACAAGAAAATTAAAATCAAACTGGTCACAAGAAAAATATCTGAATACTCCGTTTGAAAAACAAAAAACAGATTCAAATACATTCCCGGTATTTTTCAACCTCATAAAAAATACAATATAAATGATGGAAATCTTGACATTTTCTGAACTCTGCCACGGAGCAAAAAAATGCTAACTTGTCTTTCACGTTATTAACTCCTTTAAAGAAACATTTGATTTGTCGCAGTTGACTTCACCAGCTCAATACATTTAAACGTAGA
Organism: Tetragnatha montana; assembly: GCA_963680715.1. Classification (NCBI taxonomy): domain Eukaryota; kingdom Metazoa; phylum Arthropoda; class Arachnida; order Araneae; family Tetragnathidae; genus Tetragnatha; species Tetragnatha montana. The sequence continues at coordinate 13,257,614 of OY796678.1, forward strand.
GACAGAAAGATGTAGAGATTGCATTGGATGTAGCCTTGTGATAACCACATTGCAAATGGTTGATTTGAAAGGAGGTAAATAGCAGGGTCAGGGGTGCCGGGTTTTATAAATCAATGGGGTTGCTGATTGCGAATCCAATTTTTTTTTAGTTTTTTTTTTTGGGGGGGGGGAGTTCAATCAACATTGTTTCCCAGGTACCCCATGGCGGGCGAGTACTTTTACTCGTTGAGTTTTAGAGTACTTATACGAAGAACTTGAACCTTTGCACGCTTACGTATGAATATTTTCAATGAAAGTGAGCTCTAAGTAGAAATGGGGGTCTGGGGGTTCTCCTCCTGAAAATTTTTGAAAATTTGCCCCTCAAAGTAGTGTTTTAGCTAATTTTGTAACTTTTTGGGCTACCCTTAAAAAGTGGACCGGTCTTTGAAAGTTGCAGGATTTTCAAGGAAAAATGTAGGAATAGACGTGAAAATTAGTTAAATTCAACAAATTCTTCTATTTTATGTCACCTTGTGATTAAGAAAATACACTATTCTTTAATTAATAATTTAGAAGGGAATAAATAAGAATAAAAAGTTACATGAAATTGCATTTTCTTAATCTCTTTCAAATTTGACACCATATGAACCACCAAAACTATTTAAATAGCTTTAACTATTAAACTTTAACTATTAACTAGCCAAAACTATTTAAGTAGCTTTTTTTTATTTGCTCATTTCAAAAATTTTTAGGCAGGAGGATATTTATGGGGGTGCTGCGCACCCTCACAAAAATTACAAGGGTTGCTCGAGCACCCCCGGAGTCGGCGCCCCTGAGCAGGGTCCTGTCCAAAAGAGTGGGTTTGAACTACAAACCCCTCCTCAAATTAAATCGTCGGTTTAAAAAAGGGATTAAATCCATAAAAAGGCAAATTGACTTTATGTGCTCAAAAAAATCTCCAAGCTTCCCTCAATACATGAGTTGGAAGAGGGAAAAATAGCTACCCCCTATAGACAAATATAGCCATTGAATTTGGCGAATTCGATGTCCATTCATTGGTTTTTTTTTTACTTAATTTGAGATTTAAGTTAATTTGTCTTTCTTTTCTTATTGTAAAACATGATAAAATAGACCCTCGGTAGACCCTCATTGGCTATGACACGCCGACTTCATTCCTATTGAATACGTATCATCTTTTGGAGGTTAGAAAAGAAAAAAATCTTGTGGTAATTATAATTTTAATGCTTCTCTGTGATATTTTGCTCCAATAATTAAAATCATTTTAGTCATTTGAAAGATCGCCAAATCGCAAACGGAGAGATACCTCGATTGTTCTAACAACACTGAAGAGAACGCCTATCTTCGAAAATTATAGTATGTTTTGGCTTTGTTTGAGTTTTATTTCTTGATCTAAACCTTTTCCTTCACAAATTAATTATATTATTGGAGTAAAGTCGTATCGCTCAACAGTTATTATTTTTAATCGAAACCAGTAATCGATCATGAGTCTTTTGCCTCTTACCAAAACCAGGCTGGATTCTTAAATTTTTGATCAAAACTTAATGATTTTTCGAAGTGGTTAATGTTACGACAGTTGAAGCATGCGCTGAAGTAGAAGCTTGTTATTACGTGTTTTATAACATAAAAATTACGTTATTGATCAATTCTCGCATCAGCACCGATAGCCAAGTGCGCGGCTAGTTACCCAATGGTACCTGATTCGATTCCTGGCTGCTACTTTTGTTAGTATCATAATAACAAAAGTTAAATGTTAAAGACAAATTACAAGTTAAATTAAAGCATAATAATTGTGCTTTAATTTAACTTGTAATTTTTCAAAAAATAGCGAGAATAGAGTAGAGTTGTAACTTTCGTAGCGAGAATAGAGTAGAGTTGTAACTTTCGTAGCAATAACCAGTGCTATGAGTAACAGTGTTTTCTTGGCACCCTGTTTTCCTCAGATTTTATTTTCATATTCAAAATTTATTCAATATTTAAGTGGTGAGAAAGGCTTTCCCACAAATTTAATGCTAAAGTTGTACTCTAGTTTTTCCATCTCTCTGCATCTAACACAAGAGGCGAAAAAGGAAATTGGTTCATCGCTTGTGAACGATTTTACGGTTTTATTCCAGTTCCTTTTTTATGGGATCATCACAAAGGGGGCAACCAGCAATGAAAAATTACTCACGGAAATTCCTTTTTTTTGTATTCTAATGTGCCCCTGGATATCAAGTGGGAGTTTAGGTTTTGTTTTGTTGGAATTTCTTTCTTCTAAATTCTTATTTTTTTTTTCGGAAATGATTGGGGGGTTTTGTAGCACAGGAAGATTCTTGGGTAAAAATGAAGGATAAATCTTTAAGACGAAACTTATTACGACTTCTTAGATGTTATGGTTAGTGGTTCAGGTTGAGATAACCTGTAACCTGGGAAGTAAAACCTGTTCGTTTCAAAAAATGAGTCGAGTTTTAACCAGGGTTTGAATTTAATGATACAAGATCAAACTACTATACTATTCTATACTATACTACTAAAACTATACTATTAATCGGTTCCCCAGATCAAATTAGTAGAACCTGATGCGTTTATCGGCAAGAGATCGAATTCTCGAACTAAGCTCACCAGTTTATTAGTAGATATTAAAATATTAGGCTAACCACATCATATTTAAAATTTTATTTCTACACCATTCCACGTCACCCTTTGTAAATTAAGCACATCTTTATTACACTTGTGCAAAGAATAAAATATAGGTTCGGATGAAGCTGAATTTGAGAGTTAGAATGTAAGTTGAAGATAAGTTTGTGTGTGTGCGTGTGTGGAAGAGAGTTATTTTACAATAAATGCATTTGAAGTTTTGTTTACCAGAGTAAAAATTTCCATTACGCCATGACAGTTTTTTTATTTCCTCTTGTCGCACTATCGCATGTTTTTCTCTATTCATTTTATTTGTTTTTTCTATTTGTTAATTGCAAAATAATTGTCGTAAGGGAAAAGTTTTTGGGCATTATTTCAATACACTCAACTCAAGGAATGTTTCTGCGCAGAGTTTGAGCAGACTTGTTTAAACACCCTGTACATTAATTTGTGAGATTTAAAGATTACTGCACTTGTGTTGTTTCTATATAAATAAAAGACATTTTGGGGAGGTATTTACAGAACAATCATAGACAAACCACATGAAATTTAGAACCTGAAAAGACACAATCGATCTCAAATTTATATTTTCGTACCCACGCCACTAATATTCTGACCATGCAATGAAAGTCTCCATTTTCCACGAGCAGTATAGGGAAGGGACCTCAAAGTTGGGACGGAATCGAGTTAGGTATCAACAGCTTGGAATCGATCCCACCTTAGAAAAATATATTAGAATCGAAGGCACGGAATCGAATACAAGAATCAAAAGAATTGAACCTCAGGAATCGATTCCGGGATCGAATCGAAATAATCATGACATCCTTACTAGGGAAGGCTAAACTGGATCGCAACAGTCAGTTTTCAAATTTTGTGACGGAATCGAATTAGGAATCAAAAGGTTGGAATCGAAGGCTCTGAATCGAATACGAGAATCGAAGGAATCGATTCCGGGATCGAATTGAAAGAATCGTGACATCCCTAACCAAGAAACTCTCCCTTTTTGTTACATTTTCCACCAGGAGTTAAATATTTACCATTTTTTGTAGTAAGCCACGAATGAGAGGTACTAATTTATGAAAAGATTGAAGCAACGCAATTTCGAAACCCTCCCCGAAATTTCATATGCACAAGAACACTCAAACTGCGAGATTCTAATGAGTTTGGCTTAAAGCAAAAAGAAATTCGATTATACTTTTAAATTGTTGTGCGTGAGATTTTTTCTGTGCAACCAGTAACGAAAATATTGGGTAGTATACCTTTCGTTAAGCAAGAGTCAAGAGTGGTTTTTATTTTGGCGTTAAAGAAAAATACTAAAACTATGGTGGATGAAAAAAAATACAGCTGTTAAGTTTCTTCATTATTTTACTTCAGGTACTTCTGATTGCCATCTGATATTATAAACTACAGATTTAGATTTTCTGCCGTGATTTCCCCAAAGGTTTTAGTCGAGAATTTAAAGTTGTTTCTCATGCATAATTTAACTGTTTCTCCAGTATTTTGAATTTGTTGATTGATTAGGCAGATAGAAAAGGAAAAGTTTTTAATGTACAAACATTTTTTAACCTTCTTGTGTGGGTTAATTTCTAATTTTTCTAATTCATTGACAGATTCTGATGACATTTTGTAAACCATAATGAATTTATAATTAGCATCGACGACCTGGATCTGTATTTCTCACTTTAAAGCAATTTTTTTTGTTAAAAATTACTCAGCCTTTTGCCAGTCTATATTTTTGTCTGATTTTGTTGTAGTTTTTTTTTCGTGTTTTTTCTTTTATTTTCATTGCTTAGTTCATGTATTAATTTTTACTACGCCTGGACGGGATTTTTTATTTCTCCTTGGTGTAAAATATATTCTTCCTATGTTCAACTTATGTTTTCTTTAAAATCTGTTTAATAAAGAATATTATTATTATTATTATTATTATTATTATTATTACTATTTTTATATGCAGGGTACACAGGTAAAGTTTCCATTCAAAAAATAAATATTCAGGGTGTTACAAAAGTGTTTTCTCAACGGCTTTTATTTGGAACATACGTCTCTTAGGGTCATGAAAGTAAAGGTGAACCCCTAGGTAAGTGACCATGCTGAATCCATTTAGATGGCTGGCTGATAGCCCCCTAGGGCAGAAATAAAGGAGTTAAAAAATTAATAAAAAACTAAAGGAGATAGAACAAAATCTTTAGTGAGAAAATTGTCTGCAACATCACGAAAAACGCATGGAACAAGTTTCATGAAAATATCTTTAATATTCTAGGAGGTATTAGAATGTGAAAATAACATATTTTCAAGCCTCAAAAAAGAAAAAGTTTGTAAAATTCCGGACTTTCAGTGTTAGTATGGAGTTTTGCGTTTGTTTGTTTAGGGAAATAAAGGCCAATTTTAATTAAAAAAAAGTAAGAATTTACAAATTTGGGAGCTTTTTTTTAGAACTAGGTACAGTAAAACCTAGATATAGCGTCCACTTACGGGGCCCATATCGATTTTGGGATAAAAAAACAATCAGAAGAACAAAGAAATAAATTATAGATGTACTACTACCTCAAATAACACATTCTCAACATGGTCCAAATTCAAAGCAATCAATATGAACATTCCGAAACATTTTTTTTACGATTATGACTGAAATTGTCGATTGCTATATCAAAAAACGCATGTGTTTGGTGGTCTCTGTAACGAATTAAAAATAACATTATTCTTCTAAAAAGATAATCGTTAATTCAACTATAGGGGTCGTTATAAAGAGCTTCTACTCTAGTAATAACCATTTTCTTATTTTAGGAAGCATGAATTATAATCTCATTAACATTATATTAAAACAAGTCCTGAATATCATTTTATCTCACGAAGCACTCGGTTGTTTTTTAAAAAAGTGTATGAAAATATTGTTACAAATTAGTGGTGACTGTTATCCCCAGAAATTCATCAGTATACATAGTCCTGAAGAACAAGTTCTTATTGTAATTTTATTTCTATAGTACTTGCTTCTGTAAGCCCCATGTGATTCATAATGGAACACAGGTTGTATGTTTTAAATAAAAATAGTAGTCAAGAACTTTAAATGTTTAACCCCTATCCCGTTCAACGCATACCAATATCAAAGTAGTATTTATTTATTGAAAACTTCTTATGCGGTTTGACAAAATTAAATACAGAGTCCTTACGAGGACCACCAATAGGGAACCACTGTTCTACATCATAATCACATAATCATTATCATAATTGATAATCACTTCATGCTCTTAAAAAGTTTTAAGAGTCACAGCCTGTTCTATCTCAAGAATAAAAAAACGTCGGGTTCCACTGCTATAAAATTACTCTTTTCTTTTTAGATCAAATTTTTATGCCCTAATGTATTCCATCCTCATGAATAAGGTATGAAAAGGGTTTCACAGAGATTAAATTTTAAAAAAAATAGCTTTAGACGTCGGTGTGAATAAAACTCCTTAGAAGAAGGATACAGAGGAAAAGTTTTGAAAGAGAATAAATAATATCGTTAAGAGCTTGTGTTGTGTTAAATAGAGGTTATAATCGATCGCAACGTTTCCTGAACCCCAGTACGTCACTACGCAAAGGGAGATAATGGGTGAACACAAACCTGTTGGGTTGCTAGGAGGAGTTTCGGTACGCAAAACGTGATAAGAAGACACTATAATTACATGGGTTTAACAAAATAATCATATTTTCAAATTAACGTTCTTCATTCACTCAAAATTCAGACACCGCGATGGGAACCACTTTGTTTATTATTGACGTCATAGGGTCCACTATACTAGACAGCAACTTAAGTTGAGCCTATGACGTCACTACCAAACAAAGTAGTTCCCATCGCGGTGTCTGAATTTTGAGTGAAATGAAGAACGTTAATTTGAAAACATGATTATTTTGTTAAACCCATGTACAAATAGTGCTTTTCAATCACGATTTGCGTATACCGAAACTCCTTCTAGCTACCCAACAGGCTTTGTGTTTACCAATTTCTCCTTCCGCATTTGTGACGTACTGGGTTCAAGAAACGTTGCTGTCTAGCATACACATTGTGGCGACCAGGTGAAAAGACTTCTCCGGAGGGCTTGCTTTACAAGGAACAAATGTTGATTGATTTTCGGATTTATGAATGAATCTTCAAAAGCTAATCCCTCGACGTCAGTCTGAATGCTATTGAATGATGAGAAAATGGGGAATCTGAGATCAAAGGCATTCGCCGGTTTCGTGGAATGACGTCATCTATCCGAAAATCTTTCATCTTCAGTATAAGGGTAAATCGAGTGATGAAGTCAAAGTCAGTAATACAAATTGTCAGTTTCAAAAAGGAATAAGTCCAAAAGATAAATATTGAGATAATTGAAAAAAAGAATGAGGTATTTGCACGTTTTGAGATTAAATTTTATTAAAAGAGAAGATAAAAAACCCATGAAGAATGACGTTTAAATGAAGTTTTTGAGAAATAAATTTTTGAAATTTCGTTTTGCTTTTTCGTGTGATAACAGAAACTTTGTTGTTTACAAGTGCTGTGGCGTCACATCCAATAGTATCCCGTTTTCCGATCATTGAAAAACATTAAAAACACTAGTTTGGAGTGCGCTGTGACGTCAAATCCCACTTTTTGATCACGTGGACTTTACTAGTGTTAAAAATTAAAATGAAATTTTAAATTATTTAAAACGTATTTTTGAACTTAAAAATCTGATATTTGAAAGTTTTAAACTATAACGTATCAAAAAAAGTGTAAAATTAATCAAATCCCTCACTTATGCAAATACCTCATTGTATAAGTAATAAAATTTTCATTGTATAACCACGGCTTACTAGATACTTATACAGGCTAGCCGAGTACGGAAATCATTGCAAATCCAGATGGCAATACTGGACCAACTGGCAAAGCATATCCACAGTGTTGAAGGCGGTGGGTGATATAGGTAGGTCTTGTAGCGCTCCAAGCGGGAAAAGTTGTCAAATGGTTTTCATTGTTTAAAACTCGGCTAGCCTGTATATAGACATAGACATAGACATAGACATAGAAAAAGTTTATTGTATTGGGCATTGACCGTTTACAAATAACACAAATAGTTTTAAATGCCATGAACTTTTAACATATTTAAAAAAGTTTTTACAAATCACTGTAATACAAGTCAAGACAATACAAACCGAGTGCAGGAACAAAATATGAACTAATATAAATCAACTAAAATCCTCTCCAAATTCCCGGCGAAGCTTAAATACGGAAGTCAGGAAGCATAGAATATTGAAATAGTTTGCGTTAGGCTCATTCAAGACAAAGGTTAAATTTTTTGTGTATGATAAATATTTGTTTCGATAGTAGCTATAAATAGGACATGAGTAAAAAAAATGGTTCCATGTGTCAAATTCATCGGTGTTACAAAAGGAACATTTGTTACTAAAACAAACTTCAAATATTTGACCCTTATAGAAGATTCTATTTTGGTTTAAACGTAATTGGAAAATAATTCTTTTTACATAAATATCGGAGTCGGATAGTAGATAGTTTTCAGGGGTGGGACAATTCTTTATAAATTTATAGTGGGGAAAGTGGGTGCTATTCTCCATCATTGAGAAATCTCGTTGTAGGCATTGATCGCGACAGGTTTGCAACATAATAGGTAGATAATAGGAAGCCAGGTCAGGATTTTGAGATGTCCAAATAAAGTTAAATCCCAGGTTTTCAATGATTTTTTTTTGACTGATAAAGCCCAGTTATACTCGGGATTTGAGGAGAACATCGTGTTGGAAAATAACTTTTGGTAGCATATTTTAGTACATCTATCATCAGGTAACTTAAGAATTCTTATCCAATACTTCAACAACAATTTTACTAAGGTAACTGCAATTGGTGTCTGACCTAGTTCTAATCTTAGGATATAGCCTGGTGTGTTTCTAGAGAGAGTAAATAATTTTTTTGCAAACACACAGAAACATTTTTCCAATACAAAGATGTTGTTTGCGGACCAAATTGGGGAGCCATAAGTAAAAACAGATTGAATTAGTGATTCGAATAATTTAAACCATGATTTAATCGAGTTAGTTCGAGATCCAGTGAAAATAGACCATGACGCGCCGATTGCAGCAATAGCTTTTAATGTAAAATATCTTTTGGCCAGATTAAATTTTCCATTTGACGAAAAAGGGGAAAAGGCTAGCCTGTATAAGTATCTAGTAAGCCGTGGTATAACCATCAGATTTTTACTGTAAATTTAGGACCATATTTATAATACAGAGCAATCATCGAAAAAGTGAGAGTATATTCAAAAATATGGTACAGTTGAAAAAATTTTGGTTTATTTCTCTCTTTTTCAAACTTAAGTTAAAGTTACTTTCAGTTAAATTATATTACTGCTTACAAGGAAACGTTCTCAGGGTGAACTCACAGAATTGGATGAAAATTTTACAGGCATAAGAAGATGGCTAAAAAAACTTACTGTGAAAAAATTAGCTGCTAAATTTCATTAGGAAAGGAGTTAATTAACTTTGAAAATTGGGTTCTGAGATGCCAACCACATTCAGTTAACACCACTTGGCGAATTTTCTATCAGATGGAATAATATATTTTTATATTACAGTGAAAATTTGTATTTAACGTGAAATTGAGATATTTTGTTAAAAGTACTTCATAATATCCATTAAAACAACAGTTTTTTAATTAATTTCCTTTCCTTTAATTTAATTTTCCTCCTTTAATTCATTTTTAATCCTTTTTTGCATTTGATGAACCTTGTTTTTATTCGCTCATTTAAACTACTTCAGAGAAAACGCGGCCAGTTTATTCTAGCATTTGGCACAGAGCCAAAGGAAGTATCCTCGCCTAGTAGGGTTACATTTGGCGTTAAATATGATAATTTTCAATAATTTTTTACAGCTTTTCTACTTTAATTTAGCAGCTAATTTTTTTCGGAAGGTGTTTTGAGTCATATACTAACCCCTGTAAAATTTTCGTCCAATTCTATGAGTTCCCCCTAGAGAACGTTTCCTTGTCAGATCACAGCACAAAAAGAAATGGAAGAAAATTAAATTCAGAAGTATTATGAAACTGAGTCATTACGGATACATCGAATATCCACGAGATAAAAACACTTTAACATAAAAACGAATTTTGTTTTGGCTTAGTATACAGCACAAATAATAAGAAAAGAAAAACAAATTAACTTAAATTTCAAATAAAAAAAATACAATGAATGGACATCGATTTCGCCAAATTCAATGGGTCATTTTTTAGATTTTTTTTTAACACAAAAAGTCAAATTGCCATTTTTTTAAACTTAATCTCGCTTAGGTCGATTCAATTTAGAGCTGTGGTTTTTATGTAGTTATTGAGGTGATTTGATTTGATGAATTTATTGTTCCTCAAGAAGAGAGAATGATACGGCACAATCAGTTTTGAATATTTTTTACTCTGAAAAAAAAAATGTCATTTTAAGAATGGATAGAGAAAAGAAAGGGAAAGGAAAAGAATGAGAGGAGATGGACAAAATTTCATAACTTAAAATGGCGGCTCCGAATCAAATTTGAACAAACTTTGAAAATTTGCAGGTGACACATTTGGAAGAGCATAAATAAGCTGAGTTGAGTATAAATTATGGGCAAACACTCACACCTTAAAGACTTACGGTATGAATATTGAGTGTTAAAAGTGTAATAGAGATAGTAGTAGGGATGTTACGGTTCCACTGGAACAGTTCCATGGAACCTAATCCCAGCGTGGAACCGGTTCCACGAAGAACCCCTTAATGGTTCCACCCTGGAACCGATAAAATTCAATGGCAAATTCATATTTCTCCGCAATCCAACTCGACGTTTTTTACAAGAACCCATCAAGCCACTCCCCAAGCTGAATTAAAACACGCGCGCTTCTTTCTACCAGTGTGCAGTGTCTCTCTCTGCTCCCTTCCCTCTCTATGCATAGCGTAAGCATTACGTCAATCCCGCATCGCATCGTCATAGTAGTATACATATTATGCTCATCTGAAGTTTAGAAATTGTATTATAAAATAAATATTATTTAAGTGGTGACTATTATTTTTGAAAACTGAGTATTTCTGGTAATCTTACAAAATTTAAATATTGGGTCATGACATTTGAAACAAAAAGTTTCATATCAAAATGAAAACATCAGTTACTTCAGATTTGAAAGTATTTTAAAGGTTCTTTCATTTAAACAAATCAAGTTAATGACTCAATTAAAATATCTACTCTAAATTGCATGAAGGCCCTTATACTAAAGATGTGAGGTTTTCGACTTGTGATGCCATACGCTTCAGAACAAAAATATCAGTTTGAAAAAGGTATAAAAAAGCAGAAGACCTGCTTCTATGTATATCCTTTCAAGAAATTCAAAAGTTACTATTGAGACGTCAAAAGCGACTTCACTCGATTACAAAAAAACAAATAGAAGAAATTGGGGGAATTTCGCGGAGAGATGTTGTTTTGATAAGTAAGATTAATTTTCATTTTTTTTTCATTCAATCGGCATTTAGGCATTTCAATTATCAAAACCATTTTGATAGAAATCGAAACTGTTGAAAGCTATCCTACTCTCCCCTTCTAAAGAAGGGTTTGAATGTAATGATCACAATTTATCACCAAAACCTGGTTTAATTATTAAAATTTTAGTAAAATCGTAAAAATCGGGCCTGGTTTAAGAAACAAAACTCCAGAAACGATTTTGAGTTGTAGTAATAATAATAATAATAATAATAATAATAATAATAATAATAATAATAATAATAATAATAATAATAATAATAATAATAATAATAATAATAATGATAGTGATATAATGACAATGACAATGATAATAATATTAATTTATTTTATTTGTGTACAATCGAAATTAGGGGAAAAGCATATTAGTCAGACACTGGGGCATAGGCCCATTTAGCTGACCAAAAAAAAAATGATTACAAACAAATTAGTACAGTTTAATTGGTTTTGATTAAAAATAATTATTAGTTTTGTGAGATTCGGTTTTACTCCGATAATAACCATTAATTCACGAGCGTTCTCTTCGTTATTTTTCAGAATTGTCGAGGCATCTCTCAATTGGCGATCTTTAGTGATTTTTATTTTCGGAGCAAAGCATAACACTCAAGAAATCAGGCTCACAGATAATCATTAAAATAATGATCACTATTAATGATTACGACCCGAGTTTTTCTTTTCTGATCGCCAAACGATGATCCGTGTCGGATGGAAAACGCTGTAACAGAAACTGAAGTATCAGAAGTTGCACTTACTAAATTTATAAACCATTTATGGTATTTAAACCCTGAAATAATTGCATTTGATTTTTTGATAAAAGCCTAAATAAAGATATAAAAGTTAACATGGCTTTAAAAGTATTGTCTTACAAAAATGATGTGGACCAAGACTATAATGAAGAAAATAGAACAGTGAAGTTAAAAGTGCATTTAAATGAATGCCATTCTCTTTTAAGCGAAGAACTAGATAGCTTTAATACTCCATTTACATTAAACTTTTTTAAAAGGTATTTCAGCACAGTTTTTAAAGTCTGATCCAGATGGAGTGGTGCACTAACTTGGAGTTTTCAAAAGGATTTGATATTGAGAAAAATTTAAAAGAGTTGTTAATGATGCTGCTGAAAGAGGTATAAAACTAGTGCAAGAATTTAATACACCAATTATTAAAGACGAAGAACAGAAGCAATACCTTTTACAAGTTGTTTCTTAGTGTAGAAAATTATACCAGGACGTGAAAAAAACCCTACTCTTTCTAGACCCTTGCCTCTTTAATTTTGCATTATATTTTGTAAATTTTAAATGTTAAATTTAAATGTGTTGCTCTTATGTGAATAATAATCCTAATTTTGTATGCTGTGTGCTTTTGTTAATATATTTTATAATTTTTAGTGTATTTCTTATTAACTGTTATCTGGAATAAAAAAGTAAATTCAAAAAATTCTTCTCACTTTACACCCTAAAATTTCACACTTATATGGTTAAAAAATGATTGTTTTCATATTATTAAACCAGTAAACAATATTTAATGAATAAAAGAAAAAATCCCGTCTCTCCTTAAAAGATTGATATTGGGGGTGGGGTAAGGAATCCCCCTTGTATCTCTTGATCTAAGGGTCACACAAAAAAGTTTCAATTAGAAAAGTTAAAGCTTAATAAATTATCTAAAGAATGAATCCTTATTTTCTTTTCTACTATATTCGGTTCGAATTTTATGGTGAAAAACGCGCAGTTTTTAGTGAAAAATCGCGTTTTTTCGAAACTTTGACGGCTGGGCGCGGGGTCGAAATATTATATTTTTGGTCTGAAACTTTCAGAATATTAGTTTGACATCAAATGGCACCTTTTGAGGGGGTGCCGCGAAAAATTGAACGAAAAAAAATTTTCCCCATGTTATTAGCGACCACCCTAATATACAGTTTTGAGAACCCTGGTTCACCCACAGGTGGTACTAGAATTAGAAATAACAAATAATAGATTTTCTTCATATACCCCGAATTTTCAATGCTATATATAATATAAAAATATTATTTGAGTGGTGACTATTGATTTTTTAAGAATGAATATTTCGGGCACGAAATTTAAAGAATGGGTATATGACGAAACAAAAAGTTTCATATCAAAATGAAAACATCAGTTAACTCTTGAGAGTGTCTTTTCTCTCATTTAAACAAATAGCATCAGTAACTCAAATAATTTACTCTTTATTAATTACTTTATTACTCTATTTACTACTTTACTTTTATACTGAAGATGTGAGGTTTTCGGATTGTGACCCTATCATACGCAAAATCAGTGATTAGTATTTGTACGGTAGTACACACATTTTGAGGATTTTCCGTCTCCTTAAAAATGAATGGGAGGAGGAATTATTATAGTTGGGAATATTTTAAATTGAAATTTAAGGAACTGGTATTCAATGGTGATGTTTAGATAGGACAGAGTTAACAATGTTTTTTAGCTGTAAAGAAGACTGCTTTTAAAGTAGAAATCGAAAAGAAAAATTGATAAACATTTTCACGTATAGATTTATTTATTATTCATTTTTACGATTGATTTAATCGTACGTTAATCTAGACCAGTGGTTCCCAAAGTGGGTTCCACGAAAAAATTTAGGGGTTCCGCGTGACAAATTTTTTTTCCTTAAAGAAAATAAAAATGGTGTTTTTTTATATTAAGTTCATCAAAATTCAAATCCAAAAATATGTATTACATTCTTAAAAATGTATCTCCGAAATTCGGATTAGGTGTACCAAAACAAGTTAAAACCCTCTTTTTATAGTCAAATTTCCAAAAATTTTCTGAGGGAGGACCCCCAGACCCCCCTGATGGTTCTTGGAACTAGCTTAATCTCAACTTTTATAGCATTAAGTTGACTTGTTTCATTTAATATCAGATATTAAACTTTTAAAAGTTGTTGATTAAGAAATATTCAGGGTTCCGCGACCATTGGCAATAAATTGGGGGTTCCACGAGCAAAATAGTTTGGGAACCACTGATCTAGACTGATTCAATCGTCAATTGTAATTTAACGATTGAATTTTGCCCAACTCTGCTAAAATCTAATGAAGTCTCAAGTTCCGTAAGTGTATTCCCGACCTCAAAACGAGTACTATACCAGTCGACTATTTTCACCAAAGACGGACGTCTTATAATAGAAGCAGATTAAACAGTAGTATTGACTCAGTGGGTAACAGTGTCAACACTTCTTACTGCCGCCGCTGTCGGTATGAATTTAGGATTTGACATTTTGAGAATTCAACTAAAACCGAAGGGGAATATGAATCTTTCACAGTGAAACTTACTGGTGACTACACGTCGTGGTAACGCTATGGGATATGTCAGTGTGTCTCAGCCCGTGGACAACGAGATTCGGTAAATGAATATAATTTCATTCATAATTTACGGGATTTAAGTTTCTAAAATTTAATATCTTTAAGACTATAGAAGAGTGCAACGTTTCTTGACCCTATGACGTCACTACAAGGAAGCAGAAACTGCGTAAACAATAAAGCTTGTTGGGTTACTTGGAGGAGTTTCGGTACGCAAATCGTGATAAAAAGACGCTATAAAGACGCTGCCATGGGTTTAACATAATCATTAGGGTGGCCCTTATTTTTCAAAGTCGGAATTTTTTTGGGCACCCCCCCCCCCCTAATTTTTTTCCTTTTGCCATGAAATGAAAGTGTGCAAAAGGATTTTCCGATATTTTAATATTAACCCGTGCCGCACGGCGGTTAAAGTTTGAATCCCATAGCGCGCCATAGTAACTATGGCTTATAGTAGGGGAATAGCTTGTCCGCTCGCTTCCTCTAGATCAGAATGAAGAAAAGATGAAATACGAGTCACAAAATGAGCTTGTGTGATGAAGATGTTTGTTAAAATCCATGAAAACTTGGTAAAATTTGATAATTTTAGCATAATTTATAGTTAGGAAAATTCGCTCTTCAGACACCACCAATTCCCACACTGGATGAATTAATGGTACTGTCAATATTTTGGAACACTATGCGGACCTAGAGCTTACGCATTTCACATGTCACCATCACATATACTAATTGATATTAAGAAGTGTGTTTGAGCAAGAACTGCCCAAATTAAAATAAGTCCAGATGTGATCTTTGTTTAAAAAAAATAATTGAAAGATGGAATGGTATCAATAAGGAAGACGGTGAAAAATATTTGATGGAAATATCAATCAAAAATAAATTTTGAGCACTACTTATTATATTGTTAATACCCTAAAAGAACGGAAACATGATTATAAGAAGGTAATTGAATTGTGTGTAATTTTTATGGGGAAATTCAGAAACATTATTTAAAATTAGGCCACTAGCTCTACATCATGCCAGATAGATGGCTAAAGCCACTTATTCCATGAAAATGTTCAAGTTTAGATTGGTTGGTTCACTTTTTTGTGGTGAAAGGTCCATAGCAGGACATATTGCGCCAGACAAGACTAAAAATTTATTTTAAGTGGGAAAAATCCTTTGTCATTCATGTTTAAAAACCATTTGGCTTTAAAAGAACAGAAATTGAACGGTTTAAAAAAAAAACAATCGTTTATTTCTTGTGAAGATCTATGTGATAGCATGGATAGAAAGTACCCATCGGCCTTCAGTGTTAAATTATTTAAATTTCTTACCAGGCTTCAAACATTTGTTGTACCTGAATATGCATTCCATCCATTTTTAATGAAAACGTTGATGTGGAATTAAAAAAATCGTATAATCAAGAATTTCAAACGTGATACTCTTAATACTGCAAGAAAATGCATCTTTTATTTTATCTTAATGAAGTTGCCCTCTTCAGTTTACTTATATTATCTTATTTGGATTTTTTAACTTAGCCATAAATATTATTTTTGATTATCTTAAGAATATTCACATATAAAAATTTTACTATACTTAATTAATTACGGATTGATTCCTTATTTTTCAGGGAAAAATTGAGGACTTTATTTCCCAAAAAACTTTAATTTTATTAAGAGATTGAACGTTGATATTAGTTTCTTTAACATCAATCCAGAACTTTGGAATGATGACTTTTCATGCCTAAATACCAGAGAAATTTCAAAATTTGACTACTATCAATGACACAGTTGAAAGGGGTGTAAAACTAATTCGAAATTTAAATGGACTTCTCACAATAGATGAGAAGCAGAAACAGTACCTTCTGCAATGTGTTGAAGGGAAAACAATACCCCGATTGCAAAAATTATACTTTTAAGCGTAAATTTGAATAATTGGTTCTAAAAGTGAATAAACTCTTTATTTCTTTTTTAAGATATTACATAGAATTTAATAAATGTTATAGATACATAGAATTTGTTACATTGAAAATGTGCAAAAAACATTAAACGGATTTTTTAAAATTATTGTATCTAAAAGTGTAGTTATTGTTTTGTGTTATGCTATGTGAAATAATTTTATTGGATGTTTTTACAATTTATTTTCAAGAATTACCTTTTTATTAAATTTACTGCTTTTATCTACTAATAATATTTTTAGGTAGCATTTTCATCTTCCCTACCCTTAATAATGCTGAAATTATTAAAATCAATTGTCATTCTGAAGTTCAGGAAACGAGCGGAGAAGCTATTCCCACATTAAGCCACAGTTACTATGGCGCGCTATGGGATTCAAA
The DNA here is from genome assembly GCA_963680715.1 of Tetragnatha montana. Taxonomy (NCBI): domain Eukaryota; kingdom Metazoa; phylum Arthropoda; class Arachnida; order Araneae; family Tetragnathidae; genus Tetragnatha; species Tetragnatha montana. Next base: position 13,274,368 of record OY796678.1, read on the forward strand.
CTTCAACCGCCGTGCGGCACGGGTTAATATTAAAATATCGGAAAATCCTTTTGCACACTTTCATTTCATGGTAAAAGGAAAAAAATTGAGGGGGGTGCCCAAAAAAATATTGAAATTTTTTTTTCTCCATTATAATAAGGGCCACCCTAATAATCATATTTTTAAAATGACGATCTTTTAATTTCACTCAAAATTCAGACACCGCGATGGGGGAACTACTTTGTTTGTTAGAGACGTCATAGTGTTCGGAAAAGTTGCTGTCAAGTATAGTTGTTTTGGATGCAGAGAAGTAATACCTACTAGACAGCAACTTAAGTTGACCTTACGACGTCACTAATAAACAAAGTAGTTCCCATCGGGGTTTCTGAATTTTAAGTGAAATAAAGAACGTCAATTTAAAAATATGATTATTTTGTTAAACTCATGTATTTATGGTGCTTTTCAATCACGATTTGCGTACCGAAACTCCTCCTATCAACTCAACAGGCTTCGTGTTTACCGATTTCTCCTTCCGCATTTGTGACGTACTGGGTTCAAGAAACGTTGCAGTCAAGTATAGTCTTCTAAAGAGTGTCCGAAAATTAACGCAAGATTTGAATTTCGGAAAATTTCGAGAAAAGAGTGCGTATGGTCCAGCAAAGTCGTGGAGGCCATTTGCCTGATGAGCTGATGAATAAAAAAATAACAATCTAAAGACTAAAAACTTTGTTTCCTACTTAAATCAAATCTTGCGGTAACTTTAAGACACCCTTTATATCCAAGTGTATGTTATGTAAAGTTTAATGACATTTTTCTTAAACTTAAGTCACAGATGCAAATTTTAACCCTTTCAATCCTAAGGCGCCCAATATATCTTTTTCATTCTATGGAAAATTTGGGCCGGCTAGGATTGAAAGGATTAATTATTAAAAACTTGTAACGGAATTAGGTTTACGGCCATTTCGTAATGAAAAATTTCCACAAAAAAAACCCAAAGACATGTGTTTTTTTTTATTTTTGATAATGTTCCTTAATTTACTTCGACAAAAATAATATGTGTCTACTAGAATCCAATTTATCGTTATGAATACAAAAGTCAAACTAAATTATTAAATAAAAAAAAACTCCACCTGAAATTAGACCTAATTTGAGAGTAAATAAATGCATCTCTTAAGTTTAATTAAGCCTTTTTTCCTTCATAAAATTCATAGATGATGATACAAAGGTAATGACCCTTCAGAGAAAACTCATAAAATATATTTTATCTATCAAACTATCATCTGCTGAGTTCACCCTTTGTCTACTGAATGCCTCAAGTAGTCCTTGATACCAAAATGTGTTCAGCTATTAAATAATGTGTGTATTAGACATTTAAAAATGTTCAATTACCAAAATGTCAAAATCACTAATTAACATACCTTGGTCGTTTCCACCATTCCGCTTGTGAGTAGTATCTTGGCCGATTTCTCCAATTTCTTTACTGATGCCAGCATGAAGTAATGAAGAGAAGTGCAGACCAACTGGAAAAAATTAAAAAGCATATAGAAAAGAGCATTTTATAAGTCCATATTATAAGTTTATAAGTTTACAGGGTGTTTAAAAAGTCCGTTTCACGGCTTTTATTTTGAAACAAAGGGTCATGGAAGTTAAAGCCCTGGATGAAGACGTTACTTAAGTAGCGAAACGAGTTCAATCGTCCGCCATTGTGGTGAAATGCGCTATTCTCTCATAAAGTCCGCTATGAGGGAAAGGAGTTGCAATAGTTGAAAAAAAAAATGTTTCTTTTCCAACCTCAGCGAGAAGTTGGTTATTTTGAAAGAAATAATAATTATTACTCAGGCTGTTTTACAACTTTAACTTTATTAGGGAAAACGATTTTAAGCATTGTTTATAGCTTTGATTATAAGATACTGGATGGATATTATTGTTAAATTTGTATTTTTAAAGATATTTTGAATTAGTTTTTTGAGGCCACGACATGCATATCAAATCTGCTACACATGTATGTTAAAAAATTAATCAAAAACGATTAATGAAAACTGTGTTGTTTTTTTATAATGACCTGATCACTTTACGAAATCAATACGGGTTGATTAATTTAACAAGTGAGCCTGATAAATGCAATACATAACTTGCGCATCATTACAAATATAATTCCATAAAACTTGATTAGGATAAATATAGTTAAATTACTTTAAACTTACCTCACAAGGTGTATTAGTATGAAAATCTATCGCACTGGCTCTGGGCTTAAATACCATTTCACCACAATGGCGGCTGTTTACATGCGTGACTGTTAAACGTCCAATCAAAATCAAAAGCGGCAAGATCAAAGTATGTCGCTACTTAAGTAACGTCTTCATCCAGGGCTTTAATGGAAGTAAGGTGTACCCCTAGATAAGGGATCATGCTAAATATACATTGACATGGTTTACAGAGCCCCTAGTGGCGAATCAAGAAAGTTCAAAAATAAATTTAAAAATTAAGGAGATAGGGTTTCATTATACAACCGGGTGCCACTTGTTTTTTTTTTGTTTGTTATACTGGATAGTGGATTATAATGGGCCAACAATAGTGGCACCCGGTTGTATTATAGCACCGGAGATAGAATGAAAACTGCATTAAGAAACTTGTTTGCAATACTGTAAAAACCCAAAGAAACATTTCATGAAAATATTTTAAATATTCGAAGAGATATTAAGGATCAAAGTAAGCACTTTTTTAACATTGAAAAAGGGGCTGTTCACAAATTTAGAAACTTCTCCGGTGTCGTCTTGACGACGGATTTCAACGAATTTCAGTTTAAACATCAAAGAAATCGCATAATGAAATTGGAAGGTCTTCTTATTCTAAAATCACCCTTTCCCTGAGGGATTCTCAATTTCATTTGGTTCGTCTACACCCCTTTGCAGTTTAACGCATGAATTTTGAATCAACCTGGATGTTAAATTTTTGAGTGTCTACGTCTCAGCCGACAAGATGTCCTATGAAAATGCAAATTGGTGTCTGGGGGGTTTCTTTTCGTATGTTTTTTCTTTCAGAAAATGGAATGAAAATTGCGGAGTGGGATAGCAAAGCAAAGAAAAACGAACAGGTTGCGTTGCCTCTTTGTGAATAATGTCAAACTATAGTTTTTGAGAATACACTAAATCAATGAAATTGACACTTACGGCCGTACTCCCCCGCTAACCTGACTGGCAGTTAACCAGCAGTCAAACTTCTGATTGGGCAGTTAAAGTAAGAAAACTAGTTTTCCGAGTTTTCCGCCAATCAGAAGTTTTACTCCCGGTTAACCATCGGTATAAACTAACAAATATAAAATTTTTCGTCAATTTTAAAGTCTTTAAATTAAATATTTTTTTAATGTGTATAAATTATAACCCTGTTTGCATGTTCCAAGCTCTTGATTCCTAATTCGATTCCGGAATCGATTCCGTCACAAAATTTGACGTTCCTACATAATATATGACGTCACACCCGAGTATCGAGGCCTTGCTACAGTAGTGCAAGGGATCTTCTCATAGAGTAGATGCGCTTCGGTCGTGCTCGGCGGGATAATTGCCGGAAGCATAATATCGTGACGACAGCGACCTCGCACTTGGCGATCCATCTGCACGATAAAACGATCCACCGAAAGAAATTGCGGAAATGCAGACGAATTTTTTTTATTCCGGGATTTAAATCCCTGCATTCACTGTTCGTTCATCTACAAACTTCACTTTGAACAGGGGCTTCTTGGGGAGTTCTGGTGTTAAAGGATCGCAAAGTGGATAATTTCTGACTGCTAGACACAAAATTTGGCAATAAAAAATTTAGTCACCAGTTTTTATAATAATATAAATTAATAAATAATTTTTTAGCCAAAATTTTTATTAGGTTATGTAAAAATTAATGAAAAAACTTGGAATATGAAGGTGTTATGTTACAAAACCCTAGTTTTGAGTAATTTATGTTCAAAGTTTTATTGTTGCATATTGTTTAATGTTACATAGCCCCTTCATATCTTCGTTTCTAGCTGTTTTGAAATATTCAGATTTTGCTACGTAACACATCTGCCCATAACTCTTTCATCCATTGAATTAGATTGTATTTTCAAAAAATTTTACATAACCCCGTCATCCACCAAGCCCGTCAATGGATAAATAAGCTTTTTCTAAACAGAGAAAAAGCATTTATTACTTACAACTCTATATACTTGACTGCAACGTTTCTTGAACCCAGTACGTCACAAATGCGGAAGGAGAAATCGGTAAACACGAAGCCTGTTGGGTTGATAGGAGGAGTTTCGGTACTCAAATCGTGATTGAAAAGCACTCTTTATATACATAAGTGTAACAAAATAATCATATTTTTAAATTGACGTTCTTCATTTCACTCAAAATTCAGACACCGCGATGGGACCTACTTTGTCTGGTAGTGACGTCGTAGGGTCAACTTAAGTTGCTGTCTAGTATATAGTCGATTTTAACCAAAACAACCTATTATACCAGAAGCTTAAGCACTTCCAGTGTATTATTTAACATTGAAGATGAGTGGTATTTCCTCTTTGAATTATACAGGGTGCATAGCAAAATCACTTTAACCAGAAAATACTTTCTAACGAAGGGATAGAACAAAAACTCCAATGAGAAAATTGTTGCCAATATCATAAAAATAGTACAGAAAAATATTTCATTAAAACATCTTCAATATTCGAGGAAATATTAGCAAGTGAAAAAATGGCACTTTTTCAGGCCATTAAATAGAAATAGAGCACAAACTTGCAAGTTTTTTCTGTGTTACCTTGTAATAATTGCTTTTTTTTAGCTAAATAAAGACAAATTTTAACTAAAAATACCAAAGAAACTTGCAAATTTGCGCACTTTCTAATACACCGTGATTTTTTTTTCTGTGTGTTTTTTATTATATTGGCAAAAATTTACTCATTGAAGTTTTTGTTCTATCTGCTTTAGTTTTTTAATTAATTTTTTTAACTTTATTGTTTTACCACTGGGGTGCTGCTGTGGTTTGCATTATGTCGGGCGTATTCGCTTTACTAATATACCGTTACCTCACTTGCATAGCTGTAGCTCTCTCCGTTCGAGAGTATTTTCAGGTTGAAGGGACTTTCCTATATGCACCCTGTGTAGGCAGATACAGGGTGTCCCAAAAAAGACTGACACACATTACATTTTAAAAGTCAATAACTCAAAATCTAATAAAGATAAAAATACGCGGTTTTTCGCATCCAAAAATAAGACCTCTAAAGACCAAATAATAATTATATGACACAAGTTTTCGGAAATCATAGTACAAAAATCCCCCAACAGGTGACAGCACCATTTTATATTATATCCCATGGGAAGATTGATAATTTTATACCCTGTCGGGGGATTTGGGAACAATGATTTACGAAAATTTGTGTCATAAAATTCTTTGGTCTTCAGAGTAGGATGCAAAAAAACCGCGTATTTTTATCTTTTTTAGTTTTTTAATTAAAATTTTTTTAAATGTGTCAGTCTTTTTTGAGACACCCTGTATATTCATCGGACACTCTTAAACATATGTGCTTTGGATAAAATAAAGGAGGGTTTTTATTACATTTTAGTACCGACACGATCTCTGATTTTAATTATAAGTAACGCAGCGTTTGGGAAAAGCAGAGAATATATTGGAAATTCCAGAGCGTCACAGCAATCTTCTGTCAATGTTCAAACCTAGATTTATAAAGCAAACCTCTTTAGAAGTATAAGGCTTCTCCTGCTAGGCTTCATTTTAAATCCAGTTTTAAACTTATTGATTTTTAGAGTGAGTTTCCTCAAAAGTAAAAATATATGGCTTTTACAATAAACTTTTACTCTATCGTTCATATATAGGACTCCTTTTTAATCTATAACCTAAGTAAGATTATTCAGGTGTTCTTCAATAGATGTAAAACTTATTTATTAAATTAATATTGTTTTACATAAGAAAGCAAGATCAATTTAAGGCTGAAAATTTATTATTACGTTGGCTCCGAAATTAAATTCGATGGAGGATGAATTGCAGTATCGTTCTTATAGAGTAGGGTCTGGTGGGGTAAAATGGGATCACTTTTTAGCTATTTTCCCATTCTAAGTGTTATTTCATCAAAACTATTATTTTTAAATGATTTCTTTCAATTGGATGTTGACATTAAAATCCTGTAAAAACATTTTAATCCAATTTAATTTAACATTTTTTGATTATAAGTTGGTCAAACTTAGCAGTAAAAGTAATGATCCATTTTACCCCAGGTTGGGGTAAAATGGATCATTACTCTTGGATCGATCATTACTTGAAAAATGTTCAATTAAATTGGATTAAAATGCTCTACAGGATTGTAATGTCAATATCCAATTGAAAGAAATCATTTAAAAATAATAGTTTTGATGAAATAACACTTAGAATGTGAAAATAGCTAAAAAGTGATCCATTTTACCCCACCAGACCCTATAGAATCAAAATACTTCATTTAAAGAAAAAAAAACTGCTTGAATATTCAATACATATTTCAAGGAAATAAGTTAAAAACATTCATTAAACTTAATACAGAAAGACTCCTCCAAAAAGAAAAGAATGGATCAGCTAAGCCTAACTCTGATCCACTTTACCCCAAGTAAGAAATATTGATATAAAACAGAAAATATTTATATTTTTCTTACCTGTTTGGATTAAAATGTCTTTCAAATTTTCTTTTGTTGAAAAATACTTCAAAAGTCTACTGCAATTAATTACACGATATAAATATTCCGAAGTTGGTAGAAGTTTTTTTGTCATCACCATACACGGTTCAAGATCACTACTTTTTTGGTAGCCAAATTTATGAATCTAAACTTTTGATGATCGGAAAATGTTGTCAACAAATTAAATAATTCAATGCAAAAAAATGGGTGAAAATAGTTCAATTTAAAGTTTTTTCGAGTTAATTAAAACTGGTCCATTTTACCCCAAGATCCACTTTACCCCAACCCACCTACCTTAACACGACTCAGTGTTGCAGGAATTTCGAGTTTTTAATTAATTTTTAGTAAAAATTTGGCTGAATCACCTAAACAAACAGAAATGAAAAAATCTCAATGAATAAATAATGAATGAATAAATAAATAATGAAAAATCGAATCGGATTGCTGTATAATCACTGCTATGAGAAGCGTACTATTAAAATACATGAAAGGAAACTAGTTTTTTTCGTTTTCTGTGAAATTTTAAAAAGAAAAAACTGACTTTTATCATGACGATATGTACCACAAACTTCGTTCATTATTTTTTATGTTCTAATGCGAGTGATCAAGGAGTGAAAGGTTGCCATGCAGAATTAAAGGTTGATTAAGAAATTTTTTCTAGCGAATTCTTCCTACTTCGTTTTAGAAACTGGGTAAAACTGTGTTTTCTATCAAACCATGCGTTAATTTTACGACACCTTTTATATAAAAGTGTATGTTATGTAAAACTGATTGACTTATTTTTAAAAATTTTGTCTCAGATGCAAATTTTAAGTATTAAATATTCGTAAAACCCAAATAGAATTATTTTTGTAGTTATTTTTGAAGAAGAAAAGTTTCCCCAAAAAGCGCGAGATTTTAAAATATGTGTCTCTATCAGGCCTTTAAGGCTTATTTGATAACATTCATTTATTTACTTCATCAAAAAAGCTTCATTTTTCTATGGCAGGGGTTCCCAACCCTATGCCCGCGGGTACCATAGCGCCCGTCGATCGGTCTAGGTGAGCCCGCTGCTTGTGCCAAACGATAAAATATTTCAGCTTTCCATTACCCCATAAAATCCCATAGATAAAATTTTGGATCTTCAGAATGACATTATCCACAAAACTATTATATCACATGAGAAATTCTGGAATATAGTTGACAGAAATAAATTTCAGCAAAATTAAAATAAAATTTAAAAATAATTAAAATAATAAAATTTAATTTTTTTTTAAATTTAAATAAAAAGAGCAGCATATAAAATAAAGTCGGTTTTTGGTTCCACATACTTGTCACTTGTGTGAATCCTTATTTTTGACAATGAAAATCATAAAATCAAAATATGGATCACGACTTACAGATTTAGTAATGCAAGCAATTTAGTAATGATTTATTTTACAAAAGAATATTAATAATAATTATATTCATATGTTGAATTAATTTTTAAATTCAACTTTTTGTGTATTATAATGTAGTGTGTATTATTAACTATGTTCACCAACTATAAATTTATCTTTAAAAAAATAAATGGTGCCCGCCATTTGACCGATATTCTGGTATGTGCTCTTAGGTACAAAAAGGTTGGGGACTCCTGTTCTATGGCATATGTTTATTTTATTATTATTTGTTTGAATTTCTTTTGCTTATGATTTATACAGGGTGTTTCAACACGTGAGCAGAAACCTTCCTGGAGTGAAACTCAGCGTGCCAAAATGAAAATGTATCAGTACGCCAAGAGTGCAAAGTTTCAAGCCCCCTATTGCTTGCATGTTAATTGTTAGGAGAATCCCATTTATACATTTGATGAAATGGAGCGCAAAAACTTATGAACGATATATTCACAAAATTTCTTTTGAAAAAGGATGAAAAAAAAATACAGAGTCTAGGTTATAATGCGTATACTCTACTCATACTCATTTATTGTTGCACTGTCTGGAAGCAGAGATGGGCGCAATCAGATTACTTTTGTAATCAGATTAATAATCTGATTGAAGTAATCAGATTACATTTGTAATCTGATTACATTTGTAATCATCAATCTGATTACATTTGTAATCTGATTACATTTGTAACCATCAATCTGATTACATTTGTAACCATCAATCTGATTACATTTGTAATCTGATAGAAAGTAATCTGATTACATTTGTAATCTGATTGATGTAATCTGATTACATTTGTCAATCAGATTACTTTTGATTAATCAGATTGACACAACTTAATTACAGTGATCCGCAATTCACCGGAAGTGGTTCTTAGCTAACCGGAAGTGGTTCTTAGCTGACCGGAAGTGGTTCTTAGATAACCGGAAGTGATCCGAAACTTCCCGGAAGTGAACCATAACTTACCGGAAGTGGTCCAAAACTTATCGGAAGTGGTCCAAAACTTACCGGAAGTGAACCATAACTTAATGGAAGTGGTCAGTAACTTACCGGAAGTGGTTCGCAACTTACCGGAAGTGGTTCACAACTTACCGGAAGTGGTTCACAACTTACCGGAAGTGGTTCACAACTTACCGGAAGTGGTCCACAACTTACCGGAAGTGATCCTTAATGTACCGGAAGTGGGTCACAACTTACCGGAAGTGGTTCGCAACTCACTTCCGGTAAGTTTAGGACCACTTCCGGTAAGTTGTGAACCACTTCCGGTTAGTTGAGAACCACTTCCGGTTAGTTGAGAACCACTTCCGGTTAGTTACTGGCCACTTCCGGTAAGTTATGGTTCACTTCCGGTATGTTTTGGACCACTCCCGGTAAGTTGTGAACCCCTTCCGATAAGTTTTGGACCACTTCCGGGAAGTTGTGAACCATTTCTGATAAGTTTTGGACCACTTCCGGTAAGTTTTGGACCACTTCCGGTATGTTTTGGACCATTTCCGCTAAGTTTCGGACCACTTCCGGTAAGTTTTGGACCACTTCCGGAAAGTTTCGGACCACTTCCGGTAAGTTTTGGACCACTTCCGGTAAGTTTTGGACTATTTCCGGCAAGATGCGAACCAACAAGTACATTCTGTGTGCCTTCACATTATCAATCATAAAAAGTAATCAAGATTTATTATGAGATTACATATTGTAATCTGTAATCAGATTACATTTGTAATCAGTAATCAGATTACAAATGTAATCATTAATCTCAATGTGATTACTTTCGTGATTACAATTGTAATCATTAATCTCCATGTGATTACTTTCTTGATTACATTTGTAATCAGATTACAAATGTAATCAGATTACAATTGTAATCGTAATCATTAATCATTAATCTGATTGCATTTTGCCCAACTCTGTCTGGAAGACAGTGCGTAAAATAATGTTTGTAAATAAACCAAAATGCCATACTAATTTCTTTGAAAAAAAATTATAAATATAAAATTATATTTTTTGACTGGTGAACAAAGTGCCATCTATTGAATAAACTAATAATTGCTAGCGTAACTGGTTAATTCTTATAACTATTTTCTGGTCTTAAAAAGACTTTTCAGGTCTTAAAAGGTCTTTTTTTGGAACTTATTTCAATGAAAGTTTACCTTGTTTTAGCATTAATATTTTGCCCCTTTGAGAATATTTGTATCCCTACGCGACTGCAAAGAACGACACGATTTTCATAATGTTAAGGTAAAGGAAGTTTGAACTCCAGGTTTTTATGTATAGCTCAGTGGCCTGAACTCTACACAGCCAAATTCTCTGACAAAGTACATAAAACTAACCTGAGAACTATACCTCTACAACCCCTAGTTTTCGAGAAAATAACAACAGAAAAAGTATGACGTCACATTCGTTTGCGCTAAAAAGATTTATGGAAAACTGCAAGATGGTTACTTAGGTATGTTAGCACACTAATATCTTAAAAAATATCCATTTCCCATGCATGCGTGCACCGTGGAGTGAAATGATTTATTTTTATTGGATATGACGTCACATTATTAAAAAAATAAAAATTTGTTTCGCGGAGGTATAGTTTTCGAGGAAATGTTATTACACGCAAGAAATTTTTCTGTGACGAGTTTAAGAGGACTTGTTGAAACACCCTGAATGTATAAATTAACAAAGATGCTAATTAAGTTATTCAAACACACTTGACTATACTAGACAGCAACTTAAGTTGACACTACGACGTCACTAACAAACAAAGTAGTTCCCATCGCGGTGTCTGAATTTTGAGTGAAATGAAGAACGCCAATTTAAAAATATGATTATTTTGTTAAACCCATGTATATATAGTACTTTTCAATCACGATATGCGTACCGAAACTCCTCCTATCAACCCAACAGGCTTCGTGTTAACCGATTTCTCCTTCCGCATTTGTGACGTGCTGGGATCAAGAAACGTTGCTGTCGAGTATAGACTACAACGTTACTTGACCCTGGAGAAACAAAACAAACAAAGTAGTTCCCAGCGCGGTGTCTGAATTTTGAATGAAATTAAGAACGTCAATTTAGAAATATGATTATTTTGTTAAACCCATGTATAAATAGTGCTTTTCAATCACGACTTGCGTACCTAAACTCCTCCTAGCAACCCAACGGACTTTCTGTTTACGCAGATTTTCCTTCCGCGAAGTGACGTTATAGGGTCGGGAAACGTTGCAGTCTAGTTTTAGTGTACAACAAGATGCGATGTAGGGGAGAGCGGGGCACCTTTCAACAGTTTCGTTTTCGATTAAAATCATTTTCTCGTTTGTTATGAGGTTAATTTAAATGCCATCTGATGTCAAGTAATGTTTCTTATCATGACAACATCTGTCCGTGGTATTCCTACCATTTCACCTTTTAGTTTTTTTGTAATCGAGTGGAGTCGTTTTTGACGTCCAAAAGTAAATTTTGAATTTCTTTTAAAAAATCGGATTTTACCAACTTTTTATTAGTTTAAGTGATTGATTTTTACATATGTTATTAAATAAGGTCTTCTGCTTCTATGTATACCTTTTTCAAACCCATATCTTTATTCTAAAGCGTTTGAGGGGTCTTGAACCGTGACGACTAAAGGTGGGGCACCTTTCAACACTTAGGGCGGGGCAGGTTTCAACACCACTAAAATTCGTTTTGCTTAGCATATTGTGCTTTCGCAATGCTTTTTCTTGAAGTAAACGCTCTTAAATAACTTATTCAAGAAATAATAGCATTTTATTAGAGTTAATTATTTATTTTTAACGAAAAAACAGCTGAAAATCGATTTAGATAATTTACTCAAATACACATATAATTTTTAACGGTAAGGCTACCATACGATTCACAACAGCAATTTTATGCATTTAGTAGTTATCAGCATTGATTTAAATAAAATTATTTAAGATATACCACTTTGATGACTATAGTAATTAGAAAAATTTAAAATGAATTAAAAGCGATTAAAAAAATAAAATTTTTGGTGAATTCTGAAGAAAAACAGTTGAATTAACAATATATTTTCGGAATATAACTCAAAAGAACTTTTAAATTAAACAATAAAGAAACATCACACTTAGTTGTGTGGAAAAACTCATAACCTACGAAACAACAGAAAAACTCCAAAATTTGCAAAAAAATTTCATTTTTTTACTCTAAATTAATGAAATGTATTTGTTATAATGTATATTTCAATATAATAAACTTAAAATCAACTGAAACTTTTAAAATTTTAAAATTAACCCACTGTTGAAACGTGCCCCGCCTGTGTTGAAACCTGCCCCACCCGAGAACCTTTTCTAAAACGCAATTTTGGACCTTTTAAATTTCTCAAGGAACTTGGGTAAAATTACACAATGTGTCCGAAAGTCCATGGTAGGATATGTAAGTTAAAGTTTTATGATCCGTCAATTCGTTTGGTCACAAAAAATAAAAACCGAAATCTGTTGAAAGGTGCCCCCCTCTCCCCTAATCAAAACAAACGAGCATCATGGATTGTGGCCTCAAATTCCACCACCGTTTCAAGCCACAGGTTTTCTCGGCGACATAATAAAATTTATGGAAACGTTCATTTGATTTTCTAGCGTGAGAAATACTTTATTTAAAACATCTTGATTTCTATGAAAAATCTGGAAATCTTGTAATTTCAATTTACACTGATGTGTTGTAGAATGAAATGAATCGTTTAAATATCTTTAGCTATTTTGCAAATAATTTCTATTAAAAATTCAACCCAAGTTTATAAAAAGAATAATGGTGCATATCCATTCGTTACATGAGAAGAAAAATCACCAACTTCAAAAGGAAGGATCGATTTTAATAAGTTTTATATTCAGGAAGAATGTTTGTTCTGATTAATGATTTTAATGTTCTGCACGATTTTATATATTTTTGTTTAAATGTTCTTACTATGCAATTATTTATCAAATAAAATAATGTCAACATTTCAATAACTTTTTTTTAATTTGTTTTTTAATTTTTTTTTTTAATTTGTTTTCCGATTGAATATTCATTATATATGAATTACGAAAGGCAAGCAGTGACTACAATATGTTAACTTTAAAAATTTTAAGTGATTTTATATAGTTTTACTTCAGTATATATAAAGCAATGTGTTTGTCAGAATTTGTTCACGTTTCAATACCGAAATTTGAAACTTATGGAGTACTAATGATACGCGTTCATAATTTCGTAGTTTTTGAAAAGCTCCTTAGGGGGATCTACAAAGACATCTATATATTTCCATTACTTTAAGAAAACTTAATATAGTTTTTAGGATTTTTTTCTCTTTGGATAGGTCTTTTTATAGTCTGGAAAAATTTATGAGTTGATTTTTAGTTTTTGATTTTTTTTTGCCTGTTTTATATTGCTATTCAAAATCGAAATTCACAGTTTCGTGTTTTCGCACACCCTAGTCTGCAATATACAGGGTGGTTCAAAAGTCCGTTTCACGGATTTTATTTGAAACCAATGCCTCATAAGGTCATGGAAGTAAGGTGCAGCCCAAGGCGAGAGACCATGATAATTCATTGAGATAATATACAGCACTCCTAGCGGCCAAATAAGAAAATTAAGAAATTATTTAAAAACTTCAATGAGAAAATTGTTGGCAATATCATGAAAATATCTTCAATATTCGAGGAGATATTAGCAAGTAATAATAGTTCGCAAATAAGAAAGATAGTCAAGTGCTATTTTCACATGCTTAAAATCTTCTCAATGATTTAAGATATTTTCATGAAACTTGTTTCTGTGTATTTGTCATGATATTACAATCCTTTTTTTTCTGAAATTTACGATCTCCTTCTGTTTATTAATCAAAAAATTTTAATTTCTTATTATAAGATTATATTATTAAAGATATAAATAATTAAAACCACTAATTAATCTACAAAAAAAGTTTTTACGATTTTTTCCTGAAAACGTTTTTTTAAATGTGAGTCAGTAGTTTATATTTAATACCCTTGTCTTCATAAAGAAGTTCCCGCCTCGAAACACAGTCAGTTCTATTGATTAATATGATTCCCGAAAGGATAAATTTTACTGTGTAGTACCTGTCCCTCGTAACGAAATATCTAAGAAACATTTTAAATACCTCCCTGCAATGTTATTCAATAAACTACCAAATGAAATCCAATCGGAATCTAATATCCGTTATTTTAAAAAACTTTGCTTTTCCTTTATTATTTATAATATTAATACAGAGGAAATATTTTAAATCACTCAGGTTAATATAAAACTCGAATTAATAAATACTTTTACTAAACAAACACTTTAGCCAGCCAAGTCAACTCATGGACGAGCTGTGGCTCCTTTGGGATGTATTTGCAATTGTTTTTTTTTCTATCTTTTCTTTGAATTCTGTGTAAACTTTTGTGAATCTGTTTTAAATTTTGTAAAATTTTTGTTTTTGTTAATAAAATTGATTGATTGATTGGATGATTATTTTGCCTATAGGGGCACTGTTGGCCATCTCAATTGATCCATTATGATCCTAGGGGTACTGGGTACAACTTACTTCCATGACCCTTAGAGACGTTGGTTCCAAATAAAAGCCACGAAACTATTTTTTTACTGCTTATGTTATTATTAATTCAAGAGCTCTAGCTAATTTCATAGGTTCTTGAATCCATCAGCAAGCGAAGCTTGCTTTTAATTCGTTTGTAATAAACGGGGGAGTTCATTCAGGAGATATCTGGAGGATCCAGGATTGTTTGATGCTACCTGTCAGCCGATGTTTCTGCTTTTATATAGCGTTTATTATTAATTCAAGAACTCGCGGCTATTTTTTTTAAGGGTTCGTTAGAAAATAACGTAGTGGTGACCATATACGTAGTAAACAAATTTGTTTTCGAAATTAAAATAATTAACGTAGTACTCTACGCATATAGCCATTGAATATCTCTTTTTGCGTTTACAGCGATTGCCTTTGTAATCGTTTCAGTTTAAAACTAAAAACGCATTCTCGGAAGCTTTAGTCTTATCAGTCTTTTGACACAGCGACCATCCGCGTGTATTCAGGAAGCTTGACAGATTTATCTCCATGTTTATATTCCCCTCTTCAAGACAAGAAGTCAACACTTGCGTTTATCGCAGGCGAGTGCTCACCAAGATAACAGTATAGAATCGGGATTATATCAAAAAGACGTTTTATCTCATCATGCATGATGATGAGGCAATTGTATCCATTGTAGCTTATAAATAACGATATTTAAGTTCTCTTTTAGAATGGTTGCCGAGTTTCGGTAATGAGTATAAATATTTTCTAGAAGAAAAATTTTACTGTAGTGAGTGTAATCACAACACTGGGATACCTTTGGTTTTGTTAGAAACTATACAAAACTCCAACGTTTCTTGACAATGGAGAAATAAGCTGAGGGCAAAGAAGGAAAAAACAATGTCCAAAAATGCCGAGTGAAATTATGCACTTTCCTACTTTAGAAATATGATTAGTTTATTAAATCCATGCGTATATTGCGTTTTTGGGTCGTAATTTTCGTAAAATGTTAAGTATTTTCAATTTTGCGGCGTAGTACATTCATTTAGAATTGAAAGTGCCAGCCAATGAGAGCTCACAGACGATCTGTTAACTTAGTTTATCTTCCAAATTTTATGTGTATGATACGAAGTACACATTTTTTAGATTCGAAAGCATGTGATGGCAAATAATTAGTACTATTGGTACAAAATTCTCAAAATTTAACATCTTGTGAAACTAAAGAAAAATCCCAGGCACTTAATGATATACAAGGCATTTTTTAACTGCCTTTCAATGTTTGACCCTGTAGCAATATTATACCGGGTGTCTCAAAAGGTTTGTGCCAAACTTAAACATGAATGTCTGTTAATCCTTGACAAACAAGATTTTCATAGGAATCCATGTCCGCAATGTTCTGGACAATGTTCGCTGGGTGGAGGAGCAACGCTTGACTCTGTTATTCTACGGAACACTTGCGTATTATTATTACATAATCGGAGACAGCACCCCCGGAAACCCCGTCGAAACAAGTGTCATTAAATTCAGCCGGTAATTATAGCAGAGAAAAACACTTTTCTAATTTGAAGACCTATGAAACTCTTGTTTACAATAGCATGTAAAGTTTGGCACTAACTTTTTGAGGCACCCTGTATATTGCTATAGGGTCAAACATTGAAAGGCAGTTAAAAAAGCTTTTAATTTCTATGGATTATAACAGGAAATAACAAAAATCGTTTTGATTTATGATGTATAGTTTATTAACGTGGTGCTTAGATGTTTACTTCTTGGATATTAAAATATTTTCAAACTTTCTTTCAATGATTTCTCAAAAGCTCAATAAGTGGCCTGTAAGGGTTGCCTAATTATTCGCGATGGAAATAACACAGGCGCTGATAGAGAACACCTTCAACTATTCAAAACTACGCTCGGTGGACTTGCACTACTTTCGTACATCTAGCCAGTTCATATCATGCTCTAGGTACTATTAAAGAAACTTGGCCAGAAATATTAAATTCCATTACGTTGCGTTTACTTATAATTGATTTCTTTATATATTTAGTGGTTACTGTTATAAACCAAATTTAACCCTAAATACTATAACTAATGTTTACTATTTACTTTAAAACAATATAAATTATCCGAGAAAGGGAAAGAATAACATCTCGACTATGTATTACCTTGACGCAAAAAACACACACTTTCATTTCATTGTCATATAATACGTTACTTTTCATCAAGAGACGTTCGTCTAAAATGTCTTTGGCCCACTTTAAAGGGGTACCTACAAATCCAAAAAGACAATTATTCAAAATCGTCTAAGCTTCTAGATAAAGGGTCCCTGGTTCGAATCCCGACATCACTAAAGACCCACCCAGTATATGCGGAGTACTACGTGCTCGTTGAATCTGTGGGACCTTTGGTCGGTCATGGCGCAGTTTACCATGGTTCCAGGTCGTATTGAGACTATTTCCCTCCCCTTCAGAGACATGTTAAAATTGTGAAGGGGGTGATAGATAGTGGCAAGATCTATCATCATCCGAGACTAAAGCCAGATTCTTTCCATTGGACGAAAAAATTGGAATTGGGAAAATTGGAAACAAATTTCTTACTTCCTTATTTTTTAAAACAATTCCATTTTTATTTTATTTACAAACATACAAATATTTACAAAAATGAGCTATTTACACTTAGGGGATTAAAGATCCCATTAAAGTGAAAAAATATGTTTAAATTATTAGAATAAGAAATAAAATCAAAATTTAAGAAAATACAAGGTATATAAAATTATTGATTGGCAAAGGTGTCAGTTGTACATAAATAAATAAACACCCAAAATTACTAAAAACAGAAATACCTTGAAAGACATAAGACATGTACAAAAAAAAAATAATTGTTCAAGAAGACAACACAAGGAAATATTAAGAAGCAGGTACATTTTCAGAGGTAAATAAAAATTGCCTTAACAGTTTTTTGAAAATAGTAACCCTTGGTGCTGTTTGAATATCTAAGGGTAAACTATTAAAATATTTAGGTGCGAAGTAAAAAAAAAAACACTTATGAAAAATTTCCTTCCTGGATTTGGGAATAATAAAAGTAGTGGGTCGTCTGGGATTAACAAAAATTTTCATTGAACAGATATTCAGATTTAGAAACAAATTGTAAAATTTTTTGTAAAAAAAATAGGTGTTTAAGGGGAAGAATGTCTAGATTTTTATAGGAAGAAAATGTGATGCTATGATTAGTGGAATGTAATATTATCTTAACAAATTTTTAAAAATTAAAATTTTGAAAAACGGTCATGATGGCTTTAAAATTAATGAATGACTTTAAAATTAAAATTTTGAAAAACAAGAGTTGTGACTCACGAACATAACTATTTCACCAGTATACAGGGTGATTCTAAATTACTTGGACAAACTTCGCATGGGGGTAGAGGGGACCTAGAGAAGCATATTTCGCATAGGAATGGGGGGGGGCGCAGCCGCACCGTTAAGAGCTAGGACCTAATGTAGTGCGATGGAGTTACAAAAGTACGTTTTGACAAGGCCCGTGTAACGAAACAAAACATAATAAAATGAAAAAAAATATTGCATGAGGTACAGCAGTATCCGTACTACATACATCATAAATTTGAAAGAAATCGGACCACTTGCTAAAACGTGGGGTGAGTTTTAAAACGTGCAATATTAATCTTTTAGCCAAAGAATGAAGTTCCCTTAATGGTACTTAGAAAAATGATGATCGGGGAAGGAATTTTCAATGATCATACAGTTTCAATGATCAATGTATGAAAATTGAAAATTCCTTCCCCAATCATCCTTTTTCTAAATACCATTACACTAATGTAAGGAAACTCCATTCTTTGGCTGAAATATTAATATTGTACGTTTTAAAACTCGCCCCACGGTTTAGCAAGTGGTCCGATTTCTATCAAATTTATGATGTAAGTAGTACGGATACTGCTGTACCTCATGCAATAATTTATTTCATTTTATTATGATTTGTTTCGTCACACGGGCCTTCTAAAAACGGCCTTTTGAAACGCACTCGCACTACATTAGGTCCTAGCTCTTTAACGGCGTATCTGCGACCCCCCTTCCTATACCAATTCTTGTTCGTCTAGGTGTACTCTAACACCCCTAGAAGTTTGTACCATGAATTAAGGACCACCCTGTATAATAGAGATAGATAAAAAAATTCCATTGTAGGTTAAATAGTGCAATGAGGACGTATTTGTGTTGTATACTTTGCAGATACATTCTTGTTGCTACTAAAGCCCTGGATGGAGCGAGCCGAGCGGCTACTATTCATAAAAAATTAATTTCATACTATTATTTTAATTTTTACTAGCTGGTTTGACCCGGCAAAGCCGCGTCTTACCAGCTAGATTACGCGCCTTTGGCGCCGATGCGAGCTTCGCTCGTTACTACCACACGCTTGCAGCGCAGTTAAATTTTTTACAATTTATTACTTTTTTTAAGCTGCATAGTCAGCGCTAAACTGTTCAATATTTTCAATCAAATTATAGGTTTTTCTAACCACAACTAATTTATTTTTATGCGTCATCAGAAGAGAAAGAAGTAATACTTCAATTAAACCTGTATCAGTATTTTTTTATAAATCCAATATGCCTAGTATCTCTGTTGCGACAAATCTAGTAAAACGCCAAAACATTGAAGTTTGATAATTTCAAAGGAGATTTTCTTCACGCTCTTTAAAAGACGTTTTGCCTGTGTTGGTTAAAATATTAACTGAAAACATTCCATTTTTAAATTAGAAACTTTAGGGTTGGAAATCTTTCGATCAAGACCGAGTTTGTCAAAATCGGTTCAGGGGTTCGGGCTGGCGGCCGGCCGAACGGAACCTCCCCATAGAGTTAACATCGGGGCAAAACGAAAAAAAAAACGCATAATTTAAAAATGGAATGTTTTGGAGGAACGTGATACATTATTGGCTCATCTAGAGGTGGAGAGCTTTCGAACAAGACCGAGTTTGTCCAAATCAGAACGGGGGTGCGGCCTGGCAGCCGGCCGAAAGAAAACCCAAATTATTTTAATATACAAGAAGATTTGTCGTCAGGTTTTATCAAAGTTTCTGATACTCCTTAAAACTATTGGAAAGTACTAGTAAACGTAAACTCCGTCATACTCAGCTACGTGATTCCCTTACATCATCTGTGAATAACACTTTGCGATTGGCTAGGGTTACAATATCTCTCCCCTTTTCTGGTATAACGTCCGCAATATTATCGTTACCCGAAAAATTCGACAAAACTATTAATCAAACGCTTTCAACGTTTTTAAAGTTAATGAAATCAAATATCACTTCGGGATACAAATACACCCTGACAATAAACTCTTTAACAGAATTAATTAGTGATATTCACAACGCTATAACATAGAGAAGCATAATACTACCCTCTCTATCTTGATTTATATCATTCCTAAAAATACAACCCTTCCATTCATAAAGAAATAAATACATAAAATTTGTTTATTAATTTAGTGGTGATTGATTCAATTCAAAACTGATCTGCAAGAACCACATTACCGTACAGTTGGGGAAATAAAAAACGACTCAGTTGAGATTTCTGACGAACCACTTGGGTTAGGAAGACAAACAAGGTGTCATTTTTCATGTCATTAAGTATTCTTTAAATGAAAAAAATTTCGAGTCCTTAGGGGGTCGTCTTCATATTAAACGATACACTAACTTTTGTTTTTCCTATGGGGACCCCCAATTATTATGCGTTTTTCTGAAAGAGCATCCCCATGAACCCCCAAATACCAAGTTTCATCCATGTAAGTATCCAAATAGAAGCATAATAAATTTTTGAAATGTCAACCATTCAATGTGAAATTTGTCAAAAAGTTTTCGGCGTAAAAACATGAAACTTTGAATTTAGATCAAATTTGTGTCCCCAAACAAAATAATTATGCTTTTATAGCGATATTTAATGGTTAATAGATAGATAAATTACATCTAATTTTGACCCAAAAATTAAATTTTAAAATCTTTTAATATTTTTATGGTAATTGATTTTGGTAGTAATTTTATGTGGAAAACCAAAATTTCAGTCGATTTCATTTAATAGTTTTGGAAAAAACCGAATTAAACTAAATTCCCACTCTTTAAGGGACCATATACCGCTGCGAAATGTATACCGGCGAATGCTTTTTCTGGAAACAGTCGCCTTATTTTAATCACCATAACTTAAATTAAAACTTAAATTTGATATAAATTTCAATAAATTACTTATAAACTTTTCAATAAATATTAAAGTGGTGAGTAAAATTCTTACTATCCCACCGGTTTTAAGAAATAGTGTTTACAGAAAATTAACCCTTCTCACTCTGGAGACGACCCCCAAAACGTAAAATATTTATTTACCGCACGATTTGAATGAAACTTGGTATTTGGGGGTTTATGAGGATGCTCTTTCAGAAAATCTCATAATAATTGGGGGTCCCTATAGGAAAAAAAAAAGTTAGTGTGTCGTTTAATATGAAGACGACCACCTAAGGACTCGAAATTTTTCTCATTTAAAGAATACTTTATGACATGAAAAATGACACCTTGTTTGTCTTCCTAACCCAAGTGGTTCGTCAGAAATCTCAACTGAGTCGGGTTTTTTTCCCCAACTGTACATTGACTCTAAAGCAGCGATTCTCAACTGGTTGGTGGCGAAATTCGGGGGAAACAAAAAAGTTAATAAATTTAAATATCTTAATATTAAAAAAGTTGCTAACTGTCACCGCCGCCGCTGTTTCAAAAATTTTCACTATGAGAGCTTTGTTCTATCATTACGGCAAAAACTATTGGATTGAATGTTATAAAATTTTGAGCATTTGTTGAAATATATAAAGATCATTTTCGTTCCAGAAGTTAATTGATTAGATAATTTGTTATGGAGTTATTTGATATAAAATTCGAAATATATTTTCTTCCTACTAAGAGCCCGTCCCCAACGAAATCTATTAAGAGAAGTATCATGATTTTTTTTAGTTTTGCACCTCATTGCCATTTTTTTTTCCAATTTTGAGTTAGTTTTGGAGTAATTAAATTTTAAAGTTTTGAAATATTTGACGCTCTTTCGGCATTTTTAATAAAAAAGGAAACTAATCATGGTAGAACTATGATATTTTAAACACGCATGTACAATTACTTTTCAAAAAGAGGGCGTTTTGCTTTTTAAAAAATTCAAATTAGTTTTGGATTGATTAAGATTCAAAGTTTCAATTTTTTATTCTCGTTCTTACTATTCAATAGGTAAACAGACGAGTTTTTGTCTGATTTCTTCTTTTTTTTTTGACGCTGTTCACTATATATAGAAATGAACTATCACTATATAGTGAATGAGCTATTATCTTTAATTTTTATGAAAAAAAAATAACATGTTTACATCCGGTTGAAAATGCTATGCTGCTTTATTTGAATTTTTTTTCAAAGGAGGCCAAAAAACAAAGAGTTATCCTTGGATGAAAATAATAATGCTACATTCACTAAATAAATGTATTTAGTTTTTCTATTTCAGTAATAATTTTACTACTTCGTACGTTATATTTTTTTATAAGCTTTGAAAAAAATAATAAAATTATTATAATTTAAACGGACACATAGACCGTTTGGACGCATTACACCGTTATTTTCATATTTAAATTGAAGCAAGTATAACTAAAATAACCAGCCTCTTGCCAATTTTGTTTATTATTAAACCTTTGTTATTTGAATTTAAATTTTGTATTCAATTTTCAAATAAATCATGTTTTCAGTGCCTACTGCTTTGCAATAGGTCTTTTTATTTATATGTGTTTGTTCGTATATATGTATATATTTATGTTAAATTTATTTTGCTTTATTGTTTTATTCTAATTAAACATTAAAATCTATTTGTCACCTGAACGGGACAAAAGTAACGGGTGATGAATAAGTCACTTTTGTTGTAAATTTTCGTTATGAAATAATAAAGCTTATTATTTAAAAAAAAATTCCGAAATTTTCAATTTTTAAAAAAATTTTTGCTTACATTCAAATTTTTATAATTTGTATCTAATATTTAGCAAAATTATGAACAAAAAATACCTCCATAATTATTATAAACTGTATTCTACTCCGAACGTGGTCGGATACCTTAAAAATACTTATAAATACTATGTAGTTTTATTTTTTAACATGTGACATCCCGTGTAACGTATTAAAAGCATTCTAGGGCTGGGATTTCTATACAATATATTTTAAGAAATCTGATATTTCAGATTTCTCTCAAATACTACACGTTTCAAGTGATTTTGAATCGATTAAGACCGAATTAATTGGCCTATTCCCACCATCTTAATGTAGTGAGTTCGTTATAATAACATGCGGCGCCTTTATCAGAGATTTCATAAGGAAGACATTCTTCCATATAATATTGAATTTCAACTGGTTCCTACTACCGTTTGTACCTTCAAATTGAAAAATTGATACTTCTTAAATCTTTACTCATTAAGTGGTGATGATTCAATCCAAAACTAATCTGCAAGAACCACATCACCGTACATTGACTCTAAAGCAGCGATTCTTAACTGGTTGGTCGCAAAATTCGGGGGAAACAAAAAAAATTAATAAATTTAAATACCCTAATATTAAAAAAGTAGCTAACTGTCACCGCCGCCGCTGCTTCAAACATTTTCACCATGAGAGCTTTGAACTCTCATTACGCAAAAACTGTTAAATGCAATGTTATGAAATTGTGAAAATTTGTAGAAAAATGTATGAAAATCATTTTCGTTTCAAAAGTTAATTGATGAGATATACAGGGTGGTCCTTAATTCGTGGTACAAACTGGGTAGGGTAGGTAGAGTACATCAAGATGAACAAGAATTGGTATAGAAATGGGGTCGCAGATACTCCGTTAAAGAGCTAGGACCTAATGTAGTGCGAGTGCGTTTCAAAAGGCCGTTTTTAGAAGGCCCGTGTGACGAATCAAAACATAATAAAATGAAAAACATTATTGCATGAGGTACAGGAGTATCCGTACTACTTAAATCCTCAATGTGATAGAAATTGGACCACATGCTAAACCGTGGGGTGAGTTTTAAAACGTGCAATATTCATCTTTTAGCCAAAGAATGGAGATTCCTTACATTAGTGTAATGGTATTTAAAAAATGATGATCGGGGAAGGAATTTTCAATGATCATACATTGATCATTGAAACTGTATGATCATTGAAAATTCCTTCCCCGATCATCATTTTTCTAAATACCATTAAGGGAACTCCATTCTTTGGCTAAAAGATTAATGTTGCACGTTTAAAACTCACCCCACGGTTTAACAAGTGGTCTAATTTCTATCACATTAAGGATTTAAGTAGTACAGGTACTCCTGTACCTCATGCAATAATGTTTTTCATTTTATTATGTTTTGTTTCGTCACACGGGCCTTCTAAAAACGGCCTTTTGAAACGCACTCGCACTACATTAGGTCCTAGCTCTTTAACGGCGTATCTGCGACCCCATTTCTATACCAATTCTTGTTCATCTTGATGTACTCTATCTACCCTACCAAGTTTGTACCACGAATTTAGGACCACCCTGTATAGTTTCGGAGGAATTAATTAAATTAAAAATGAAACTGATTTTTCCTTCTTTCATTAAAACAGATTTTACGTAATTTTTCCGGTGCAAGATGGGCCCTTTGCCCTTATGTATGGGCGTCCATGATATTTCATGAAGTAACGCATCTAAAACTATTGAAATTTAACGAATTTATCCTTTTTATCTAAATTACTGCAAAATTATAAACAAAAACTATGCTCCAAAATTCTTATAAACTGTATTTTTAAAAATGAGTAATACTCGAAACGGTGATTGGATTCATTAAAATTTAACACATTATAATAACTCAGAAGGGTTTGCAAAAAATTCAACTTCCAAAAAAGGGTGTTCAGTGTCCTTGAGATCCTTAAATTGGAAAGACGGGGTTGTAACCAGACGTTTGGTTCGCTGGGGGGGTCCACTCATCCTTTTTTCTGCTACCTCCTTACGTATACTAAGTTTTTAGATGAGACACATGAGATTTTAATTTTGGTGTTCTAAATTTAAAATTTGTAAATAATTTTAATTCCAATAAAAGGGGGTATGGGGGTCCTACCCTATAAAGATTTTGGAAATTTGCCCCTCGAAATGGTGTTTTAGCTCATTTTGAGACCCTTCAGATTACACCAGACACCACCCAAAGAGCACTGCTCATTGTAAGCGGCGAAATTTTCAAAGAAAAAATATTTATAGTACCCATAACAAATGACAAAATTTTGAATTTTGGGGTTCCTACTCCAGAAAAATATTTGAATTTTGCCCCTATATACTGACATTTCAACTCATTTTGAGACACTTTAGGACAAATCAAAGAGAAAAACTCCTTGTAAATCACAAACGTGTCAAGGAAATCCGTACTTAATAGATTTCAAAATTTCGAGGGGGTTTGGGGGGGGGTCCTCCTCCAGAAAATATTCACCCTGAAAAGTAGGGTTCTGACTCACTTTGAGACCGGCACGGTTTCGAGGGTGGCACTCTGGACAGTGCCCCCCTTGAACCCAAAAAAAAGTACTCAAAATGAGTTACAACCCAACTTTTACAAGTCAAATTTCAAAATTTTTTCTGGGGTAGAGGGCACTCATACCCCCTAGCGATACCAAAAGGGGATCTTGAGTGATAGTTTTTGGAATATTACCCAAATTTTGACACTTTTCTCAAAAGGTAAAGGTGATGGTCTGGAAAACTGCTTTTCTGCTTTGAATACTTAGCCCTGTAAAGGAGCATTATATGTTTTATAGTATTTACTAATTTTTTTAGTTTTACTGGTGACTAACGTTGCGTTTGCAGCAGTTTAATGCGCTGGATCCGCGCCTGTATTTAGACCCTTTGGGTTACACCCGAAGCGGCCCCTCCTTGCGAGATACATAATTTTCACTGAAAATAACAGAATAAAAATTGATGTCAAATTTTGTGAGGGGTTGAACCCCCCCTTGGATACATCCCTGGGGAGAGGGGTGAAGGGACATTCATCATGGGGCCACGTGACGCGCGGGAATCGATGCGAGCGCCGGCGGCCGCCCTCTCTCAGTCCTCTCCGCTCCGCGATGCAGCGCAGACACCTTCTCCTCCCGCAGACGGCGCCGCCGAGGAGACACTCGTGGATTTGCGGGTGAGTGTGAAACGTGTGTGATGTGATTGTGACGCGCGTTTATGCATTTGTAGCACGCTGTGATGTGGGTGACACTTGAGTTGCGTTTGGTCTTAACACAGTTTGTGTAAGAAATACATTGAATACTAATTGCAACACAGCCTGGTAAAGAAGCACTATATGATATAGTATTTCATATTTTTTTTTTATTATTTTTACTGGTGACTAACGTTCCGTTTGTTGTAGTAAAGTGCGCTATGATGTGGGTGACATCCTTTGTATAAGGAGTGAAAAGTTAAACAGTAACACTTCACCCCGCCCCGTAAAGATGCACTGTATATTATACTCTTAGTATTTACTAATTTTCTTATTTTTACTGGTAACTAGCTTTTTGCGTTTGTAGCAGTTCAGAGCGCTATGATGTGGGTGACACCGTTAGTGTAAGGAATACGCAGTGTAAACTGTAACACTTTGTCCCGAAAGGACTACTTTATTTACTATTTTCTTATTTTTACTCGTGAGTAGCGTTGTGTTTGTAGCAGGTAGTGCATTAGGATGTGGATGACACTCAGTTGTGTTTTTAGTAGGGCTTTGCAGCGTTGGTATAATTTTGAACAGTTAGTATAAGATAAGGTATACAAGTATACATAGTGTAACACTTTATCCCGGAAAGATGCACTGCATTTAGTACTATTCACTATTTTTTTTTTTTACTGAAGAGTAGCGTTGCGTTTGTAACAGTACAGTGCGCAATGATTACACCGGATATATTTTATTTAGTACAACACACTCGGAGAAATGTGCACTATACACTAATAGTATTTACTAATTTTTATTGGAGAGAAGCGTTAAGTTTTTTGCGTTTCTAGCAGTACAGTGTGGTATGATGTGAATGACACTCTAAGCCAGGGATGGCCAACCCAAATGATTTTGAGGGCCACTTTGGAAAACCACAATACTCCCGCGGGCCGCATATAAAATTTTAAGGTATGAGCTGCTCAGAATGACAGAGACATAAGTTGAAAAGTAGAAAATGAGTATTTAGATTAGGGAGTTTAGGAATTAAACAGGTGGCATTAAAAAAACATTCTGAATTACTCGAAACTAAGTTAGGTGGATACGCACTGTCATTTAATAATACGTCATTTTAATAATCTCTCAACTCTGAAGACGAAGTCCCAAAACAAAATTTTTAGTGAAAAATAAAAACAAAATTAATTGATACTTTATTTCTTCGCCTAAATAACTCCATTTATGAATGCAAGTATATGGTGTGATATAGTGACAGTAATTAAGATGTTGAATATGTATTGATCAGTGGCTTATGTAGAAATTTATTTCTGGAGGGGCCCAAAATTACTCCTCAGCCTCTCACGCATTTTTAATAGGTCCAATGTAACTTTTTAATAAATTTTTAAGTAGAATTTGCGAACTAAACAACTAAATGTTAGAAAAGTTGTGAGTAATAAAGGTACAATTACCAAAGGGGGTCTGGGGGTCCTCCCCCAGAAAATTTTTGCAATTTGACTAAAAAAAACAAGAATTTTAACTAGTTTTGGAACACCTAGTCTGAATTTTGGAGATGCATTTGAGGTGGGAGGTGCATTTGAGTGCACCTCCCACCAAATGTGCACCAAATGTGCATTTGAGACATCTTTAATGTATCACATATCATATATTAAGTAACATATTCATAATATGAAAACGATATTGTGATGTGACATGCGTTTGTAACCGCACGTTTTGGTCTGCAAGAATTTTTTCTCCAATGTTGTTACAAATTCATGGTATAAATCGCTTTTAGAAATGAGAGTAAATAGCACATAGTCATCTGTACTAAATTGTTAACAACATAAACACAACAAGCATAAAATCGATGAGTTGTGACTTGCGTTGCATTTGTAATAGTACCTTCTCCATGGTCTGGAAGACATGATTACATTACCCGACGCCCGAGAATAACATTGAATCTTATGGAAAATTTGGGGTGGCTAGGACTGAAAGGGTAACTGCAAAATAAATCTCAATTTTTTTAAAAAAAATTTTGTCAAAACTGTCCATACCCCACTCTATCCTATAGACCACAGCGGATCTAAACTGTGGTCCGCGGACCCCCAGGGGTCCCCAGCACCTTCCTAGGGGGTCCGCGAACTAACCTTGTGGGGAACACTCAAGTTACCTTGTGTTTCCCAAAAAGTTTCAAATTAAGATAAAACACTAGTTTACAGGGACAAATTTCAATATTTTTTCTGAGGACCCCCAGCCCCCCTCGAAATCTCGACTTCTATTTATAATTTTTTCTTTTTTAAAAATATGTGGTTTACAAGATGTTATCTTCGGGTGTAACCAAAAATAATCTAAAACACTACTTTTTTAGGCAAATTTTCAAAAATTTTCTGGGGGAGACCCCCATTATTACTAGAAGTAATTGTAAAATTTTAACATACTGTGGAATATGGTTTAAATACTACTTTTAAGTCATCTAAAACTCAACATATAAATATACTCTTTAGGGAGTACCTTAGGAGTAACGTTGAGTCAATCTCCTCCCCCAACACAAAAGCCTGGACACGTCTCTGGGTGTTCAAAATCTTTGGGGCCACGATGTCTATCTGTTACACAAAGGGGGGCCGCGGCGATCGAAAGTTTAAGAACCACTATTATAGACTGAAGAGCCAAAATAGCTAGTTCACCTGTAGATATGGCGCCAGGTCCTTGGGAGCACGCAGATTATCACAAGACAACGTAACATACTCTAATAATGTATGAAGGAATCCTGGTGTAAACACCCCCTCACAAACTCAGGCAGAAGTTTATATGAGAGGCGGGATGCAGGAGAGATGGAAAATAGCATCTCTTAAATAGTGGTGAAATTAGAATTTTTGTGTATGACCATTAGGGATGTTTCGAAAGTCTAGGGTAATTTTTTTTTTCGAATTTCCCAGATGCCCCCCCCCTCAAGTTGTTACAAATACTAAAACATAATTACCTGCAAATTTTCAGGTCTCAAGGACGATTTTTGACCCCCGCGCCCTTCAAAAGTAGGTTTCCCATGTTAAAGTATAGGGAAAATATTGAAAATATCGTCATTTTTGGTTCTTTTCAATTTTACGAGCCTGAACGCAGTCAATATCGAATTAAAACCTATACATCATCTTTGGGACATCATTGCCTCAAGATCCTATCGGAAAAACATTCCATGGCACCTACTGGGGGGTAGTTACACGGGGGTGAAAAGCGAGCTTTCACCGAAACAGAGGATGCTTGCCGCGGGTGCTGGTTATTCTCGCCGGCGTTTGCGGAGGGACCTGGATAAAAGCCTATTTAAGTGTTTATTGAACATTTTTCCTAAGGTACCTCGTTCTATTCTGTTTCTATTAGTAAAAACCCATTAGTTAGCTCCCGCCGCTAGCGCGCTAGCGCCCGCAAGCATCCTCGTTTTTCGGTGAATGCTCGCTTTTCACCCCCGTGTAACTATCCCCCGTAGGTGCCATGGAATATTTTTCCGATAGGATCTTGAGGCAATGATGTCCCAAAGATGATGTATAGGTTTTAATTCGATATTGACCGCGTTCAGGCTCGTAAAATTGAAAAGAACCAAAAATGACGATATTTTCAATATTTTCCCTATACTTTAACATGGGAAACCTACTTTTGAAGGGCGCGAGGGTCAAAAATCGTCCTAGACACCTGAAAATTTGCAGGTAATAATGTTTTAGTATTTGTAACAACTTGAGGGGGGGGGGCATCTGGGAAGTTCAAAAAAAAATTTTTTTTGAAACACCCTAATGACCATTTCAAGGATATACCGTGAATATCAATAATCCAGTAAAATACGACGTTGTTCGGCCTAAAAAAGATGAACGATCTGAAGAACGGGACGAACGACGCAGGGGCGTATATAAGGGGGCGAGAGTTCCCTGCCACCCCCACCGAAATTCAGACTAGGTGTACCAAAGCGAGTTAAAACTGTGTTTTTTATTGTCAAATTTCCAATACTGATCTGGGGGACAACCCCCAGACAACTTTTTGTACTTGGAAATTTATTTTTCACAACCTTTTCTTTAAAATAAGTTCATCAAAATCCAAATAATACCTAAAAATTTATGTCCGAAATTTGGACTAAGTGTACCAAAAACAAGTTCAAACCCTGTTTTTAAATTTTCAAATTTTGTATGAGAGAACCCCTAGATCCCCTTTGGTACAAGTTGTAACTCTAGCTATTCACAACTTTTTTTTAATTTATTAAGTTCATCAAAATGCAAATTCTACATAAAAATGTGTTTCAAAAATTCGGCCTAGGTGTAGCAAAACCGATTAAAACCTCGTTTTTTGAGTTAAATTTCCAAACATTTTCTGGGGGAGGACCCTCAGCCCCCCTTCAGTAGTTGTAACTGTATTTCTCACAACTTTTCCTTCATTAAGTTGTTGGGACGCAAATTCTACCTAAAAATTTATTGAAAAGTTACATTGGACGTATTAAATATAAGTGGGAGGGCTTGAGAATAATTTTGGGTCCCTGCCGAAATACATTTCTATTTTACGACTGATGAAAACCATTTAACGTGACAAACATGTAACTCTCGCTTTCCGATTGGGGTAAAATTTCCATGCTGAGCCTTTTCGATGTCTTAGTGTGAATCGGAAAATAATATTCTGTTCTTGAAATAAAGCGTCAGAAAGTAGCAAATAAAAACTTCGATTGAATTTCGTGTTTTTTTTTCCATTATACTGCTTTTTCAATCACTGTTTAAAAGCACTTTCGCTCCTTGTGACGCATTTTTTATAAAAAGGATCCTTGCTACTAAGACACTTTCACCATACTCATGTATCCGATAGTCTTAAACTAAGTGATCTTCAAATTAGGCATATTTTAAGCATACTACAGAGTACACATGCTTTAAATTAATTACTTAGGTCAAATAAGGAGAAAAGTTGTTAATTTGAAATATATACAAATAATTTTGTAAGCAATTTTTACTGGTGACTAAAAACAAATAAACATAAATATTTAATTAAACGCAACAAAAAGCTCATTCAATCACAGAATAACCACCCACAATCCGACCTGTCACTCACCCCACGTGTTGTCGATCCCCGCACGCGAGGGATCGCTAGCATCCGCCCCATTCCATCAGGCTAATGTCGTTTGCGATCGGTCCAAACTGTCATCGCCTTTGTCACCTGGGGAAATGAGAAAGAATACCGTAGAGTCATCACTCAGATAGGAGGAGCTTTGAATATACGTTCTAAATGTTAGCGATCGTGGTCATTGTCGCAGGGCCGTGTTGTGGAAAAATCGCGCCCGGGGCGGATGGCTTTTATGGCGCCCCCCTGGCTTTTTTGCGCCCCCTCCCAAATATAATTTCTTTGCATTATTCTTAGATAGATTCGCAAAAAAATGTTTGGGCAAAAATTTGGCGCCCCCTGAACACGTTCATCGTGGTTCCGTTGGAAAGTATTGAAGAATCTACGGAGTCCAATGCTAAAATAATTTTAAATTGCAAAATACTAAAATAATTAATTGCGAAAAAAAAATTCGGGCACAAATTCAGCGCCTCTCTTGAATACCTGAATACTGCGCCCGGGGCGGACGCCCCCTTCGCCCCTCCCTTAACACGGCCCTGCATTGTCGCATACCACCGTGGTTTGAAATGAGGAATTCGCGCGTTTTTTTAATATTTTTTTAATCGATACTCCGCGCAAAAATAGGTCTAAGTGTGAAATTTCAGGTTGATTTGACAGTTTCTTCAATTAGAAAAAAGTTATTAATCTTTATAAAATGGCGTGAAAACGCGTTGTGACGTCACAGGCCATGCTCTTCGTTTGGAAAGCTTATTAGTATTTCGCTATTTCCCTACTCTTTGGGTGGAAGGGGATAATGAAGTTAATTACAAGTACTTCCAACTAAAAACACAACTTTACAGGTAATTAAAGCACCAATTGAGGAGTGAAAATCAAAACAAACTCAACTTTATGACCTGTGACGTAATATCGCGTTTCAAGTCACGCGTGTTTTTATAGATTTTTAAATCAAAATATTTCGTTTTCTTTTAGCTATAGGAAAAGTTCGACCATATTTTCGAATTCAACGCTCGAAAATCCATTAGAAAGTTCGCAATTTATATAAAAACCTCGCTCAGGCAAATTCCTCATTTGTATTTATGGAAACTTAGGAATAACTCAAGATAGGGTCTAGTTTTTTAATTGCCACTTACTATCAAGATAATTTCGTTTAGTTATAAATGCTCCTAAAACTCGGATTTTGGCAATTCAAGGCTTATATTTTAGGGGTTTTCACTCCTTAAACGTGCTTAGCAAACCCATGTATAAAAATAATTCCTTGACATAAGCATGAGTACAACGAATTTAAGGTCAATGTCAGAAATTAAGAAAAGGACCAATTTTAAAGACATTGTTCGACATTGTTGTGAATTGAAATGCAATCGCTCTGGTTCCCTGTAGAGACCCTAAAAGAGGGGTAAAAAGTTATGAGTTAGCGTGAACAAATGTGTAAATACATTGGAATAGCCTCTCCCGTCCCTGATGTAACATGATGAGAGGAATATAGGAAAATGAAAGCAATTGTGATCTTATAAGTGAAAAATTAAAATTTAGTCATTACGAACAGAGTAAAATTAGAAAAGATAGAAAAAATAACAAAGGAAAGAATGAAGTTAACAACTAAGCATTATACTATAAATTTACAACATATAAAAAGAGCATAATGTTATGGTTAGACTCAACCAATAGCATTTTGAAAGGGAATCACTGGGAAAGAAAAATTACTCAACTAAACTTAGTTGATATCATTAGCAGCTGATAGAAAATTCACAGTTGATAAATATAGAGGATAAATCACTAATTATTGGACTAGTAAGCATAAAAGTCAAAACAAAAGACCTCCTTTTACATACAGTCGACTCCGCTTATTGTGATACGGTTAATGTTATCAATCGGATAATGTGTTATCAAAAATGACTGGTCCCGATTACTCCTATTTAACTTAACGAAAAATGTATCGTTTTATGTGATCAATATATCGCTTAATGTTATCAAAATTTGGTGAAATCCACTTAAAACATCCTTTTTTCCCGTTTGAAGGCCAATTTTAATACATAAACATACAAAATGAGTCATTAATTTATTATTAAAATATATGTTCCACTCTCATTTTTCTTTAAGAATACAGTGGAACCACGATTTAACGTCTTTTAAAAAAGAAAAATAACGTTAAATGCGGGAAAACGTTAAATAGGGGTAGGACAATAACGTAACACTGAACAAGATGTATACAAGTACGTTACAATCAAAGGAAAGAATCTGGGAATTATTGTAGCCTATTCCTGTTCCTTTATTATGTAGAACTCTTATAATTACAGCATTAATCACTTTGCTCGTCACTTTGCTATGGAGAACCTAGAGCGATTTGAATAAGAACAAACAAAAAGCACAAGAACAAGAAATTCCGAAAATTTACCAAAGCTTTTTAATTCTGCTAGCATAACGCAAACCTTTCGCACAGCTGTTGAGGAACAAGAATATGAAAATAATAATTTTTTCTTTCATAAGTGAATGTTTTGGAAAATTTTCATAGAATTTTCATTCTGAAAAAAAAAAACGTTAAATGCGGGAAACTTTTAAGAGTGATAACGTTATAAATGCGGGTTTGTATAGCGCTACATGCA
Source organism: Tetragnatha montana (assembly GCA_963680715.1). Taxonomy (NCBI): domain Eukaryota; kingdom Metazoa; phylum Arthropoda; class Arachnida; order Araneae; family Tetragnathidae; genus Tetragnatha; species Tetragnatha montana. The sequence continues at coordinate 13,307,767 of OY796678.1, forward strand.
TAGGAAATCATTTGGGACCAATGAAATCTGACGTTAAATGCGGGAAACGTTAAACCGGGGTTTCACTGTAGATAATTTACAAAATACAAACTAGGGAATTGTTTTAAATACTTCAATCAGGACTACATAGTTGTGATTTTAGTACAAAACTCGAGTTACACTGTTTGAAACTTTCTAATATCAAACCGCTTATTATTTTATCAAACGGATATTGCTATCATTCTACTCTTGGACAAAAGTGATCACATTAAGCGGAGTCGATTGTATTTCTCTTTGTCACTCACCATGCTGGGTTACCATATTCAAACTCACTCTATTTATACTGCCTCTATGAAAAATACGATGAACGCAAAAAAGGCGGAAACCGTATTTCCGATCGCTGGCCGAATTCGGATCTTTATGAATGATTGGGAGGCACCCACACGTCCTTGTACTTGTCATTCATGCCAGAAAAACTGACTGTTCGTATTCCGATCTTAATAATTTTATCCATTGATGGTTTTTTTTTCAATATTTATGTGCTGTCCTTAGTGTTCGGCAACTATAGTGGTCAAAAAAATACTTAACTACCAACTACTAACTAGTCTGGGAAAATCTAGTTGTAACTAGTAGTTAACTATTTTTTTCTGGGACTAGTTGCAACTGGTAGTTAACTATTTCCCAAAGTAGTTAACTACTAGTTAACTAGTCTATTTAATTTCATAACTTATTTTTTGCCCAAATTCTAATTCATCTTTCTTATCTATATCCCAAAAACGTTTATGCTTTCACATAAAATGACATTGTAGTTAAGATGGCAGAACAATTTTTTTTTGTATATTTTGATAAAAAATTTTAAATATTTTTAAAATTTTAAGCAAAATTTTTTTTGAAGTAGTTGACAATTTGAAAGTAGTTTTAACTAGTAGTTATTACAAAAAGTAGTTCAACTACTAGTTGAACTAGTTTAAACCAAAAGTAGTTAAACTACTAGTTAACTACTAGTTGATCAGTAGTTAACTACTAGTTGCAACTAGTTCTAGTTAACTAGTGCCGAACACTAGCTGTCCTTTAAAAACAACTCACTGTTTAATATATTCTCCATTAAGTCATTCTATTTTTCCTTTTTGTGCTATGAACTAAGCAGAATTAAAATTTAATTGTCGATTAAAGTGGTTTTAAGATTTTTACAGTTGAAATTTCATAAGTTTGAAAAAGGAAATAAGTCCATCAACTTTTTTTAACACTAAAATATTTTTGAATGTCGGTGGTTTCAAATTTGAATCCACCACAAATTTTGTTTTCTATATGTTAAAATAGCAACTGTCTTCTGTGATGGAACTAATTTTAGAAGTTATTAACTAATTTTTTTTAATTAAATGAAATGTCACGAACTTATGAAGTTTGATAACATTATAACCCCAATTTTTCTTTTATGATCGTTTAATATTACAAGTGTATAATTATTACTACCCTGAAAACTTGTTTTTAGTCTTCCTAGTTCTAAATGAACTTTTGCATCTACTAGAAACGGGTAAAATTCTTGACGTAGAGTTTAAAAGCCGGATATCTCTACTTTAATAGTTAAGCTGATCGACTGAGAAATAAGGAGAATAAAATTTCAAAAATGCATTATGCGACAAATGCGTAGCCAGGATGTCATCCTAAAAGAGAGGGGAAGATGAAACTTCATCTATTATTCATCTTCGTTGAATTTAAACAAATAAATCGCACGCAAAAAATAACATTCCCTGAAAAAATACAGGTTAAGAATTTTCAAACAAACACTATGTTTGAATTGCAGCAAGAAAATGATAAGTTCGAGTCTTGCTCACCACTAAATTTTACTACATGATATTATTTATAACAATAAATATTGTACAATCGCACATTGAAATTTCTCATTAGATCCGAAATTCTTAATTCTGCAGGTATTTTTGTAGAAAGATCAAGATAGACATGGGCACGGCTTACTAGATTCTTATACAGGCTAGCCAAGTACGGAAATCATTGCAAATCCAGATGGCATTATTGGACAAACTGGCAAAGCATATTCACAGTGTTGAAGGCGGTGGGTGATATAGGTAGGTCTTGTAGCGCTCCAAGCGGGAAAAGTTGTCAAATGGTTTTCATTGTTTAATACTCGGCTAGCCTGTATAAGTATCTAGTAAGCCGTGACATGGAAGTAAATGATTATCTTATCTAAATTGTAATCAGGCACTTGAGATTCCTACATACCACGCATGCAAGCAGGTCAGAATCGGGGTTAACGATTCTGTTCATAAAGTAGTACCTGTAACCAAAGATATTTTTAACTCCTCTGAGAGAGTATTATACTCCTTGAAAATTGGAAATACTCCTTAAAAAACTGGCCAGGAGTATTTTCACTCTTTGAATTTTTCATAAAGGTTTACCTTAAAAAATGCACTACCGAAATCAACAAATATTATTTTTCTACTCAAAACACCAACTGATCTCAGCGGAGACATTTTCGCCAGACATCTGGAAAAAGCCAATTACCAAAAGCCACGGCACCCTAATTATCATACTTTTTAATTGTTTTTTCATACAGCCATAGTAATTTTTTTTTCATTTATTGTTCTGATGCTTATGGAGTTTGATTGCGGTTTTCGTGTCTTTGTATATTATGTAGTTCATGCTATTTCCGTATTTCACTCCTCATAATTGAATTTCACTCGTCCTAAAAAAGTCAAGGAGTATTTTTACTCCTCCAAAACAATTCTAAGAATAACACTGCCTGTAGCAACCTACATGAACTGTTTCTTGACCCTATGACATCACTACGCGGAAGGAAAAACTGAGTAAACGGAAAGCCTTTTGGGTTGCTACGAGGAGTTTCGGTACGCAAATCGTGATAAAAAAAGACGCTATATTACATGGGTTTAACAAAGTAATCGTATTTCTGAATTAAAGTTCTTATAATTTCACTCATAAGGATGCTGTCTAATATAATTTTTTTTCATGAAATAGGGCCTTTTTTACCGCTAAATGTGTTTGAAATATAAGACAGTGGACATATTATTTGTTAAGAAATTATATGGTAATAATTATTTTTATCTCTTTTAAATCGCTCTATATTAGTAATTTTGTTACAAAACAGAGGGGTTTTTTTTCGTAATAAACCGAAAGTCAGATTATTCATGATTTGTTTACCCTTATTCTGATGGTTTTTGGTCCCAGTTTGTCTATAATATAAACGATGTTGTACTGTACTACCTTAACAAATTGATCAATATAAGAACATTCAGTTCTTTCAACGCAATGCAGTCTACAGTTTCTAAAGTAGGTCAAGTATAGCACACTTTAGAGTAGATGTCTAGGATAGCAGGAATCGAATAAGAACGCTGCATTCGTTATGGAATAATTTATTCCAGTCAACATGTTGTATATTCAGTAGTAAACTCAGTATATTCAGTCAGAATATATTGGGAACCTAAGCTTGGAATATATTGTACGATATCCTTAGAATAATACTTCGAAGTGTAACTTTCTATAAAAGGAATAGTGTAATAATGTTAGTATGATTGTCGAAACTGCGTATATTTCCTTTTTCAGTATTAAAAAAATAATGCCATTAAATGAATGCATTATTTTCATACGATATATATTGTGTTAGAAATGTATCACATTTCATAATGTGCATTAGTGTAGTTTTAAGTAATTATATTTAATAATAATTCCAGGCTTAGACAGTAAAAGGAACGTCCACTATCTATGATTTCGCAAGGTGAAAATGGGGAGTGGGTCAGTAAAAACTCTAGGTTAGATTTCTAATTAAATCTTTTTCAATTTTATGGAAAGAGTAGAAAAAAACTGTTATTTTTATTTAGAATAAGTAATTCTATTTTACTTTTTTTATTAATAGATAGATAAAACAAATTACTGTGTACAAGGTGTTTCAACAAGTCTGCACAGAAAGATTCCTTGCGTGAAACAGGTGAAAGTTGCCCGAAAACTAATATATACCTCCAAGAATAATTTCGTTATTGTTTAAATGTGAGGTCATATCCGATAAAAACTTTATTATTCCATTTCACGGCATGCGAATGCATACGCAATGGATATATTTTGCACCATAGTTAGCAAATATACAAATAACTAAATATAAAATGTTAGCTTACGTTTTCTATAAACTTTTTGGGAAGTAAACCAGATATGACGTCACACCTTTTCTGACGTAAATTTCTCAAAAGTTATGGGTCGTAGAGTTATAATTTTCTGGACATTTTCAGATTCATCTCCACTTAATGAATCTGGTGGTGCAGAGATTGGGTGTACTTGTAGAAACCCCCTGCATAACAGTGTATCCCAACCTTTTTGCGGTCCATGCCTCACCAAAGCCTTTTTGAATGCTCCATTTCCCCATGTCCGGTATTTTTTTTTTCGAAAATCCTTCTTGAGAAGTAAATAAAACCAGGTGATCCATGTTCCACCTGGGGGGTGGGCAATTTGGTTGAAAATGTTTAAATTGCTCCCCTTAGAAATTAAAATAGCCCCCCGGGGTGGGCGGTGCACCTTACGTTGGGAAAAACTGCTGTATAATAAAATATGTAATACGTTTTAATTATCTACTATTCATATGAAAACTTTAGTACTAATACTAATAATGTAAAATACATATTGCATATGAAAGGAATTTAATTATTTTAAATGTATGGGGTGTATCACTTGGTTACATCCAATTTCACTAAATCTCATCAATAGGGAGGAGAAGGTCCAAAATTTTGGGGGGTGATATCCAACGTAATAATTAAATATTCCCAAAGCAGTAGGTACAACTTAAAATTAAGTAAAAAGTACAATAATTTAGTGTTCTTCACTAAATAGTTCCAGGTGAATAAAAACAAACACAATATTTTTATAAAACTTTTACCTAATGATTTCTTTTTTTCTTGATCATGAGTCCATAAATTTCTCCTTTGATCGGTAACCGCCATCCGATTGGCCATGAGAAAAATGGCGTCATTCCATTCATAACTTTTTATCTCTGTTACTCCTCAATTAAAGAGTCATTTAGCGTAAATGAGTTGATGAATGGGGAGCACGAGATGCGCCTCTTAGGGATTAATGGTCCATTCATCGAGCTGTCACGTGATGAGAAAGTATGGGAATTTCTCACGAGGCCACAACTGACCTTGGGTCACAATCAGAAGACCTATGGATTTTGTCACCAGTATTTAAATCAAATTTTCCCGTACAAGATAAAAACCCAAGTTACTTTCTTGCTTAATTTTGAAGTTTTTTAAAATTATTAATTTTGGTTCGTCAGTCGAATCAGATCTTGAATTTAATATTAGTATTGTAAATAAAAATCAAGGTTTCTTTTAGGCGATACAGTTTTACTCGGAAAATAATAATTAATGCATGATGAAAAATATTTTCTAATAAAAATCAAATAGCGGACAAACATATTGTTCACACCTTGTACAAAATACCAGTCTAAATTTTCAATGATAGTGTTTTATTTTTCTTTTGTAGTTTTTATAACAATAGGGATATCTTTTTATAGCGAATTGGCGATCTTTTTCGAGAACTGAAATTTTCTTTTCACTACTATCTTTCCTTCTGTTTTTCCTATCTCTCTCTTTATCGTAACAATAAAATTTTTGCATAACAAATTTCAAACAGAAATTAAAGAAAAGGTTATATTAATCTACTGAGGGTTCGGTAACAGAGACAATTCTTATTAACAAATAAATTGAGGAGTTCAAATAAATTTAATTGAATTAATTTTGAAAGTAATATCTTTGCCAATCCGAGATATAGAGTGTTTTCAGGTGACGTCACAACCGGTTATTTTCTTTTAACTGTGTACCTTCTGTAGGGCTTTTAACTGTTGCTAAGGCTGTTGTTTATATGTTGCTAAGGCGGTTTTTAGGTATGGGATCACGTGATTGCAAATGCTCCAATAGAAGAATTCCACGGCCAGTCATTTTCTGTAACTGTTAACCTCTGTAGGGCAAAAAACTGTAACATCTTCTGTTGCTAAGGCCGTTGTTAGGTCCGAGTCATGTGATTGAAAATGCTCTATTGCTTTTTATCGCATAATACTTTTTTGTACCGAAATAACAACATTTATTGTTCAAAAATTAATACTTCTTATAGAAGACCCACAGTACTATGTATACAAAATTCCACGTATCCATAAAGAAATTTTTCTATAACTTCTTTTCTATCTCTCCCCTAAATTATTCAACTATTTACCTCTTGAGTTTCAGACTATTCCAACTTTAGTTTTATAATTAGTATAGATAATTAAGACGCTTTTTTCAACTAATATAGAAGCATAAATTTTCAATACCTCGCTGTTCCGTTTTCTTTCATTTTAATCAATAGAAATTATTATTACTACAGACACTGCAGAAAGTATTCGTACACCCAACAAATTTGTATTAGTATACCTATTACGGCTAAATTCCACGTGCAAAATGAAAACAAAAAGTATTCTTCACGATAATCTACCAAAAAAAAGAGAAAAAAAAATATTTGAGAAAAAAATTAAGCGATTTGAAAGCCCAAACAAATATTCGTACAGCCATAGACTTAACATGAGATCACTGCATTGCTGAAAAGCATATTTTGTTCCTAATTTCTAACACGTGCATGCTTTTTTTCTTGAGGTTCATAATACCAATAGCTTCCAAATCACTTCATTTTTTTAAATATTTTTTTTTAACTGTTCTGATATTTTTTGTCCTTTTTTTGTAGATTATAATGAAGTATAACATAATATATTAGGATTTAATTCCTGTTTGGATTTTTCACGTGGAATTTAGCCGTAATAGGTGGTATACTAGTGCAAATTTGTTGAGTGTACGAATACTATAATCGACAGCAAATTAAGTTGACCCTACGACGTCACTAACAAAGTAGTTCCCATCGCGCTGTCTGAATTTTGAGTGAAATGAAGAACATCATTTTAAAAACATGATTATTTTGTTAAACCCATATATAGAGTGCTTTTCAATCACGATTTGCGTACCGAACCTCCTCTTATCAACCCAACAGGCTCCGTGTTTACCGATTTCTTCTTCCGCATTTGTGACGTACTGGGTTCAAGAAACGTTGCTGTCGAGTATATCTGGAGTGATTGTATATTATTTTAGATGTTTTTTTTTGTTTGCTTACTTTTTAAAGTTGATCTTTATAAATTTTATGAATTGGTCTTTCGATTTCATCCGTATGCTAATTTTTCGTTCGCCTGTATGGATTTTATGTTTTCTCTGAGCGAATTATAACTTCTTTTTCTGTATGTTTCTGTCCAGCAATTACAGTATTCCAGCAATTTTTGACAAAGGCTGATAAAACGCTAAGGGGCCATTCATTAATTACGTAAGGATGATTTTGGCAATTTTTGACCCCCCCACCACCCATGTAAGGGTACGTAATATTTTTCAAACCCCTCCCCCCTATTCTTACGTAAGATTCCATTTCGTTTTTCAAAATAATAAAATGTTAGAAAAGGATCAGTTACACTAAAGCTCTCAGTTTGACGTAAATAAAAGATTCAACAGTTTTATTTTTTATCTTAACCTAATGCTACTCCAATAAAAAAGATACATCTGATATACCTTCATTTTTATTTTAAATTCAATTTTTTAAATTATTTCGATAATATTCCGAGATCGTCAGCATTTTAAAGTTTTTCTGGGGTTATTCAATAGTAATTTGATTAGAATAATTGGAATTTGTTTTCATTAACTTGGAAAATCTTACGTAAGAATGGGTTTGACCCCCCTACCCCCAAGTAAGGGTATGTAGAGCTTTTTCCAACCCCCCCCCTCCCTCTCGGGACCCTTACGTAATTAATGAATGGCCCCTAACCCTTGAAAATTGTTTAACGTAAATTGCGACCACACTCGATCCATGAATGGGTAATTAATTCAAAGATCTATCTGACTGAAGTCACCTAGTTCCGGCCGTCTGAATGTCCAGCGAAAAAATTATTTCGTAAATAATCGGTTTTCAAGAGAAAAAGATTTGTCTGGCTTTGAGCGAGTTAAACAACACAAAACAGGTGTTTTGCATGGCTGTTGGTGACACGCAAAACTAGAGAAGTGACGTGCGTGACAAAGCATTGATTGCTATGCTGTGAAGCATGTTTCTACGTCAATAATGCAAATGTTATATATTACTTCAAAAGAATGAAAAATGTGGTTATTTAGAAGTTAAAGTTGCACAAGTTTTGTAGCTGGAATCACGCGATTTGCTTCTGTAATGTATATTTTCAAACCCGAAGGAAAATATTTCAACCGGTATTAGTAATAACTAAATGAGGTATAGTGCTGTCCTTTAAAAACAACCCACTCCAAATTGTACCCTAAAACCAACCCATTGAGATTTTTTAATTACATAATTAAAATAATTTTACCGTCTCATATATACCCTGTCTTTCTATGCCCTTTAGAGTGTCAGGGATGTAAAAACCGGTCAAAGAACGGTTTATTTACTTATTTTTTAAACAAGCTGAGATAATGTAGATTTTTGGCAAAAAATGTGCTTCAGATTTACAGATTTTGTAAAAATGTATGCTATAAAAACTAGAGCATTTTTCGCGCGTTTTTATGTTATCCCATTACTATGAGAATAAAATACTAAAGTTTTAGCTCAGTCCGCCAATTAGAGTCCTTCTAGGAAAAAGTTAAGGCTAGGACTAATTGACTGCCAATTTGTAATGGATAATTGGAATTTAACATGCTAAGCACTAAAATGTTAAGGAGGATGAGCTATTACAACAGTTTTTTGTTCGATTTCATTATCCTTTTTATTAAGCTTTTAATGGAGAAAATATTAAACAGTGGGTTGTTTTTAAAGGACAGCACTATATTTTCTTGTTTTGAGATTAAATTTTATTTAAATAATAGATAAAAACCATGAAGAATGACGTTTAAAAGAAGTATTTTTGTAGCCTAGTTTCTAAGATATAAATTTTTGAAATTTCGTTTTTGCGTTTTGGCGCGAAAACAGAAACTGTTGTTTACATGCGCTGTGACGTCACAAACAATAGAATCATGTGTTACGATCATTGAAAAATAGTAAAAACACTAGTTTCGAGTGCTCTGGGACGTCAAATCCCGTTTTTTTTATTACATGACTTTACTAGTGTTTTGGCAAAAATAAAATTGAATTTTAAATTATTTAAAACATATTTTTGAACCTAAAAATCTGATATTTTAGAGTTTTAAATTATAACGTATCAAAAAAGTGTAAAATTGAGCAAATCCCTCACTCATGCAAATACCTCATTATGAGTTAATTTTAATTGCTAGAATTTCCATATTTATTGGGTCCAACACCAGGTATATGCATTTTAAAATTTAATTAAGGAGTCTTGAAAGTTTAGTGTGAAGATACTTGAACCATTTTCTCGTTAATATATTTAACTAGCGTTGCATTTTCATTATGTTTGTAATAATTACATCACTATGGTAATTTTATGTTTATTACATTAACATTATGTTTATTACGTGTATGGTAACTGCACGTTTGTTAATATTCTGAATTGTGAAGGTGTTGTAATTTTTTGTTTTTAAATTGCCCTTAAAGGCTGTCTAGACTCTAGATAAACTTAAGAGTTACTTTTATGCAACGTATAACCTATGAAACTTCCCCACACTTTTTAGAAATATGCAAGTTTTTGAGAAAATGTTATCTCCTTTTATCTAGTATGCAATTCACATGTTTTTTAAGCAATTCCTTTTTTCCTGTCCATATTATTTGCTTCAATATTTTCTTCAAATGATTGGTATACATACAATATAATAATTTATACTTAAATCGGAAGTTCTGCAATTATTTTTGTGAAGTTTAAATTTGTTGTATTCAAAACTAACTCAAAATTGGCATTCCGAGTGAAAGTGAAAGTTCTTATAGAGAACAGATGGCATGGAAAGAATTCGCCAATTCGAAGTTCGCCAACAAAACAACACCCTATACAAAAGTTAATATGAACTTTTACCCTTGTGCACCATTCAATTGTGATTGTATTAAGTGATGCTTTTCATTCAAGTTACGTACCTCTAAACGACTGTCTCAGGGAAGTATGATAATTATTTAAACCTGTGAAAATTATTAAACTATTTAAACTTGAAAACTTCTCTACGATCTTTATTGGCCGTTAGGAAACATGCAAATTTTTGAGAAAACGTTAAAAAAAAATCCTCCCTTATAGCTAGCTTAAAGTCCATAAATTTTAGACAAAATGTGTGAAATTTTAATATGAAATAGCATATCTGTTAGTTTTTACTGTTTTTAGAATACTTTTATCAGTCTTAGAATGATATTTAATTACTTTTTAACTTTCACTATACTTGAATCCTTTTTATAAAACGTGAAAAAAAAAATATTATAAAATATGGCGTCAATTGGGCGTTGTGATTGGATGTATAATCAGTTGTATGACAATACGTACTTGCTTTGTAACTGCGACCTTATCCGTAATCTAAAAAACTGGAAATATTTTAAAATAGAGATTTAAAAAAAATCCAACAGCTTACTGACAATCCTCGAAAGAATCCGAACATTTTTACACCAGAAATGTATCATACGGTTCATTAATTTAAAAAGTTTTTCTCTGGAAACATTTCACCAAAATATTTTTTTTAGAATAGAGAGATTACATAACGTTTGTTATAGTAGTTTTGAATTTTAAATGTGTTTTGCGATACTTTTCGTTAAAGTTACTTCTAAAACGAATATCTCTGTGAAACATTGAAATTGATTTGTGGCGAGCTTACTCACCACTACAAAAGTCAGATTATTTAACTGGTGTATAAATACCAAATTTAAACCTGTGAAACTTCGTATAGTCTTTATCGGTCGGTTAGAAACATGCAAATTTTTGAGAAAATACAATCCCTCGCTTATACAGCTAGCTCAGAGTAGAGAAAACTGAATTTTCGACTCGCTCCGGACACATATATACCATAAGTATGATCTGCGAAATTCAATTCTTGTTTCGTCCGAAAGAACATTCTAATACACGACGTTTCGTGGAAACGGAACATCTCTTACCGAATTCTTTTATTGATTCAAAAAGTTCCGCCTAACTTTTTCCGAATTCTATCGAGTGTTCGAACAACTTTCGAATGGAATATGCAGTATATATCGAATATGTCCTGCTAAGCTCAATGTTGGCTTTCGTCCAAGAAGAAATACAGCTTTAAGTATATGAGAGAAGGGAATATTTCTTGTATTTTGGGGGATAACTTTCCATGGTGGCTTAATTGTAAACTAACTGATTAAAATACAGGGTCATTCAAAATTGTGGTCGAAAACGAAAGAGAGTGCAAACCATCCAAAGAAAAATAGTTCAGAATGACTCTAGAAAAAGGTGTCTTCGAAGAAATAGAAATCCCAAAGATAAAGAGCGAAAAAAAGTTGACAGGTGCAATGGAGATAGATTATTGTGGTCAAATGTTTGAATGCAAAAATATAATAAAATTATTGAACTTATTTATAAAAACTGGGTAACGCTTTTGTCCTATTTTAGAAGTATTCAGAAATTATAGAAATTCATTTTTAAAAACAGTTTAAATTTTTGCTCACCACTTTTATAGAAAAATATATTTTAAATATTCACTTTAAATATGAGCAGTGGAAGTAGTGTCTCGTCATCAATAAGTCGTTTATAATCCCCGCACTGAAGTTGTAGGTGGGTGATTGCAGAAAAAATATTATACTAGCCAGCAACTTTGTTGTTCCCATCGCGGTATCTGAATTTTGGGTGAAATGAAGACCGTCAATTTTAAAAAAAAAGATTATTTTGTTAAACCCATGTAATGTGATAAATCGGGAATTATTAATAATGCCCGAAGTGGGCGGCGGGCAATGTGATAAGTTCAATGCTATTTATGAATGAAATTTATCACTTTGTCCGCCTCCCACGTCAGACATTATTAATAATGCCCAAATAATCACTTTGCCCGTAACATATATGTGAGGCGGAAAGCGAAAAGGGACTTCTTGTCGGCAAAGTTGATTTCGAGAAAAAGCCAAAAAACCGGAAGAAGGTTTCTCCCGATTATCGATCCTTGGACCCTTTAGAACCGAATAGTATTGGGTTTGGGCACAATTTTAAGCGAATTTAGCCATTGGAATCATTCCTTAACTCTGAAAATAACGAGAGGGTAGCATTTTAAAAGTTTAAGGTCGTTTTTCGCGAAATCCACTTATTCTATTATTTACTGGCGATTCGTCATTTTTTGAGCTACAAGGATGATGATGGTCTTAAAATCTTCATAAATCTGTACAGATTGAGAAAAAAAATAATAACTCCATTTCAACAAACGCCGACAAGAGGTCCCTATTCGCTTTCCGCCTGACATGTATAATAGGGTGGAGCGAAAAAAACTTTTTTTCGAAATTCAAAAACATACCTATGGCAAAAGTGGTCTTATGTAATAAGATGAAAAACCGCGCAAAAATTTTTGAAATCGGTTAATATCTCAGTTCGCGCATCGAGCTCTAAGTTTATAAAAATGCTTAAAAATGAACATTTTTCGAAATTTTTAAGATAATATTTAAATAAAATTTATAGAAATATTCTCGCTTGTAACATCTTTATAAAAGCTCAAAAAGGTAAGAAAAGAAAATTTAATGTTTATTTTTAAAATATTTGGGTGCGCAATTTTGCTTGAAAAATGCGAAATTTTCGAATAACACTATGCGACAAGAAAACAATGGGTCAGAATGCCACAGAAACTTGGAAAGCAGATTCTTTAGTAAAATGACCCCCCTGAATCCGAATCAGACCCCCGTTTTTCTCCATCAGCCTCAGATTTTCGGGGAACAGCCCCCCCCCACTTTTTACTTTTTTCGACGACTTTATAACTTTGAACTCGATTTTCAGGGTCAAAAAGCATTGCTTTAGTCTTCAAATTACCCCCCAGGAAACAAGAAAGGTTCAAATTAATAAAATATGAAAATTTGTAACAAATGGATAGGTTTAAGGGGTAATTAACCCCCTAAAAACGTAAAAAAAATCGCTAAAAATAGTAGGATTTGTTATACCCCATTTATTTCACTTATTTTTGAAGCAATTCATTTTTAAAGGGTCCTAACCGTTCCCCAAGGACCCAAATTTAATAATGATATGCAGCAATGATTTTTAGGAAAAGCGGTTGAGGGGTTATCGTCCCCGAAGCACCCGCGGAAGGGTTCGGAAGACTCTCTGAATCGCGCTGGCGCACGCGTGCTCAAGAAATTATATTCATGCTTTGAAAATTTTAAAAATGACATTTTTCGTATATTATAAGTCTTTCCTAAGTAGAAAATCTTTGGTTCGATAGTAACTGGCCGGTTTTATGGAGGTGTTCCATGTTTCTTGAGCGCGCGTACGCCTGCGCGATTCAGAGAGTCTTCCGAACCCTTCCGCGGGTGCTTCGGGGGTTATAACTCCTCAACCGCTTTTCCTAAAAATCATTGCTGCATATCATTATTAAATTTGGGTCCTTGGGGAACGGTCAGGACCCTTTAAAAATGAATTGCTTCAAAAATAAGTGAAATAAATGGGGTATAACAAATCCTACTATTTTTAGTGATTTTTTTACGTTTTTAGGGGGTTAATTACCCCTTAAACCTATCCATTTAATACAAATTTTCATATTTTATTAATTTGAACCTTTGAATCTTTCTTGTCTCCTGGGGGGCAATTTGAAGACTAAAGCAATGCTCTTTGACCCTGAAAATTGAGTTCAAAGTTATAAAGTCGTCAAAGAACGTAACAAGTGTGGGGGGCTGTTCCCCGAAAATCTGAAGCTGATGGAGAAAAACGGGGGTCGGATTCGGATTCAGGGGGTCATTTTACATAAGAATCTGCTTTCAAAGTTTCTGTGGCATTTTGACCCATTTTTTATTTGTCGCATTGGGTTATTCGAAAATTTCGCATTTTTCAAGCAAAATTGCGCACCCAAATATTTAAAAAATAAACATTAAATTTTTTTTTTTTACTTTTTTGAGCTTTTATAAAGAGGTTACAAGCGAGAATATTTCTATAAATTTTATTTAAATATTATCTTAAAAATTTCGAAAAATGTTCATTTTTAAGCATTTTTATAAACTTTGAGCTCGATGCGCGAACTGAGATATTAACCGATTTCAAAAATTTTTGCGCGGTTTTTCATCTTATTACATAAGACCACTTTTGCCATAGGTATCTTTTTGAATGTCGAAAAAAAGTTTTTTTCGCTCCACCCTAATGTATAATGCATTTCAATTACGATTTGCGTACCGAAACTCCTCCTAGCAACCCAACAGGCTTTGTGTTTACCGATTTCTCCTCCCGCATTTGTGACGTATTGGGTTCAAGAAACATTGCTGTTGAGTTTAGATACGTATGTAATTATAGCAACATTTTTCTAATCGCATCTGGAAACTGCGAATCACCCAATCGAAGTTTAAAAATGGGTCTGTGTGCATTAAGGTGCACCGTAGACTTTTTCCACTGGATGTAATAAAACACTTATCTCCAGGAAGAAACCTGAGTTTATGGCGGCGGTGTCTTGGTGTGGTCAATTTTCGACAGCTCTCATGTGCGAGTGCGAGGGGAGATACAAAGAGATTGACGGAGATAGGGGAGATAAACTGCTGGTGGTCCGGCCGCAAATTGTTTTATTACATCCAGCGGAAAAGTCTACGGTGGCCCTAGAAGAACTGTTGTTTAAACGGATATTCATCAGCATAACTCCATTTTTCGTAAATTACAAATTTTATCTATAATCCCGTTAATTTTATAGACTCTCTGTAACTTAAGAATGCAGAAATAACTGTCAAAAAGAATTAGTATATGACTGAAAATATTATAATGGAGCTTTTGGATGGTGTTTATTATATGTTATTATCTAATGTTAATGATGAAAACACAGATAATTGCAAATAATCTTAACAAAGAATTGATTATGGAACAACTAATTTTACAACTACAGAGTTCTTATTCTTGTTTTATGAAGTTCTATACGTTATTCTATTCTATCATAAGTTTTTTGAGTACTATAACAATGCTAACAAGTATTGCAATACTAACAATTTTATGACATTACTGACTAACAAACAACTATCTTTAATGGTAATACTTGTGCCGACTTTGCAAAGAGCAAAACTAATCCTTAGTTACACAATGTTGCATGATACTTATAGCCTAACAATTGCTTTATTCGGTACTAACAATGTTTATGCTTACTATAGTTATTTTATGTGTACTAATCATACTTACTATGGTAGAATAACATTTGCTGTACGCTGCACTAACAATACTAAAATTACTGGCTCAACTAATTTTGAAACTATCTTCTAATTACTGCATTACTAACAATGTTGTAAACAAAACAATATTAATAAGTGAAGCTACTTTCTTTAACTTTTCTGAACCAAACGAAAAATGAGTTTACGATGTTAATTAGACATAGGGGAGTGGTTATAACTAACTAATTGTAAGGGCTATCAAGAATTTGACCTGCTTTGATACCTCTTACAGTTACTCAATCTAAAAATATACCACATTGCTTTTTGGTATCAATAAAAATTTATTTTTGATGCCTTCTTACTATCTCCTTGTAAATGTAATATCGTTACAACAACGCCAAAAACTACAATAAGATTTTTTCTAGTTCAGAAACTAGAAAAATAGTAGTTATTTTTCTAAAGTCTGATCTGATGTAACTGTCAGTTAATTTATAGCTATGTAAATTTTTGCTCACAAATTAATTATTTTTAAAGGGAAAACTTATTGCTCAAGTAATCATTAAATTTAATCATTCAAGATTATTAAATTTAATATATATTATTCAAATCATTAATTCTATTTTTTCATGGTTCAACCAAACACATTTTAATTTAACACCCTCACTATTCTGTTTAATAAAATATTCTATAGATTGATATCTCTGCAGAATATAGAAAGTTCACTTCTGCAGTTCATAGAAAGCAATAATCACTTCAATGTGTTTTAAACATAATGGGTGATTGAAATAAAAATGGGGTAATAAATTTGCTATTTTTGATCCTTCGAATTTTGAGCCAAATCTAAGAATTTAGGAGGATAAATTTGGGAACTTGAGAGGTAGGGTAAAGCAATCCGGGTTTATGGATAACTTCATCATGTATGTCTTGTGCTAATTACAAAATATAAAAATGATCATTCCCAAAATACTTTAAGTACAAAAAAAAAAAACCCGCCCCCACTGTAACATAAAAGTAATAATATTTTTTTGTCAGATCCCTCTCAAATACTGGGTTTTATTTACAGTTGTCTTTTGAAAATTTATTGTTAATCTGGTTTTTTTTCTTAAGAACTTACTGAAATCTTAATTTTCAATCGCTACTAATTAATTATAAATGAAATTATTAAAATTGATGTTTATCTTTACTAAATGGAAAAAAATGGAATTGCGAATCATATGGTATTCATGACATTAAAAAATATATCTTTGATTTAATAATTATAAAGTTAATCAAATATCAACGTTTTTCTATTAAAAATAAGTTATTATAATTAACTATCTAAAAATGTTTTATCATCTCCGAATTGAGTTAAAAAGTGGGAAAACAAAATTTTAACAAGGTAAAATGTGTGTAAAACGCCTTATTTTGGATTTGGAACTCTTGAAATCTGTCCCACATTTAGTATTTTGAGTTAAGGATAACTGAGAGATATTTTTATTTGTGTTATCAAGAAGATGAATACTTATTCTAAATCTATTCATTTTTTGTGTGCATATAAATGAACCGGCAATGCCAGTGGGCTTCTGTTTACTACTATAAGACTATGCTATGCTACTATAGGACTTGTTACTATTTTGTCTCCTGTTTTCTTATTTTCCCCTTTACCTCAGTGGCAGTATACTAACACCCCTCATACACCTTAAAACTGGAATTCTAGTCTGAAAATGTTTTTTTTTTTTTGTAGAAACAAAAACGTCTATTCAATAAAATTTAGACAAAAATCACATCCATAAATAAGCACAAAAAGTTTGTTTAGTTCAAATTTTAAAACGAATTTAACATTTTATTTTTGAGGCCTTAAAATTGATTTCATTAGTGACAAAAATAACTACTCCGATAATTTATAAATAATGAATTTGAAAATTGTTGGACATCAAAGCAATTTAACTGAAGCCAGGGTGCAATTTTTTACTAACGAAAGTATTTGAAATCACTATTCTTTCCACACGCTACACAAATTATTACAGTAGGTATTTAAACATTCGATAATTTAATTGACTATTTTAGTGGTGAGTAAGGTCATCTCAAAATGGGTAAAACCATACCCTTGAACGACATAAATCGGTCGTTATGAGGAGTAGTCGCCCAGAAGAGTAACCTTAAAATTAGAAAGGGATTTCTTTACAACAAAATCAAAATATTTTTCAAACTATTATAGGTAAGAAATAAAGATTGATTCCCACACATTAAAAATACAAAATATAGAATAAAATGTTACATTCTAAAAATATCCAGTAATGTCACTTGCTGCCAGTCCTATTGCCTTTCAATAGAGATAGTTAAGAGTTATAAAGCATGCACCAACCATACCAAACCTTTCAATGGTGGAACGAATGTTTTGAAAGTGTATTTGAATGGGTCTAACGAATTTAATGAAACTCTATGAACGGGAATACTGTTTGTTTCTTTTCCAAGCTTTCACACATCTGGAAAGTTTTCTGTGAATTAGGAAACCTGGTCACTGAGAGGGGTGTTTTGCTGGTCGTTGAATAGAAGTATTTTAACATTAGGAGAATAGTGGGGAAATTTATAGCTTCAAAATCTGGTCTTACCAAGTAGAGTAATACAGTCGAGTCCGCTTAATGTGATCACAATTAATGTTATCAATCGGATAATGTTGTCAAAACTGACCTGTATTGATAATTCCTATTTAACTTAATGCAAAATGTGATCAACATTTCGATTAATGTTATCAAAATTTGTTGAAATCCCTTAAAAACCCTTTCCCGTTTGAATGTCAATTTTACTACATAAACATACGAAATCGGTCATTAATTTAATAGTAATAGATTTACCACTCTCATATTTTTCATTAAGAATGTATAGTTTGCAAAATACAAACTAGGGAATCGTTTTAAATACTTCAAT
Source organism: Tetragnatha montana (assembly GCA_963680715.1). NCBI lineage: Eukaryota > Metazoa > Arthropoda > Arachnida > Araneae > Tetragnathidae > Tetragnatha > Tetragnatha montana. Next base: position 13,325,854 of record OY796678.1, read on the forward strand.
TAGAACTACATAGTTGTGAATTCAATGCAAAACTCTAATTACACTTACTGTTTGACACTTTCTAGTAGGCACTGGTTATTGCTACGAAAGTAACAATTGAATCACTTATTTCAGAAACATGTCAAACGCCACTTTTTCCAAAAATGAGTTATTGGTGTTATATGATTCTGTAGGGGTAAACGCACATTTTAGTATAGAATAATTAAAATAACGGGATTTTAAAATAGTTTTCCAGCATGTTAAATTTCAGCTTTAGTGCAGAAACAAGTCAAACGACGTCGCTTGACAGGTTTCTGCACTTATATTGCGGGGAATTTGGCTCATGCTGTCTCTTCTACCGCTTGTTTGGGACTGCAGTTTGTTATTTAATCGCATACAAAAACTATTATACATTGGTCCATATATTGGTTAGGTCCATCACGCCAAGGGACTTTTTGGTAGATGTATACAGTATACTTAAAATTTCCATTACTTGTGGCCATTTATCACATCTATGTGATTGATATTTTGGATCTATGAATCACTTTATTAAAAATGGACATCAAATCTACACCCCGGATCATAATATTAAACTAATTAACTAATTTTGTAGGCTTTTAAAGCAAAATCGTTTTACTGTCCACAAAGTTACTTCTAAGCAACTATCTAATTGACTTCGATGATGCCTATATTAACATTTTGAATTGGCTGACCACTATTTTTGAGTCTAGAGTTGAAATCATTTATAAAAATAAGTGTTTGTATACATCTAATAACCAAAAGAGAAAAAATAAGAACTATATAATAATTTTATGGGTTAGTATTTAATATAGAAATGCTATTTTCAACTAATACTCCCACTTTTAGTACCAAATCCTTAAAAGAATTAGAGTTAAACTATGAAAATTGGCCTGAATACTCTGTTCATTGCAGAAACCTGTCGAAAGCAAAAATTTCAATATTTTTTTATGCAAAGAATAAAAACATTTAAAAAATTCTTTTTGTCAGTAAAATACCCAAATGAGGTCTACTTTAAGAAAAAAATTACTAAACACCTTCATAAAAATGTAGTGAGCTTCTATACAGTTTATCTCAAAACAAGAAAAGTGGCGTTTGACATGTTTCTGAAATAAGTGATTCAATTAAACTCTACTTTAATCTCGCTATTTTTTATATATTATAAGTTAAATAAAAGCATAATAACAAAAGAAGCAGCCTGGAATCGAACCGGGGACCATTGGGTTACTAGCCGCACACGATACCACTGAGCTATCGGTGCTGATGCCAGAATGGATCAATAACATAATTTTAATGTTTTAAAACACGTAATTACAAATTTCTATTACTGCGCATGCTTCAACTGTCGTAACATTAACTACTTCATTTCTAGTATCAAATCGTTTATTCTTAACAATCGGATATTGTTATCATTCTAATCTTATCACTCAAATCTATCTATTCTGATCAGATTAAGCGGGGTTGACTGTATTTTAACATTAGGAGAATAAGGGGGAAATCGGTGTCGTCAAAAACTGTGGTCGTTAGAGGAGGTAGTAGTTGTATAGTGTGCTGTCCTTTAAAAACAACTCACTCCTAATTGTACCCTAAAAACAACCCATTGAGATTTTTTAATTACATAATTAAAATAATTTTACCATCTCATATACCTTGTCCTTCTATGCCTTTTAGAGTGTCAGGGGTGTAAAAACTGGTCAAAGAACGGTTTATTTACTTATTTTTTAAACAAGCTGAGATAACGTAGATTTTTGGCAAAAAATGTGTTTCAGATTTACAGATTAATGAGACTCAGATGGAAGTCGAGGCTCACTTCTCGCATTTCCTCGAAGAACTGGGGAAATTTATTAGACCAAAAAATTTCGAGTAAACCTCGCGATAGAGCGGTCGCAGAATTTAGACTTGCGGTGGGGCATGATTGCCTTGCAAACCACCTACACCGTATTGGCATTTATGATAGTCCTAATTGCCCACTCTGCAAAAAGGATGAAATTATGGACAAGTCCCATATCCAAAGATGTTCAGCTCTGCGTGAGGACTCCGAGGTGAGACGCTATTGGAGTGCTAGAGCCTTGCTGATGAGATATTGACTATTGTTATCTTACTGTTTTGTATTAGTGATCTTTTTGTAAGATTTTGTCATTTTCTCTGCCATTAGAAATAAAAAAAAAAAAAAAAAAAGATTTACAGATTTTGTAAAAATGTATGTCGTTAAGACTTTAGAGCATTTTTCGCGCGTTTTTATGTTATCCCATTACTATGAGAATAAAATATTAAAGTTTTAGCTCAGTCCGCCAATTAGAGTCCTTCTGGGAAAGAGTGTTTTTTTTTTTTAAATTCTTACTTACTTGACTGTCAATTTGTAATGAATAATTGGAATTAAACATGCGAATCACTAAAATGTTAAGGAGGATGAGCCGTTACGACAGTTTTTGTTCGATTTAATTATCCTTTTTATTAAGCTTTTAATGGAGAAAATATTAAACAGTGGGTTGTTTTTTAAGGACAGCACTATGTAGGGTGGTCGCTTAGTGAGGTTTTACGTATTTAATACTCTCATACTTCAGACGCGTTCTTCCTGACACGCCAACAAAACACTCATCAAAAACCAACCCCATTCTCTCCAAACCCCTCATAAACACCCCTCATTCTCCCCCAAACACCCCCTCATTAAACCTTCCCCCCTCCATATCACCCCTTGCGGAAAGAGCTCTTCATGAATAATCAGCGACCATTGTTAGCGGGAGTTTTAGAAAATCGTCTGAATCTCCCCTCGGGCGAAACAAAGCGGCTAATTCCATTAAGAATGCGCTGGGGAGAGAACTCCCCTCATTTGGGATCCCCGTCTCGATTGCGCCTGGGCATTTAAATCTAATCCCACTATAGGTTGAATGCAAAAGCATGCCAAATAGATGTATTTTTGGCAATTATTCGCTAATTTGGCGATAATATTAAGTAATAATAATTGTTGAAAATCAGTATCGTCAGTTTAAAGAAAGGTGTCCAAAAAGTAACAAATTGACATTTTGTGCTCAAAAAATTCTCTATTAGCTTCGCTCTAGATATGAGTAAGAAGAGGGAAATAATAAAGACCCCCTAAAAGAAAATATAGCGCCTTGAATTTGGCGATATTGATGTCCATTCATTGAGTTATTTATTTAATTTGAAATTTAAATTAATTTGTGTTTCTTTTCTTATATTCTCTGTGCTGTGAACTATGCCAAAATAAAATTTATTTTTAAATTTGAAAGTGTTTTGCCTTTTTTATCCAATGAATGTTGGACTCCATTGATTCATAATAAACTGCCTAAATGACTCGGTATCATAATGCTTTTGAATTTTTTTGTCTTTTGTATTTCTCACTTTTGTACTGTGTACTAAGCAGAAACATAATTTAAATGTCAATTTAAGTGGTTTAAGATTTATTTTCAGTTGAAACTGCATAAGTTTGAAAAAGGGAATAAGTCCATCAGTTTTTCAACTGTACAATATTTTAGAATAGACTTATATTTCTTCGATGATCGTTCATGTTCAGAACTCTAAATAGGGTCCTAAATTTCCTGCAAAAATTCGGTGATTTTACAATGAAAATCCCATTATTTTTACAGTTTTTTATTGTCTCAAAACTTGGTTTGTGGACTTTTTCCCTTTTTCAAATTCCCGATTCAATTCTTAAGGGATCACTGAAAAACTTTGAATTAAAGAAGTCCCTTCTTCAACTTGTAATTCCAGATTCGCTGAATGATTGAAAAGATTGACTTTCAGTCTTTCGTTCTATCAGCAACCTTTTCTATTCGGAAAACACTCAGTTCTTGTTCTGATTGCGAGAGTTATACAAAGAACAAGTTAAATCTGAAAAGTCTTTGACGTACTTTTTGTTGTTCTGGTGAGGATTTTCTTATGATAAACGGTAAAAACTCGTAAAAATTTCAAAATTTCGTGAGAAAATCTTCAAAATAAAGAAATAGAATTTAGAAATATCCCCGATTTTTTAACATTGATTTAAGAGAAAACTTCGAATTAAAGATGCTCTATCTGTCCAAGTTGCACATATTTTTCCAATTACTTTTTATAGTTATACTCACTCACTACATAAAAAGTCAACACATTAAATTCTAGGAATCAGATAAACAATTCCTGTTTTAGAACTCCTGTTCTTATCTATTAAGCGGCATAAATTTTATCTGGAAAATCGGGTGACGTTTCCATAAAAACAATAGAAGCACTTTTACTTTTCCTTAAAGTTATGACGCTTGTTATAAAATCTAGCCGTTAAAAGAGTTAAATTTGGTGAAAGTCCTTAATGATAGCCAAAATTGGCGCTATTCTTCAGACGATCTGATGTTCAATCACGGCTTACTAGATACTTATACAGGCTAGCCGAGTTTTCAACAATGAAAACCATTTGACAACTTTTCCCGCTTGGATCACCACAAGTCCTACCTATATCACCCACCGCCTTCAACACTGTGGATATGCTCTGCCAGTTTGTCCAGTATTCCCATCTGGATTTTTAATGATTTCCGTACTCGGCTAGCCTGTATAAGTATCTAGTAAGCCGTGGTTCAATACTCATTGGTAATATAACAATGCCGATAACAAAGTCAAAGCAAACACTTTCAAAAGATGAGATATATGGTTTTTATAAAAGCTTCTACTGTAAAATCACACCATACACCTTACGCATTTTATCACACTTATATTACTTAAACACGATTTTCAGGTAAAC